>OU342740.1:96173155-96513096 GCA_910589775.1 Avena eriantha | reverse complement strand
TGGGTGGATTGTGAAATGAACACACATTTCGATGACACTGGTTGATTCATAGGTGGTATGTGAAAAGAACACACATGCAAAATGACTCTAGTTGTTGTTACTAAAAGAACACACAGCAATGACACTGGTGGATCCATGGGTGGATTGTAAAAAGCACAGATGCAATGACACTGGTGATCCGTATGTGGTATGTGAAAAGAACACACATGCAATGACTCTGTTGGATTCATATTGGTATGTGGAAAAGAACACACTGCAATGACTCTGGTTGTTGTTAGTGAAAAGAACACACATGCAATGACACAGGTGGATCCATGTGTGGTCTCTGAAGAGAGCACACATTTTCAATGACTCTTGTTATTGTTAGTAAAAAGAACACACTGGAATGACACTGGTGGACCCATGTGTGGTCTCTGAAGAGAACACACATGCAATGACACTTGTTGTTGTTACTAAAAGAACACACATGCAATGCCACTGTGGATGACTAGGTGTGTTTTGAAATGAACACACATGGCAATGACACTAGTGGATCCATAGGTGGGTATGTGAGATATCACACATTTCAATAGTTTCTCGTTGTTCTTACTAAAAGAACACACATGCAATGACACTGGTGGATCAATAGGTGGATTATGAAATGAACACACATGCAATGACAACCGGTGAGATCCATAGGTTATATGTGAGAAGAACACACATTTTCAATGACTCTGGTTGTTGTTACTAAAAAGACACACAATGCAATGACACTGGTGGATCCATAGGTGGTATGTGAAGAGATCACACATGCAAATGACTCTGGTTGTTGTTACTTAAAAGAACACACATGCAAAATGACACTGGTGGGATCCATGGGTGGATTGTGAAAAGAAAACACATGCAATGACACTGGTGCATCCATAGGTGATATGTGAAAATAACACACATGCAATGACACTGGTGGATCATGTGTGGTCTCTGAAGAGAGCACACATTTCAATGACTCTGTTGTTGTTAGTAAAAGAACACACATGCAATGACACTGGTGGATCCATGTGTGGTCTCTGAAGAGAGCACACATGCAATGACACTAGTTGTTGTTACTAAAAAGACACACATGCAATGAGACTGGTGGATCCATAGATGGATTGTGAAGAGAACACACATGCAATGACACTGTGGATCGATAGGTGGTATGTGAAAAGAACGCACATGCAAAATGACTAGTTGTTGTTACTAAAAATAACACACATGCAATGACACTGGTGATCCATGTGTGCTCTCTGTAGAGAACAGGCATTTCAATGACACTGGTGGATCCATAGGTGGATTGTGAAGAGAACACACATGCAATGACACTGGTTGTTGTTAGTGAAAGGAACACACATGCAATGGCACTGGTGGATCCATAGGTGGTATGTGAGAAGAACACACGTGCAAAATTACGCTGGTTGTTGTTACTACAAAGAACACACATGCAATGACACTGGTGGATCCATGGGTGGTAGTTGAAAATAATACACATTTCAATGACACTGGTGGATCCATAGGTGGTATGTGAAAAGAACACACATGCGAAATGACTCTGTTTGTTGTTACTAAAAGAACACACATGCAATGACACTGGTGGATCCATGGGTGGATTTTGAAAAGAGCACACATGCAATGACACTGGTGGATCCATATGTGGTATGTGAAAAGAACACACATGCAATGACTCTGGTTGTTGTTAGTGAAAGAACACACATGCAACGACACTGGTGGATCCATGTGTGGTCTTTGAAGAGAGCACACATTTAAATGACTCTTGTTGTTGTTAGTAAAATGAACACACATGCAATGACACTGGTGGATCCATGTGTGGTCTTTGAAGAGAACACACATGCAATGGCACTGCTTGTTGTTACTAAAAGAACACACATGCAATGACACTGGTGGATAGATAGGTGGTATGTGAAAAAACACACATGCAAAATGACTCTGGTTGTTGTTACTAAAAAGAACACACATGCAATGACACAGGTGGATCCATAGGTGGATTATGAAATGAACACACATGCAATGACACTAGTGGATCCATAGGTGGTATGTGAGAAGAACACACATTTCAATGACTCTGGTTGTTGTTACTAAAAAGAACACACATGCAATGACACTCGTGGACCCATAGGTGGTATGTGAAGAGATCACACATGCAAAATGACTCTGGTTGTTGCTAGTGAAAAGAACACACATGCAATGACACTGGTGGATCCATAGGTGGTATGTGAGAAGAACACACATTTCAATGACTCTGGTTGATGTTACTAAAAAGAACACACATGCAATGACACTGGTGGATCCATTGTTTTTATGTGAAGAGATCACACATGCAAAATGACTCTGGTGGATCCATAGGTAGTATGTGAAAGAACACACATGGAATGACTCTGGTTGTTGTTAGTGAAAAGAACACACATCCAATGACATTGGTGGATCCATGTGTGGTCTTTAAAGAGAGCACACATTTCAATGACTCTTGTTGTTGTTAGTAAAAAGAACAGACATGCAATGACTCTGGTTGTTGTTAGTGAAAGAACACACATGCAATGACACTGGTGGATCCATGTGTGGTCTCTGAAGAGAGCACACATTTCAATGACTCTTGTTGTTAGTAAAAGAACACACATGCAATGACACTGGTGGATCCATGTGTGGTCTCTGAAGAGAACACACATGCAATGACACTGGTTGTTGTTACTATAAAGAACACACATGCAATGACACTGGTGGATACATAGGTGGTATGTGAAGAGATCACACATGCAAAATGACTCTGGTTGTTGTTACTAAAAAGAACACACATGCAATGACATTGGTGGAACCATGGGTGGATTGTGAAATGAACACACATTTCGATGACACTGGTTGATTCATAGGTGGTATGTGAAAAGAACACACATGCAAAATGACTCTAGTTGTTGTTACTAAAAAGAACACACATGCAATGACACTGGTGGATCCATGGGTGGATTGTGAAAAGAGCACAGATGCAATGACACTGGTGGATCCGTATGTGGTATGTGAAAAGAACACACATGCAATGACTCTGTTGGATTCATATTTGGTATGTGAAAAGAACACACATGCAATGACTCTGGTTGTTGTTAGTGAAAAGAACACACATGCAATGACACCGGTGGATCCATGTGTGGTCTCTGAAGAGAGCACACATTTCAATGACTCTTGTTATTGTTAGTAAAAAGAACACACATGGAATGACACTGGTGGACCCATGTGTGGTCTCTGAAGAGAACACACATGCAATGACACTTGTTGTTGTTACTAAAAAGAACACACATGCAATGACACTGGTGGATGCCTAGGTGTGTTTTGAAATGAACACACATGCAATGACACTAGTGGATCCATAGGTGGTATGTGAGAATATCACACATTTCAATAGTTCTCGTTGTTCTTACTAAAAAGAACACACATGCAATGACACTGGTGGATCAATAGGTGGATTATGAAATGAACACACATGCAATGACACCGGTGGATCCATAGGTTATATGTGAGAAGAACACACATTTCAATGACTCTGGTTGTTGTTACTAAAAAGAACACACATGCAATGACACTGGTGGATCCATAGGTGGTATGTGAAGAGATCACACATGCAAAATGACTCTGGTTGTTGTTACTTAAAAGAACACACATGCAAAATGACACTGGTGGGATCCATGGGTGGATTGTGAAAAGAAAACACATGCAATGACACTGGTGCATCCATAGGTGATATGTGAAAATAACACACATGCAATGACACTGGTGGATCCATGTGTGGTCTCTGAAGAGAGCACACATTTCAATGACTCTTGTTGTTGTTAGTAAAAAGAACACACATGCAATGACACTGGTGGATCCATGTGTGGTCTCTGAAGAGAGCACACATACAATGACACTGGTTGTTGTTACTAAAAAGAACACACATGCAATGAGACTGGTGGATCCATAGATGGATTGTGAAGAGAACACACATGCAATGACACTGGTGGATCGATAGGTGGTATGTGAAAAGAACGCACATGCAAAATGACTAGTTGTTGTTACTAAAATAACACACATGCAATGACACTGGTGGATCCATGTGTGCTCTCTGTAGAGAACAGGCATTTCGATGACACTGGTGGATCCATAGGTGGATTGTGAAGAGAACACACATGCAATGACACTGGTTGTTGTTAGTGAAAGGAACATACATGCAATGGCACTGGTGGATCCATAGGTGGTATGTGAGAAGAACACACGTGCAAAATTACGCTGGTTGTTGTTACTACAAAGAACACACATGCAATGACACTGGTGGATCCATGGGTGGTAGTTGAAAATAATACACATTTCAATGACACTGGTGGATCCATAGGTGGTATGTGAAAAGAACACACATGCGAAATGACTCTGTTTGTTGTTACTAAAAAGAACACACATGCAATGACACTGGTGGATCCATGGGTGGATTGTGAAAAGAGCACACATGCAATGACACTGGTGGATCCATATGTGGTATGTGAAAAGAACACACATGCAATGACTCTGGTTGTTGTTAGTGAAAAGAACACACATGCAATGACACTGGTGGATCCATGTGTGGTCTTTGAAGAGAGCACACATTTAAATGACTCTTGTTGTTGTTAGTAAAATGAACACACATGCAATGACACTGGTGGATCCATGTGTGGTCTTTGAAGAGAACACACATGCAATGGCACTGCTTGTTGTTACTAAAAAGAACACACATGCAATGACACTGGTGGATAGATAGGTGGTATGTGAAAAAACACACATGCAAAATGACTCTGGTTGTTGTTACTAAAAAGAACACACATGCAATGACACAGGTGGATCCATAGGTGGATTATGAAATGAACACACATGCAATGACACTAGTGGATCCATAGGTGGTATGTGAGAAGAACACACATTTCAATGACTCTGGTTGTTGTTACTAAAAAGAACACACATGCAATGACACTCGTGGACCCATAGGTGGTATGTGATGAGATCACACATGCAAAATGACTCTGGTTGTTGTTAGTGAGAAGAACACACATGCAATGACACTGGTGGATCCATAGGTGGTATGTGAGAAGAACACACATTTCAATGACTCTGGTTGATGTTACTAAAAAGAACACACATGCAATGACACTGGTGGATCCATTGTTTTTATGTGAAGAGATCACACATGCAAAATGACTCTGGTGGATCCATAGGTAGTATGTGAAAAGAACACACATGGAATGACTCTGGTTGTTGTTAGTGAAAAGAACACACATCCAATGACATTGGTGGATCCATGTGTGGTCTTTAAAGAGAGCACACATTTCAATGACTCTTGTTGTTGTTAGTAAAAAGAACAGACATGCAATGACTCTGGTTGTTGTTAGTGAAAAGAACACACATGCAATGACACTGGTGGATCCATGTGTGGTCTCTGAAGAGAGCACACATTTCAATGACTCTTGTTGTTAGTAAAAGAACACACATGCAATGACACTGGTGGATCCATGTGTGGTCTCTGAAGAGAACACACATGCAATGACACTGGTTGTTGTTACTATAAAGAACACACATGCAATGACACTGGGGATCCATAGGTGTATTGTGAAGAGATCACACATGCAAAATGACTCTGGTTGTTGTTACTAAAAAGAACACACATGCAATGACACTGGTGGATCCATGGGTGGATTGTGAAAATAGCACAAATGCAATGACATTTGAATGGTACGAGTGGATCCATAGGCGGATTGTGAAAAGAGATTTCCCTCTCTCTCACACACAAATCTCACAAAAGCCCAAACGTGTGGACATCCCAAACATGTGCTCACTCTGGGTGCTATGCCATGATTGGCTGACAGAGATGTGACGCGGATCGTCTCCACCAACCGTTGATCCCATGTGATCCAACGGGCAGGATAACCCCTACCCTCTCCACTTTTTTTATGCATGGTCAATCCGTGCCACCTCTCTATCCGTGCCACCGATACTAAACCCCCGTAAACAAGTGGAAATCCATCTGTCTAACTAAAATAAATAAAATAAATGATCATATTTCGAAGAAGCCATCGTCTTCGTCTTCCGGTTCGTCCTCGTCTTCGTCAATGCCATGGTCCCCGCCATCGCCCTCGTCGGTGCCCTCCTCTGACGAGTCGACACCGCCCCCTTCCTCGAATAAGCGCGCTATCTCCTCGTCGGAGTCCTCCTCCTCCTCCTCTTCGTAGTCCCACGGGTCCATGTCACTCTCCTCCGCTCTTGCCTCCAACTGATCGATGAACGCCTCCTCGTTGGCCGAGTCAGACTCATCCAAATAGCTATCTCTTCTCTTCTTCCTGGTCTTCTTCTCGTTCCTCTTCTTGTCCGTACTCTCCGGTGCAACACGCGCCCCCGTCCTAGCTGCTACTTTGCGCTCGTCCGATGCTGTAGGTACCCCACACTCCTCCTGCGCGGCTGGTACGAGCTTCGACATCGCGGTGTCCTCGAGTGCCGATGTCGATGCATCCTGGCGTGGTCGGACATGACGTGCTGCCTCAGCAGGCGACTCGCGAGCGTGGACGATGAAGCGAAGAGCCGGGGACGCAGGACGGTCATTGGACGGCTTGGACCTGCCATTGCCGCGGCGAGGGGGCATCGTGCTCGAGGTAGTTGCTCCGAATGGTCGATGACGGGTACACAGAGTGGGGTGCTGATATGATCAAGGATAAGCAGCGGTTTCGTGCATCGTGTCCACGCGTGCATTTGTCGATTATCAAAAAAAAAAGAAGTAATATCTCGCGTACTGAACATAATTTGAGCACAACTAAAGTGGCATAGCGTATTCTAGACTCGTAAATATCCCGTGCGTGCCTGTCACGTGGAGTTCGACGGAGTTGGACGTGCCGACGTGATTGTGCAGCAGTTGCGCGCGTCATTGCCCCATCAACACGTGACACACGCACGCGGGATGTGCGCACCGATTCCCGTGACGACCACCTAGCTCGCGCGCCCCCTATTATATACTAGATTTTAGGCGGCCTCGAACACCATTGAAGTGTCCATCGCAATAAAGACAAGTCCCATCTATTCCCTACCCCTGCCTCCCTGGATTCTTTGAGAAGGTAGACCATACACGGTGGTCTTGTATATTAGTACTAGTACTACTAGACCACGGCTTGTACTCTTTACTCTTCTCCCACACTAATAATCACTATCTCCTTCCTCCTGCCTCCGCCACACTCACCCTACAAGCCATAGCTCCACTGAGGAGGGGGAGAGGCCGGTCGACGATCCTCGTGGAGAAAAGGGAGAGAAATCGTCGCGAGGAACTTCTTGCTCTACCATCCACTCAAGCCCACCCTCTCATTGAGTCCCAATCTCCCCCAACAATGGCGCCGAATGTTCTAGCAGGCGAGGGCTCCTCCCGGTACGGTCTCCTTATTCTACTTCTTCTCCATCTCCCTCTCTATCATGATCTTAATTAGCTTCTTCTTGTTTTTCTTCTTCTGGCTCTTCCTCTTCTACGTATTACAGGTCGGCTGTGGAGCCCGAATCCACCACGACGGAGGCGTTGCAGGACCCGTTCGGGCCCGTTCCATGTCTCAGCGAGGTAGCAAATCTCCACGCTGTTATTTCTCCGAGTTATGATGTGGATTTCTTAGATGATGTCCGCCCCGTATTGGTTTTTCTTCTTGTTTTGCGAGTTGTATTTTCATGAATATGACTGGATCTCTTGGTCTTTCCTTAATACTGTTGTTCATAGATTCACTATGGAGTTTTTGTGATTAGGATTAGTTTATCGTGGTCATGAACAGATCTCTAGGTCCATTTTTTAACACTGCGGCCAATAGATTCAACGGGGATTTTTTTGATCTATATTAGTATTCACCTGGGACCTGGAGTGTAATTGTAGAATTCCTATTTCAATTAACATGAACGATGCAGCAATCGAAGGCCGAGTACCGTGAGAAGGTGGTCACGATCAGTTCCAAGATTGCCAACCAACATGAGCTTGCACGCTCCCTCACCCAAGCTAATGAGAGCCTACGCAAGCAATTATCTGTGTAGAAGGAGATCTAGCTAGATTTTGCACGTGACGTTGTTAGGCTACAGAAAGTGCTCGACCGTAACTTGATCAGGCAAGAACAGGCCATCAAGATAATCAACGAGCTCACGGAGGAGAAGAAGAATCTTGTGGAAAGGTGCATTCTCCTGCAGGACGAAGTCAGCGAGGCACTCAGAGGACGCGTCGAGGAAATCAAGGCTACCATCCGAGCCTACCATGACAGGAACCGTTGCCTGGATGCAGTCAAGGAGATGAAGGCGGACATGAGCAGAGGGATCACCGTACTCGAGGGTGTTCGGAAAGAGAACGAGGAGCTAAGGGCATGTCTGGAGGCGTACCGGAGCAATGCCCAAGTCTGATTCCCGTTAGCGGGGACACGAATACCAGTTCGTCCTCCTCTCCTTTTGTAATGTTTAGGGTTCATGGAGCAATGCCCATGTCTGCTTCCCATTATAGGATGCAATAAGAATCCTAGGGCAACTCCTTATCTATCTGGACATGTGTTGGTGTTCATGTTCATGAATGGACACCATGTTCTCTTTCCATATGTATCTGGACATGGGTTTCTGCATTATGAGTTTGCCACTCTCCCACTACTATTTGCTGATATTGGGAAAAACCCACAGCACACTAAACTGCTGATAAATCTTATTTGTCTTCGAAATTGAAATTATGACAATGCCACTAGTCGATTCATAAAATGTTGATTAGTCCTAGATTGCTTCTTCCTTGAAATTATGACAGTGCCACTAGTCGATTCAGTTAATTATGGAAACTAACCAGCTTGTCCTGGTGAACTGAACAAACCATACCATGTATTTTTGTTGCAGGGAAAGAGGCGAAAGATCGACAAGGACTTGCCGACCTGGCTAAATGACAAGATAGCAATCCAAAGGGAGAAGCGGAATTCCCAGAAACTGGCCTTTGACCAACTACGCGCTGAATTCGTGGTCCTTTCTGACAAGTGCCAGAAACTGAAGGAGTTAAACACCGACTGGGCAAAGCTACACAGTGAAGGGCGCGCCTCGGCTAGGAAGCAGACGGAGATCATGAAAGGGATCTTGAAGGAAAATCGTATGGCTACGGACAAAATTCTCTGCCATGTGATGGAGCGCTGGAAGCTACAGCTGAAGCACGACATAGTACTAAAGTAGCTTGCTAATCTTAGGGAGGAAAACAGGCAGCTCCGGGCCAGGCTCGCTTGAACACAACATATGTCTATTTAGTACTGAACTGCCTGGTTTATCCTCTGCAGTGGTGATTTTGTAAGCGTGAACTTAACTCTATGCACGATATGTGTGTTCGTCTGAAATTAGTTTGCTCGAGGATTGAGTTTGGCTTAGTTTTGAAAGCGCAACTGCAAGTCTTACAATTAACTAGTTTCAGGCATTGGTACAACATAAATTATTCATCTCGAATTTCCTTTCTCCTCTATAGTCTGTCCTTGTTCACCCTCGCGCGCCTTCTTCAGTTCCTTCAACAGATCCGCAATGCAGCACTCTAGCTTCTTCTTGTCTTCCCTGAGCTGATCCCTCTCCTTTTCTACATTATGAATCAGCAACCTGTGACTATCCTGAAGCTTCTTTGCAGTTCCAACAACCAAGCTCCCATCGATTCCGTCAGTTAGCTTTGACTGCAAATTCTCGATTTCTTGTTCCAGCTCCTTATTTCGTACTGACAGCTTATAATTTTTTTCAGCTGCATCACCTACATCAGTAAATCTCCCGACCTTTCCAACTCATACATCTCCCATAACTGTGCCAAACATTTCTTAAGTGCATCTGGCCACTCAAGATCCACCCACTCTACTGCTTTACACACCGGGCCAACCTAAAAACACACACACTATAGTGTTATGAACATGCACGATACATTTTACTTCATGTCACAGTTGCACATATTGTAAACAAACCTGATTTGTACAACCCAAAAACCGTCTTCCAGTGTTACTGCCTTCGAATGCAACATATCTCCTCAGTTTTAGCCCATGGTCACATGGCACTTCTCCATCGAGATCTAGGCCCTTCCATTCGGAGTCATAGATCGTCCTTGGTACCTATTGGTAAACGCAAAGCTGAAATCAAACACGATTGCATGCACATCTGGTCGGGCTCAGATCGAGTGGTTTACCATTGCCTAACCCTAGCCCGAAAAAACAGAGGAACTCAAATCGTGGAAGGAATACTCGATGTCGGAGAGAGAGAGAGAGAGCAACCCTTCTACCGCTGCAATGATGACTAAATTGGCATGTTACAATAGTTTAATGGATACCATGCCCTTTCCCTGGATTACTGTCTCCTCCCTGATATGGATTCTCTTCACACATTCTCATTTCAAATATTAAACCTGCACTCCATCCATCCCAATTTCATTACCTAAAAAACCATACCAGTATATTACATCATCTAAAGAAACAAAATTATGTCAACTACAAGGTACTTATGCATCACCTCTTTAGTCATGGTTTCACAAAAGATTACATTATAATCTCCCAACAAACATAACCACAACATCGTTTCACAAAACATCACATTACAATATCTCAACAAACGTAATAACAGAAACAAGTATATTACATCAACACAAGAAATAAAATCATGTCGACTACAAGGTACTTACACATCACCTGTCCTGTCATGGTTTCGGAAAACATTACATTACAGTCTCTCAACAAACAAAATATCAGAAACAAGTACAGTACATCATCTCAAGAAACATAATCAAGTCAACTACAATGTATTTATGCATCACTAGTCCAGTCATGGTTTCACAAAACAATACATTACAATGTCCCAACAAACATAATAACTGAAACAAGTACGGTACGCCATCTTAAGAAACATAATCATGTCAACTACAATGTACTTATGTCCTATTACAACAACGATGGTTTTAGTGAGTGACATGTCCGAAAAACTCAACAGCTCGCACATCATTATATCGCAATCTCTCAACAAACATAATCACAGAAGCACGCTCTAAATGCAATAATAGTCAATATTACAAATATAGGAAGGGGAACCCCGCGGTCCATATGACAAGCCCAGGGTAGCAGCTCTCATCAGATCTCATCAACGTCGACCACCTCATTCTATTCAGCCACTACAGGGGCATCTACATCAACTATAACCTATTCAACAACATCTGAAATGGTACCAAGGAAGAACACCTTCCTAGTTCGCTTCTTTCGCCGCATAATATGCATAAGATCTTCAGTATGCAAAACATCTATGAATTGCTGCTTCTTATGATGCCACCACCGGATTTTTGCCATCTGCTTAGGGCCAATAGTGATTTCCTTACCGATCATCTCTATCATTTCATCAAGAGTTATGTTTTTGGAATCGACAGTGATCTCCATAGTACATGATGAAACTGGCTTATTAACTCCCTCATCAAGTTTTGCCATGTATGAATCCACCTCTATGCGTATACTGAACTTATCCAGATCAGCATCTATTGGTCCGTATTCTCTAGGAGCAGAAGCTCTGGTAGCAAGATCTCCAGCATCTGCATACATATCATCAATCATCGCTTCAACTTTCACCTTACGATCAGCTGCACAACACTCCCAAACCATCTAAAGCTCATGGGAGTGCTCAATTTGCTGATAGGTATCATTCATGTTGCGCCACACCAATTTTTTCCTCTATATAGAACCCCAGGGAATTCTAGCGGCAAGCATATCTACCAGCTGCGAAACAGACACAACCTCTTTGCAATTCACAAGAAGATGCACATCTTGCCCGAACACAACCCTCTCGCAACCAAAATCAAGCTTTGTAGTGTACTGCTGAACATGAACTGTGAACTCATATAGGTCACTTGTATCAAAACTGTGCCTAATTTGATTAAAAAGGGGAACATTTTAGTTCATTCGATTCTATTATGTCGTAACTAATCTACTTGCATGATAAGGCACAGATAAGAAAAATTCACCTCTCGCTCTTCTCCCGGGTTTTTTTCTTCGAGATCTGAGTGCCGCATCCACCTACCGGAGGCGAACAATCCGCCGCCGGCCTTGCTTTTCTCTTCAACCCGCTGCTCGTAGGTACCTTGGGAGTAGAATCCTTGCTGGCCTCCTCGCTAACCGGGGCTGAAGACCACGCCGCAGCTATGCGTTGAGCCCCAGACTTGGGCCCCGACGGACCCTTTTCAGTCGGCGACGTAGCTACAACCTTCGCCTTGCAAGACATGTTGGGTCGCCGCCGCCGGATTTAGTGTTGGGGGAGGGAGAAAAAAGGTCCTCTGCCGCCGACAGATTTAGGGCCGGGGAAGGGAAGGAAAGGGACCGCCGCCGCCGCAGCAAGATCCAGTGTCGAGAGTTAGGAAAGTACAGTAATGGATTTGCCTCTACGGCACGTGCAGGGTGGCTAAGAAGAGTGACCGACGAAGGAGGGGCACATCAGGAACTAGTGTAACGGAATATCTTGACTTAACGGGCGCGATTTGAAAATATTTGGTTTGGCCATCATTCACTCGAAAGACCCCTCCCAGCAATTGGCGCCCCAACTTTTCGAATCACGGTGATAAAAATCAACTTGGGTACCGCGTTGCCTGTCCACCCCAACTTTCGGGCCGAAAAATGATATTCTCCTCCTCTTATGTCTCGACACCGACCCCTTCTTTGTATAAGCATGTTATCTCCTCGTCGGAGTCCTCCTCCTCCTCCTCTTCGTAGTCCCACTGGTCCATGTCACTCTCCTTCGCTTCTGCCTCCAACTAATCGATGAACACCTTCTCGTTGGCCGAGTCGAACTCGTGCAAATAGTTGTCTCCTCTCTTCTTCCTGGTCCTTTTATAGTTCCTCTTCTTTTTCGTACTCGTCGGTGCAACATGCTCCCCCGTACTAGCTGCTGCTTTGCGCTCGTCTGTCGCTACAGGTACCCTATGCTACTCATGCATGGCTGGTACGAGCTTTGACGTTGTGGTGTCCTCGAGTGCTGCTGTCGATGGATCCTAGCATGGTCGGACACAACATGCTGCCTCAGTAGGCGACTCACGAGCACGAACAATGCAGCGAAGAGCAGGGGACGCAGGATGGTCAGCGGACGGCTTGGACCTACCATCTCCACGGTGAGGGGGCATCATGCTCAAGGAAGTTGTTCGGAATGAGCGATGGTGGGTACACAAAGTTGGGTGCCGATCTGATCAAGGGACGAGCAGTGGTTTCGTGCATTCTGTACATGGTTGCATTTGTCGATTATTAAAAAAATGTAATATCTCATGTACTGAACATAATTTGATCACAACAAAAGTGACACATCGTATTCTATACTCGTAAATATCCCGTGCATGCCTGTCGACGTTGAGTTCAACGGAGGTCGACATGCCAACGGGATCGTGCAGTAGTTGCGCACGTCATTGCCCCATCAACACATGACACACGCATGCGCGACATGCACGATGATGCTCGTGATTACCACCCGACTCCACTCATTTTTTAAGGGTAAGCTCGCAGTCCTCTTATTATATACTAGATTTTGGGTGGCCGCGAAGACAATTGAACTGTCCATCGCAATAAAGACAAGTCCCATCGATTCCCTATCCCTACCTCACTGGCTTCTTTGAGATGATAAACCGTACACTGTGGTCTTGTATAATAGTAGTACTGTAACACCCCAAAACTTATAATCAAGTTTATCAAATCCTAATCACCCAATTTAGGGTTAACAAAAACTTTTATTAAGAAAACGAATATGAATGCATGTTAGTTTGCATTAATGTGTGATTGATTGAAAATGACATGCTTGATTGTTACAAATGAAGTGAAATGGTTTTAAAGTCAATACTACATAGACCAATTTCAAAAAAAATCAAAAGAAAAAGAAATCAAATATGAGTAAATAAAGCATATGGTCATTTTGACAAAAGTCTACCACTAGCCCACTTTGTTTGTTCCTAGAATAAGAATTCTAACTGAAACATTTCTATTTCTTTTCACCCCTTGCTAGACCAAGTAAAAGTGTATCAAGGCCCACTTTGCAAACTTACAAAAACATTTTTCAAATCAATTTAATGGATAGTTGAAAATTGAATCTAGTTCATTATTAAGATCCCAGTTTTTCAAAGACCTATCAAATCAATTCCCCTTGACCTCTCCAAGCAAACCTAGAATCTCAAGCTTAACTTAAGAAAATATGAATCGAAATTTCCAAAGCAAGTTTCATGTGGCCATTTCCACAAACACCTTGCTTACACTAATTTAAACTCTGCCTAATTTCACCGTTCCACAGTAATTGGTGGACCATTTTGTCCCTTCTTAAACCCCTGTCACCCCTGAGTGTAACCAAGCCCCATACGAAGTCCCCCACTACTAGGAATGTGTTGACTAGTAACCTTTTCTTAACGACCCCGATTTTTTTGGTCACAGATCTATGACCATTTCGAACCAACTGGTCATAGGCCATTTGGGAGGGTCCAAACCCTGAAAAACTACGACCTTTTTTGTCAGGAAGGTCATATCTTGCTTAAACCAGTTGGTCATAACATAAATATCGCTGGTCAATGACATTAACTTTGGATGACTATGACCAATTTAAATGGTCGTTATGTTGATACATGACAACTAGGCTGCCAACTAAGTAGTTTGGCCTATGTGTCATGTCCACGTGTCAAACTATGGTCAAAATGGCGGTCATGAAGATAGGGGATGAGCCTTGCTAAAACTTGCATTAGATCTCTAAAGAAACATCATATTGTGAGTCTAAATATGAGTTTTACAAAAAAATCATGAGCATTAGATCCTGTACCTGTAGTTCAAATCAGACCCACTTCCTACCGATTCGGCACAAATTTTTCTTTTTCACCATGGATGAACGGAAAGGTTTGAGATATCCTACTTGTGACATTGTCTATGTAAGGTGGTCTAATATTTTTGAAAAATATGGTGGCAGCATTTTGAATTAACCATTTGGTGGCTGCTTCACAAAACGCCCCGTTTTTGGCACTCGGAAAATGGAAAGTGCATTTTCTGTGCGATGAAATGAAAAACTTCCTCCTGCAATATTGTTTTCCATCCCAAGATGCATATGTGTCTACAATATGGGCACATTATCACAAACTATGTCACGATTCTGGCCATAACATTGTGCACATTATCACATGCTTTTCCATAACATTTGTGTTTTTCATCACGGGTGGATGGAAATGTTTGAGATACATCGGTTGAAACATTGTTAATGTAAGATGGTCTAGTATTTTTAATAAATGGGTAGCATTTTGGAACTTTCATGTTTGTTGCTTCACAAAAGGTCCCTTTTCTACACTAAAAATGAAGTCAGCCAATCAGAATAGAGAGGCATACTATCCATGGATCACCCCATAGAAGTAGATCTCAGCCGTCCACATGGGCTCCATCCAATGGGCCAAATTTCATCCCCCACCAGGTCTCCCGCCTCCCCTCCCCGCCCACATTTTATGATTAAATGACCGAAAAGTCCAAACCTTCCACAACACTAGCATATAAATTATTAGGGGCAGTTTTGTAAAATCCTCCATGCTACCCATACATTTCGTGAGGGACATCCACCCAAACCCTAATCTCCTCCCACCCTGCAGTGTTGTCTCTTCTCCACAGTCCACACCACCCATTCGCCGCCGCCACCACAAACCCCTCCTCTTCTCTTCCTCTGTGACCCACGGTGGCCCTATAGCCTCGCCCATCCTACGCCTTCGCCCGCCTCTAGAGCCGGTGGTTCTACCGCGTAGCGGCATCGGCAGGCGAAGAGGTTGGCGTTGCACCAGCCCGAGACAAGGAGGTGCTTAGCATCCGGAGGGAGGAGGTGTTCCGGGGGGTAGAGGGAGCTCATCGGAGGGAGGATGTGTTCGGGGTTTCGGTCTCTCACCTCTGCACCGTGCTATCCACCCGCTCGCAGCTCGCCTCTCACCTCCGGCCAGATCTATGCCCCTTCTCCCCCACTTTTCTATCTCAGTTTCTTTTCTAGTCTATCTCTCTTTCTCTGCAGGCACTCTCATCGAAGGACGCCACAGAAGCCACCTCCGATGCGTGTGGAGCTCGCGAGCTCGGACGAGCCTAAGATGGTGTTCAGGATCTTGGACAAGGAACCAGTGGCGGGGCTCGCAAGACCGGCCATGGTGAGCTTGCCCTCCCCTCCCGGCTTCTCCTGCTCATCCCCGAACTCCAACCGCTGCCAGATCCCAATACTGACCCTTGCCCCTCCCCTCATACTTCTCAGCGACAGAAACGAGGGAGGTTCAACAGTGTAGAAGACCATGGAGGCCGGGTGGAGCCTCCAACCGCAGCGGTACGCTGCTGCTCACCTCCAACTGTAGCGGCTCCCCTCCCCTGCCCTACCCCTGCTCGCCTCCAACTGCAGTGGCGCGCTGCTGCTCGCCTCCAACTACAGCGGCTCGCCTCTCCTCCCCTGCTGCTGATCGCCTCCAACTGTAGCGGCGCACTCCAGTGAGAAGGTTGAACCATCACCAAGATCCTCTACTGATTGGATGGCCGCTAGATCTACACGTCGTCGTACCCCCACCTTCTCTACAAGGTTCAATCTTTTGTCTTGGTACCAGTACATCTCCAGCAACAATCTCAAGTTTCTATTCGATTTTAAGTGGTGATTGGGGCTGTCTAGAAACCGTTGTAGATTTTTTTCGTTCCTGCACTTAATGTTGTACAAAGCGCTAGCAGTTGCTAAAATCATGTCCAACCTTGATGCTAGCTAGTACCATATTATAGTTGATTGCTCCCTGTTCTCTGTACTTTCTAATTATAAATGGGTGACACCCATAATTAGCATAATTAGCTAATCAATCCCCTTTTGTGATAAACAACACATGACATTCTATCAGAAACATTTGTTTTACCATATTAGTAAATATTAGTGTATATTACAATTTTAGAGCTTGGCTGCTTGCATCAGAGACCTCTCAATTGCTTCAGTATGTTAGCATTTCATTTTGAGATATGTGGCCACTGCTTGATTTGTTCATTTCTAACTTAATTGGTAAAGGTAGTGTTACTGCTGCAGCAGCACCTTGCAGTTGTTAAAGTGAAGTGTTTATTATGTGCCATATTGTACTTCCCCTTTTCTTCTGTATATTTTCCGTGCTCAATACCTGCTGTATATTTTACTTACCTGATGTGTGTTCCTCTGTTCTGCAGGCTGGTTCATGCTTCTTATCCGTGAGTATAATTGTGCTATGAAGCGTATGTAAAATGCACACCTTACACTAAAGTTTTTTGTGGTATTGGTGGCCGATCAAGTGGTATGTACTCTATACTAAAGCGTTCTATAATAACAATTGTTGTTTTATATGTTCAATAATATATGTTGTTAATTCACTAGAAGTAATGGTAGCTGTGTTGTTCATCTGCTGTTTTATATGTTCAATAATATATGTGGTTAATTCCTGAGCTCTACTTGATATAACTGGCATGAAAGATTGTTGCTAGCACAACAATCTAGTGTTTAAGTGCTTTGTTATTACTAGTTCCATGTCACTATTTCTGTCATCCTTTTATTTTCATCAGATTACAGTTTGCATTATTTATTGGATGCTGGAGTGGATCGCCTTTGATGTGGCCGTATGTTGAGTAGGTATACTTGATGTTGTTGATGGCTCTGAGTATGAGATGTTTATTTCTGACTGAAACTAAGTTCTGTGTGCTATATGGTTTATTTATCTAGTAGCCTATCTACAGAATGGTGCAGGATATTGCAAAGCCAATTATTGTAGAGAACACTACAAAGTTAAGATATATTCTGTTGAGTTTGAAACACTTACTCTGGGTAGCTTACCACCCAACTTAGGCATATAAGCCTTGTTTTTACTCGTAGTAGGTCCTGCTTATGTAGAAAAACAGAAAAAAGTTAGTCTTACTAGTGTTCTGTGTTTATTTTTCTATACTTGCTTGTTCTTATTTTTCTATACTTACATGCAGACTGCTCTTGTGTTTTACTATAACACTTGTTCATTCCAACAAATTGCCTCGCGGAAGTTACCTTTGTTGTAGCTTAATGGACCTGTACTGAATGGGTGTTTTGTACCTTTCCTGTGTTCCGTTTCCTATTTATTTTGTTCTTAGAGAATGCAATCATAACTATGCTAACTTGAGATCTTCATAGCTCACTTGTTTTTTTGTTGTTGCCAGGTATCTAGTGTGGTGTTTCTCTCTCTTAAAAGAGGTCCAGGCTGATGTTTGAAGAAGCCTTCCTGTAGATCCACACCACAAATATTAGGTTTTAGATAGATGTAGTACCGTGATTGTAATAGAAATTGTTTTGATTTTATTTGAAATGTTCCATTTGATTTCCTGTTCTATTTGAAATATTGGTTGTTTACTGTCAATTTTAAACAGAAACCTGACAATGTGAAGTGGATTTGTGAGACTTTGAAATCCCGTGAGTGGGGTCTGTAAGTAAACCAACACTGACTAGTGGGACATGTGGGGAACTGGTACCTTTTTTTGAGTGGAATTGGTACCTGACCTGTGGGACCATGTAGCAAATTGACACTGACAAAGGGGCCCACCTGAAATGTGAGGCGTGCTGTGAATTAAAATGAGACAAAATGTTGGGCCAACCAAAATTCCACGGGCCAAAAATTTATGGGATTTAGTTTTGGTCTTGGCCTTTGTACATTCCTAGAATTGATAAGGAAAAAACACACACGGGCTGAATTGATGGGCTGGGCCCATGTAAATCAGTGAGCTGGACTGGGCTGAATTTGATCAATGACCATCTAATTTGGTCATGGATTCGCCACGTAGGATCGGCCACGTAGGATCTTACGTGTACATAGCAGATAGTTTGTGACCAAATTTTTTAGTCATAGTTTTCATGACCATCTATTTTGGTCACAACTATCCATGACCAATTCAAAAAAAAGGTCCTTAGCTGTCTATAGTGACCCTCGTTATGTGACCTACTGTTTTTGGTCATAAAAAGGTCATAGATGATTTACTATGACCTTTCTATGACAAATATTTGGGGTCACTAGTTAGCACATTCCTTTTAGTGCCCCCTTTGCTGTTTGCACATGGGAGCGCCACCCGATTGTGGTAATTGTCGGCCGACCATGGCCATCTCACAGCAGACACCGCCGTGGCCAACCATGATGTCCAGGAAGCACGCTGCACTCCACCGCCACCCCTTGTCCAAGCCACGGCCCCAGCCGAGCCCTCGACCACCCTAGCTACGCCGCACACCGTGCCTCTGCACCATGTCTAGAGCGTGCTAACTTGCCGCGCCCGACCAACTCGCCCAGACCGCGCCTTGCCTTGGCCACGCACGCTCACGTCCGCCATGATCACAACAACCCAGCAGATAACCCCGTTCGCCGCCACCGCAAACACCTCTGCGTCCGCGCGGAGCGCCGCATGCTCTCGACCAAACCACACTGCCCCACGCCTCGCCATTATGCCCGTGATAACCGCCAGGGAACCATGCACCGCCCACTATCCACCGCCACGCCGATAGCCTCATGTAGCCTCGTCACCGACGAGCTCACACCCGCACCGTTCGGTCCCCTAGTCACAGTATGAAAGGAGGCCACCCCTACCTCATTTCTCCACACCATTCCACTCACCACCTCTCACTGACCCTCCCCCACTTCTTCCCGGAGAAGGTGAGATCTCTCTCGCTAGAATTTGGTCAGAGCCCGCTGCTGCTGGAGGAGAAGGACACCAGCGATTTCGACCACCCCAAGACCTGCCGTGACCGTGCCTCACCTCACCATTGTCTACCACGTCGATCACCCCCATCACCGACCCTAGATGGGGCCCAAGTGAGCCCCGCCAGACACCTACCACCGCGCTAGGTTTTGTTCCTCGTCGGAGCAGTTCGTCGTCGATGACGACTCCTAGCCGTTGATCTGTCTTCTAATCGCACGACCCAGATGTGTAGATACCACTTCGCGTAGTTAGTCTCGCTCACGAGTGCACCCCCTTTGTCTGCAGCCCGTTGCGCTGTGAAGTGAAGTTGGGCCAGCCTGTTTAATTTCCCGCGCTGGCCTAGGAACTCAAATAATGGTTTTTCCATTTTAGTTTAAACTAGTTTTTGTCCACAAATTCAAAAATCTATTTAGAGAGTTTCACTGAACCAAATTGCGTTATTCCAATTTTGTTAGAAAGATATATAAAATATTTATCCAAGACCGTTGGATTTAAATCATTTGGAGTTAGAGATAATCTTTTGTAAAAATAACAAGACAGATACTTTTGCAACTTAAAACCTTTTTCAAAAATCAACCATAATAGCTTTTGAGTTGATTCCAACTCTCAAAAATAAAAGTTGACAATATCTATATAAATATGTAAAAATATCTAGGGTTGCATGCAATGACATTGGACTAGTACGAAAAGAATGCTATTAGGGCATTTCTAGTCACTTTTAATTTATTAAATAGTAATCTTAAACTTTATAAAATGTGACCACACTTTAAATCACATTTCCATGTATTAGAATATGTGGTGATGACATGTGTCCACATGATCCCATATTTTAATTGGAGAATATTAAATCTTAATAAATTTCAATGAGTAGAAAATAATCTTCTCAAATAAACTAAATAAGACTAGTTCTTTATTTCATGTGATGACTGTGATGATGCTAGATCATCAACTGTGAGCCTTAGTGTGCTAAATAGAATTGGTTAAGTATTGTTTGGTGATTGTGTACCCTGTATTCATTTATAGACGGTAGTACCGACCAAGGATACGAGGAGGAGGAGTTTTACCCTAAAGAAGCGGAGGAAAACTTCAATCACTACACCAATCAAGGCAAGCTATTATTGGCATGCTAACACTTGCAAGTTTTAACCTAAGATTCGGATGCGATACCATTCCAATTTTACCGTACAACCATAATACCTGAATTGGGTAAGGCTTAGCCGGAAGTTTATATGCATTAGTATGGGTTCCCTCACGGAAGAGGTTTGAGATGAGGCTACCTCTTGATGATGTCCACCTATGTAGTGCCCAGGATGGCAGATGGCCATGGCGGGGAGGCCAAGCTCATAGGGGAGGTGCCTATACTAGAGTGTGTAATTGAAAGGTTATGATTGATTATCCGCATACTAAGTATGATGATTCAGGGTTATCCTTGACGGATGTATCGAATTTTGTGGTGAAAGTGTACCACCTCTGCAGAGCGTCAAACTATTCGAATAGCCACATCCACGGTCATGGACAGTTGGAGTGGCCAGACTGTTCCGTTGTCAAATGTTTTCAAAATGACAGTTGAAGTGAACTATGATTTTGACTTGAGAAGACCATCCATGAGCAAGAAGTCCAACTTGAAGCAAAGGAAGAGGAAGAAGATGAAGACATCAAGGGAGATCTTCACTCGTACCTGAGTGATGACAACGACTACCTAGAGGATGATGCCATGGATTTCTACACCGATGATGATGATTCTGACTTCATTGATGATGAGTACATGCACTGGATCACTACCGTAGGAATGAATTGTACCGGTCCCACTGTATCGTAGTTTCATAGAATGGTTCTTAAAACCAACTATTTTCCACTTGTGTGTGGTGTGTGTTTTTATTGTGTTCTTGAATGAATGATTGAATGAGAAGAAGTGTTAGTTTACAAAACCTGAGTCAAACTCAAAGTTTAATGCTTTTGAAACAAAACCATGAACCTTAGAAATTTCCCTCTTACCTCATTATCTATCTCAATCTTCAGATGACTCATGGAACCCCCGGAGGAAGCAGCTCATCGCAGGACCCAATGTTGCAGATTCTGGAAATGCTAGTTTCTGACCGTGAAGAAAGTAGAGAAGAACGCCAAGCCAACCTAGCCACTCTTCAACATATAGCTCAGATGGCCCACAATAATCAAGGCCATTGAAACCAAAATCACCATGGATCCAATCTTAAGAACTTTTGGAATACCAACCCACCTATCATTAGTAAGTCTGAGGATCCCTTAGATGCTGATGACTGGCTACAAACCATGGAAAACAACTTGGAGGTCATAGGAGTTGAAGCCAATGAGAAAGTTTTGTTTGCCACTCACTATCTGGCAGGAGATGCAAGATCTTGGTGGAATAGCACTCGTACCATGAATGGCAGTGAGATGATGACTTGGAAAGCATTCAAGATCAAGTTCGGTCGCACCCATGTGCCACAAGGTTTAGTCACCAGAATGAGAGATGAGTACCATGACAAATTCAGATGGTAGTTGAGTACCATGACAAATTTATGTCCCTAGCTAGATATGCCCCTGATGAGATCAAAACTGAAGCCAAGAAGAAGGAAAGGTTCCTGAATGGATTGCATGATGAGATGCGGGTTGTGTTAGTCAACATCCGTTTTGAAGATCTAAAAGATCTTGTAGACTCTGCCATTCAGATGGAGGGAAAGCTCAACCAATCCAATGACAACCACAAGCGTCGGATGATGCACCAGGATGGATCGAACCATACCTAGAAGTATCGCCCCAACCCGTTTGCAAGATATGCCCCTAGGAACAATATACCCCCGATGTCTCGTCCAAGCTACCCTAATCGTAGCGGAGGAAACCTGAAGTCTGGAGGAAACAACAACAACCCCGTCAACTCCAACAACTTAAACCATGTATCGCCCAAGTCCAACAACAACAACAATACTGCCCTAAGGACTGGAAGCAATGATGTGCCTGTTGCAGCCAAAGACAAGTACCAGATTACTTGCTTTGAATGTGGATGTCGTCGGATTGATGACAAGTACACCATGAGGGGGTCCTCGAGGCGTGTGGAAGAGAGGGGTGTGAGACGTATGGTGTTCCGGGACGGTGAGCACACAAGTTTACCTAGGTTCGAATCTGCTGGCTTTGGACGGATCCTACTCCTGCTAGCAATCCAGTAATACGGCAGAGCCGGAATATGGGTTAGAAGGGTTCGCCTGTGCGAGTTGAGATTGTTGACTATTGAGGGTGCCCTAAATGCTCTCCCTAGGACGTCTTATATAGATATCCGGCCTAGGGTTTACAGGAGATACCTATCCGGCTATGACTAAGAGTCGGTTACAGAGTACATCTTGAACTTCAAGGAACACTATGGGCCTATGTCGGTAAGTCTTCTGGGCCTTCCCGTAGCCGGACTGGACTCCGTCTTTTCTCCCTGACTAGGCCACCCATGAAGCAAAGCTCTAACCCGAAGTGGGCCACCCTGGTTAGTGAGGAATTGTGAGGATACCCGGAAAGTATATCCCCAACAGTAGCCCCCAGAAGTCTCCAAGATCCAAAGTTGGATTCATCATCGTCTAGCTTGATCTTCGGCTTGCATAATCTTGAGGGGTTCCTAAAACTTCACAACAAAAAATACGATCCGGGTTTTAAAAAAATAAGTCAGACCTATCAACATGTTACTCGGATTTTCCAGCTTGATTTTCAAACTAAGCCGGAACTTGGTCTCTGACGTCATCTGACACTAGTCATGGTCAAGTCACGTCATCTGCCAAACATCCCGTCAGCACGACCATTGGTGGGTCCATCGTTCACGGAACCGAGGTGCCGTTTCATTGCGTACACCGAGATCGAGGCGACGTAATCATCGCGTGGGTCCTTCCCAGTTCCTTCCACGACGCGTGGCGGTTACATAGTGTTGTTTGCACGAATCTTGGCGCGGTTAGGTGGTTACAAGGGGTGATGATTTCTTTTCCTTATCTTCACCTGTTTCGTTGCCGTTCCTTCTTCTCCACTTCTCCCTCGCGCACAAAGTTCTCCTGCCTCCCAGATTCCTAGCGCCGCCCCTCTAAGGTCACCGGCACACTGGAGAAATGGCTTCCTCTTCATCATCCGGCTTGGCAGCAGCGGCGGTGGCGACGACAGTGGCAGAGAATGAGAGCAACCAAGGGGTTTGGATCCCATGCCTCCTCGACGACGAGAAAATCCGTGGCGTGGAGAGTGAATGTCTCCTCCGCGCCGGCGACTAGCGAAGCGGTTCCAGTGAGACCATCCCCAACCCACACGCCAATGAGCGGGTACACTTCGGCACCCACCTCGACAAAGGTTTATCTTTCCCTCCCTCAGAATTCTTTTCCAAGGTGATTGATCACTATAGCGTTCAGCTTCATCATCTTTCCCCAAACTCCATCTTAGAGATGAGTTCCTATGCAGCTTTGTGCGAGGGATATCTCGGCATTAGGCCGAGTCTTACTTTGTTCCAGTACTGTTTTCATGTCCGGAGAAACTCCATTACCGCCGGTAATCCTTACATTACCGGCACTATTAGCCTTTCAGTTAGACGCGAGCGTGTTTATCCTCGTATGCTAGCTAGTGAATTGGTCAAACAATGGACAACCACTTTCTTTTACCATAAGGATATCCCTGTTCCTGGCAAAGATACTGCTTTGTTGGCTTTCATCGACGGAGCTTCCACGGCCCAACCGTCTTGGGATGAGGCCACTCCGGCTCTCAGTGACGATCTGATCCTTGCCAAGGGGCGAATCGAATACCTGATGAAACACAAAGGCCTGAAAGAGTTCGAGTTAGTCCAGTGCTGAGTGTCACGTCGGATCTAGCCTCTCTAGTACCACGGCGACCGACTAATGCATTCCATCACGGCGTCAAAACAAGACTCCCTCCGCATCGGCCCCAATGCCCTGAAGCCACAGGACGACATAAGCCAGATTCAATGGCTGATTAAGGAGCGGATTGAGAGAAAGATCCCAGACGTGTCTCTGGACATGCACACAGCAGAAGACCCTGTAGTTCTAGTAAGCTTTAACAATAAACTCTTTTATGTGTTTCACCTTATAAATTATTTCACAATACTGAAATATTTTCTTCTTTCCAGCTTGACAACCTCCTCGAGTCGGAGCTGGCTCCTCTCGAGGGATATCCTCCGGAGTTTTCTCAGGAGGAGGAACTGGTCCCATTGCCGAACGTTGTGCCCAGGAAGCGCAAAGCTCCGATAGTGGCTGTTGCCACAAAGGAGGTGCCAGTTGTGAAAAGGTAACTTTCAACACAAATTCCAGCTTTGTACCTTACTTGTAATTTCTTCCGAGATGTAATGTTTTCTACTTTATCACATTGTCAGAACTAAATAGCTCGTCAAGGGCAAGGTGAAGGGAACTTCTTCGAAACCCTTGCGGCAGAGGAAGCTGACTATGGCTTCTCCTGCCGTGGCTCCTACAACTCCTGGCCCACAACCTTCTACAACGCCAGTGATCATTCCATCACCGGTTGTCACAGAAGATCCGGCTCCTTCAACGGGGCCAACGACCCTTGATTCGCAAACTGACGCCATCATGGGTTGCTCAGGATTAAATAAGGGTGAACCCTCTTTGGGTAATGATCCCTCAGCAGAGACTTTCGCCGAAAGCCTCCTGAACAATCCGGGACTTGACAAATTTGGCTTGTCTCGGAAATCTACGAAAGAAATCTAGCTTCTGGCTCGGCAAGGCCTAGAGGGCCGAAATCTCTCTACTGAAGAAGAAGCACAAGAAGCGGAAGACATCAAGTACTCTAACCTTCTTGAACAAGCCTGCCTTCGTGAAGAGGGACTTAGAGCTGGTGTGCTTCCCCCACCTCCGGTTATTCCACTCACCCTCGCCGAGAAGGTTACCACCGAAGTGAACATGTGTCTGAGCAAGCTCACACATGAACATCATGTAAGTCGGAATTCCAACTCACGTTTTTCTTTATTTTACTTTATATCATATCCTCTAGCCCCCAAGCATGAAGTAGGATATACAATCCGGGTTTATGCTTCCTTAGGATGCCAAAGAATGAACTAGTGTAGCCCCCAAGGCTCGTGCTGATATTAGTAACAATATTAGCCCGAGTCTTTAGTACACTTCTGACTCTGGGTATTCTGACTTATAGAAAGTTAATTCATATAACCAGGATTTGTTGAAGAATATCTGCAACAAGCGGAGAGAGATCAAAGCTCTCCGTCTTGAAAATGCTGAGCTGAAGGTTTCAAAGGATGAGGCCGAAGGTAAAAATTCCGAGACTCAAAACTTTGTCTTGATTTTCTTAGTCGAATATTTTTTACTGAACTTTTTTCTTTTTTCTTACAGGACTGGTAAAACAGTCCTGCGCTATGATTGAAGAGGCTGAGAACCTCAAAACCCTGGTGGTGGAGAATAAAGAACTTCGCCAAGAGCTGGATAAACTCAAGGCAGATCATGAGAAGAGCATCTCTCAAATTCTCGAATCCACCTCGATGGCCACAGATGAATGTGATCGCAATTGCGCTTCCAGATCAGAGAATCTCGGATCTCAAAAATGAGCTTTATAGAGAAAAGGATCTTTCAGAGGCGCTCTAGGCTGAACTCCGGATTCTTCGAGAAGAGAAGACCAAAGTTGACGACGTCATCTTCGATATTTTTCCATCTTTCTGACTTGTCTATATTCTTCGACTCTTTCGATGTCGGATTTTCTTAACCATTTTTGTGTTATGTGTATAGGTCCTCTGAACTTGATGGACTCCACCTCTGCCGAGCCTCGCACCCACCGGCTTACCCAAGTCGGTGATCTAGTTCATGACTTCTGCCAATCCATTGAGGATATTGGCGAAGCTCTCAAGGTTCTGGACATGCATAGCATGTCCAACTTTCAGGTGCGGGACCAGGCGAAGGAGATGCCGCAGCTCGTCTAGGACTGGACCATGTCCTAAGCGCGATCCGCGGCGCAAAACACTCTCACCATGGTCATGAGCCACCATGGAAACATGGAGATATGGCAAGTGACCAAAGGGTACTACAAGGTGGATGAAGACAACCAGGAGCAAGATATCAAGGCCATCATGGACTCCTGCGCCGGATATGGGTGTCACGTAGCTGACTTAACCAGCTACGACACTCCCTTCTTCACCCGCGTGGACACACCGCCTCTGCCTCCGGAAGAAGCAGCTGAAGATTTCAACGATGAACAGACCGTATCGGATCTGAACATCTCGGAGTGTTATCAAACCGAGGTCGATGCATCCAGCGAGCCGGCAGCTCCTACCTCCTCTCCTGCATCATAAATGACCAGAAACAAATGTATTATTCCGAGAAACATTATGGGTCTTGTAAATATGCAGTAGTATAATTTTGCTGGTGCTAAGGTTTAATCTATTAAGCACTTTTTTGGCTTAAATTTTTGTGTGCCTGAAATGTTTACATCAGTACTTGTACTTTTTTGCCTATACTTATCGTTTATCTGGCTTTCTGCCTCATCCCTTTCGTGAGCCGGCTAAACCTTCTTCACAGAAACTTTGCCGAGCAACAGAGCTCAATTGCTAAACCAATTTAAACTTGGAAACAAAGCCGGCTTCCAGTACCAACAATTCACTACTCGGAAAATACCCGCATCCAGCAATCAGACAAATACCCAAAGTATAGACTATGAAATTTAGAGTTATACCCGAAGGTAGCATTTTTAGAATCGGAAATCTAAACCAGAACAAACATGAGAATAAAGTACTTTCAAGTATTCTGGGATTTTCGACTGTGAGATGATCATTCAGAAATAAGATGGCAAAAACTTCTCCAAAAAACATGAGGCAACCAAAACTTTTATTTCCCACAGAACATGTACACATATATGATTACCAAGAAGGATAAACTAAGAATAAAAGGGACGTAGTTGAGCAATATTCCACGGTATGTCTAACTCATCCAGATTTGTACTACCTCCAGCTCTCTTTCTCTCCTTAGTAGCAGGTCTTTCTTTGGCTGGCCTCATGTCAGTTAAGTAGTACGAACCATTATGCAATACTCGACTAACTAAAAATGGCCCTTCCCATACTGGGGAAAGTTTGTGCTTTCTTTGTTGCACAAGCCGGAGAACCAAATCACCTTTATTGAAAGATCTGTTTCGGACTCTCTGGCTATGATACTTGTGTAACTTCTGCTAATAGGCTGTTGATCTCATTTCAGCAACGACACGAACTTCTTCGACTAAATGGAGATCATTTTGTCGAGAAATCTTGGCATCCTCTTTGATATACACGGCCACTCTAGGAGAAGTGTGAATCAAATTGCTAGGAAGAACTGCTTTTGCGCCATAGACCAAGAAGAAAGGTGTGTATCCGGTTGACCTGTTCGGGGTTGTTCATAAACTCCATATTATAGAGGGTAATTCCTCTGGCCAAGCCCCCGCAGCACGTCATAGTGGTGCTTCGAGTCTATGTTTTAGGCCCTGTAGGATTAAACCATTTGCTGTTTCAACTTGTCTGTTAGCGTGTGGACGTGAGACTAACGCAATGTCAAGCCGAATATTTTGTTTGTTGTAAAATTCGGCCAATTCTCCCATAGAGAAATTACTCCCGTTGTCCGTGATAATGCTATGCAGATAACCATACCATATTATAACATCCTCGACAATTTTTTTGGATGTTGCTCCATCACAACTGGTGACAGGTTTAGCCTCAAACCATTTAGTGAATTTATCCACCATCACTAAGAGGTGAGTAAATCCACTTGGAGCTCGTCAAAATGGTCCTACCATGTCAAGCACTCCGACCACAAAAGGCCATGTTATAGGTATTGTTCGCAGCTGCTCAGCTGGAACATGAGCTTGTTTCGCATACTTTTGGCAGCCTTTGCATGTCATGACTAGGCGTTCGATATCTGCCTTGGCTATAAGCCAGAAAAAACCGTGTCTGAAAGCTTTTGCCACTAAAGATTTGGCTACAGCGTGGTGACCACACTCGCCTTCGTGGATTTCTCTTAAGATTTAAGCTCCTTCTTCCGAAGATACGCTGCGCTGAAAACCCCCAGAAACACTCCGCTTATAGAGCTCACCTTTAACTATAGTGTAGGTTTTTGCTCGTCGGACGATCTACCTCCTCAGAACCTCGTCTTCGGGTAATTTGCCATCTACCAGATAGTCAAGGTAGGGTTGGGTCTAGCTGGGAATTACAGCCAGAACTGCTATTAGAGGTGAGTCGGATTTGGTCGGATATTCCTCATCCACTCCCTTTATTGAGGGAACTTTGAGGTGCTCTACAAAAGCGCCATCCGGGACCTCTTTCCGTGCAGAGCCTATTTGAGATAATTCATATGCTTCCTCATTTTCTGCTCAAGGGATGTGTTGAACCTCAAACCCTTCGAACAATTTAGATAAATCATCCACGACAGCTTTATATGCTGTCATGTGTTTATTTGCATTATAAATATCCGTCACTTGCTGAGTAACAAGATCTGAATCTCCGTAACACATCAAACGTCGGATACCGATATCCTTAACAATCCGGATTCCATGCAATAGTGGTTCATACTCGGCAATATTATTTGTCGCTGTGAAGTGGATCTGCAACACGTATAGAAGTTTATCTCCTTGGGGTGATTTGAGCACCACGCCAGCCCGCGAGCCCCCGCGAGCCTTAGACCCACCAAAATATAGGGTCCAATATTCCGACTCAAGAAGGGTCATATTCTCCTTCGTCTCTATCCAATCAGCAACAAAGTCAGCAAGGATTTGGGATTTAATTGCTGTCCGAGGTTTGTACTCAATGTCGAAAGCTGAGAGGTCTATGCTCCATTTGGCAACGCGTCCTGTGGCGTCACTGTTGTTGATTATATCTCTCATGGGAGCTGTGCTCACCATGGTAATTTGATGCTCCTGAAAATAATGTCGTAGCTTACGAGAGGCTAAGGAAACACCATAAGCCAGCTTTTGATAGTGCGGATACCGCTGTTTTGATTCTGTTAGGACCTCGCTGACAAAGTAAGTCGGACGCTGCACCAAGTGTTCCTGATTTTCCTCCGGTCTCTCCACTACCATAACGATACTAATGACTTTATTTGTCACAACAAGATAAAGCAACATCGGTTCCTGTGGTCCCAGTGCAGCAAGGATAGGAGCAGATGAGAGTACTTTCTTCAGGTCTTGTAGTGCAGCTTCAGCTTCGTCGGTCCATACAAAATCCTTCGTCTTTTTCAGGAGTTTGTATAATGGTGTGGCTCTTCCACCGAGCCGGCTTACAAACCGACTGACTGCAGTGATGCAACCAGTTAGTCTTTGTACGTCCTTTAGGCGAGTTGGCCTGGAAATATTGAGTATAGCCTTGATTTTGTCTCGGTTCACCTCTATGCCTCTTTGGGACATCATGAAACCTAACAATTTTCCGGCTGGGATTCCAAAGAAGCATTTCTTCGTATTAAGCATGATGTTGTATTTTCATAGATTAGCGAACGTTTCCTCCAAGTCAGAAATAAATGTTTCATTCTTTTTGGACATCACCACAATATCATCCACATATACATGTACGTTGTATCCGATTTGGTCGTGGAGGCAATGCTGCATTGTGCGCTGGTACGTAGCTCTTGCATTCTTCAGCCCAAAGGGCATCGTAACAAAACAGAAGGTTCTGAAGGGGGTTATGAATGAAGTTTTGACTTTGTCAGATTCCTTCATCCGGATTTGCTGATAGCCGGAATATGCGTCGAGAAAACAGAGGAGTTCCGAGCCTGCTGTGAAATTGATAACTTGATCAATCCTAGGCAGAGCAAACGGATCTTTTGGACAAGCCTTGTTCAAGGAAGTATAATCAACACACATCCTTAAATCAGTGGTTTCCTTTTTAGGGACCATTACAGGATTGGCCTACCACTCATTGTGGATGACCTCTTCTATGAATCCAGCTAACTCGAGCCGTGCTAGTTCCTTAGATATTGCCTTACGCTTTTCATCGCCAAAATGTCGTAAGGACTGTTTGATGAGTTTAGCATTTGGGTTTACATTTAAAGAGTGCTTAGCAAGTTCCCTAGGTACTCCGGTCATGTCAGATGGCTGCCATGCGAAGATATCTTGATTTGCTTTGAGGAACTTGACGAGCGCGCTTTCCTATGCGCTACCTAGTCCTACGCCTATCTGAGTCACCTTGGAGGGGTCATCATCCTTCAATGACGTCTTCTTCGTCTTTGTCACCTCCTTGTTTATTGCGGGCATCTCGGACGGATCTATGCTCTTCTTGATCTCTTGGTACTCCTGGGCGTGCAGCACGGCTTCAGCAAAGGCGGCATTTCCATCCTCGCACCCTCGCGCTTTCTTCAGGTCTCCCTTGATGGTGATCATGCCGTTGGGACCTGGAATTTTCATCATATTGTAAATGTAACATGGACGAGCCATAAAAGCCCAGTAAGCCAGACGTTCGAATATAGCATGGTACGCGCTCTTGAACGGGACTACTTCGAAGGAAAGTGCCACCATCCGATAGTTCTTTGGAGTTCCAAGGGTAACATCCAAAGTGATTTCGCTCAGGTAATTAGCTTGTCTTCCCGGGACAACTCCGAGATCTTCATCGGTGTAGCGTTTCGACATATAGAATACTAATAATGCTGCCACCATCCATGAGAATCTTGGAGAAACCATAACCGTCAATAAGTGGATTGACGATTAAGGCATATTTTCCTCGCTTGTGTAGCTTAGGCAGATGATCAGCGCGGTCAAACGTGATTGCCACCTCCGACCAGTCCAAGAATTGGGGGACAGCTAGAACTGTTGCATTGAGCTCATGTAGAACTGCCTGTTTGACCTTTGCTGGTTGAGATCCGAGGAAGGTGACGTAAGTGTCTTTCTTGGTCGGAAAATTTTTCTTCCCTTCCGGCTCGGGATTTGAAGCATCAGCTTCCTCCATGTCGGAATCTTCCTTGGTCTCTTTATTTTTTTCGGGATTCTTCTTTCCCTTCTTCCGTTTAGCCCTGTAGCCAGCGGTATCATCTCTCTTAATGTCATCATTGAAAAGACACTTAGCGTTTGTTTCGGACGAGCCCACATTGGCGTCTAAGTGATGCACACATGGGTTATTGGCAATGTCGGCCCAAGAGTAGGTTTTGCCTGGTTGCTGGTCTCCTCTACCTTGAACTCTTGAAGTCCCACGACCGCGTCCGCGGCCTCCGCCACGTCCTCCTTGTCCTCCGGACCCGAAAATAGAAGTGAACACTGCCGTTTCCGCGTTGGGTTTCTCTTCCAAGGTATTCTTGTGCTTCCGAGCTTGTTGCTTTGGTTGTTTTGCCGACTGTGGCACATCTAGGGCGTTAAGTAATCCCTCTGCATCGTCATCAGCATCTGCATACTTGCTCGCTATTTCTATCATGTCTCCCAAATCAGTGACCTTGTCACACTTCAAGCGATGACATAGTAAACCAATTGGGAGACCTGCAATGAAAGCTTCAATCGCAGTTTGGTAATTTACTCCTTCATAGGAGTTCTTGGTGTCGATCCATCGTCTGAAGTAATCCCGGCAAGTTTCTCCGGCTTTCTGGGTGCAACGTTGTAGGTCTCCGATCGTACAAGGCCTCCGGTATGTGCCTTCAAAATACCGAAATAACGCACTTTGCATGTCATACCAGTTATGGATGGTGTTCTCCAGAAGTTCATTGAGCCATGATCTTGCCGTCTTCCGCAACATGAGTGGGAGATATCTATGTCGTCGTAGGCTTGGCTATGTCCTGAGATAGCAAATCCTTCCGGGAATCTTGTAGCTCTTATGCGTGGTCCGAAGCCCTTTGGTCCCACGTATATATCATCATTTTCGTAGCGTCACGCCTCTATATTGGAGTTGAGGATAGAGATCGTCCCGAGTGTCGGCTGTGGCTGCGGTGCCTTGGGGCCGAACTTCGGCTTCTGCCAACACCTCCTCCACCACGATGCCCTCCTTGGCCTCCTTGGGAGCTTTTGTGATGGCTACTTGGCAGAGAGGGTGGAGCAGCTGGATTATTTCAGGCTGATCGCCGGCCTCCGTCCGGAGCGTCATTATTCCGGTTCCGGGGAGGGTCTTCATTGTGACGAGCCCCCTGCCGGCTTGTCTCAGCATGGTGTCTGTTGTTCCGTCGTCCGTCATCAAGACGGCTTGCATGTCTAGGAGGTGGCATTCTTTGTCGGTCCTCCTCCCGACGTTTCTCTTTATCATCGTCCCTCCGGTCTTTCGACTCTTGCCGGGGAAGGTTCCTCGGATTCAGTGCAGCAATTGCCTCTTGCTTCGCAAATGGGTTAACGTTACGCTAGCCACGGGTAGCTTTGTGGTGCTGTCCCGAAGATCCGGTTCTTGAGTAATTGTCCTCCCGGCGATCGGAACGATGGTGCTGCTCCGGAACACGCTGGGGTCTTACGTCAGCCCATGCCGGAACTGTGCGACACTGGTCGGAATCAGAGACCAGCTTTTGTCTTCCAGACATGGCAACCTTTTGCTGCTCCAGTCCCTTGTTGAGTAATTTGATGCCCAACCGGATCTGCTCCGGGCCTGGATTAGCCGATAGAATTTCTCGGGCCGCAACCCCGAGAAATGGGGTTGGATACACCCAATCCCCTTTGCTATATTTCCGAGGCTTCCCCATTTCTTCTCTGAAAAGGACAGCGTGAATCTGCGGGAATTGGTTGTCACTAGTATGACGCTTCCTGGTCTTATGGTATTGCCTAGAGTTGTACTTCTCCGCAGATGCTATGCATTTCTTTTCCTCCTCAATGTTTTTGGCTTCATCGAGGAGTACTTGACGATGCAATTCTAGGGCATGTGCCCTCTCGTCCAGTTCTTCAGCAGTAAGTTCTGCAGATGTAGGAATAGGTGTGGTTAATGCAGCATCGATGAGTTTACGCGCACTGTCGGTGATCACGTGTCCATCCATCGATTCTTCTTTTTTGGGCTCGTCTGGGATAAGTGCTCCATTCGAGTCTTCCTCGTATTCCTCGGCAATCACCTCATCTGCCGGAGGATCTTTTGCCGGGGTCTTGTTCTTCTTGTTCTTCTTCTTTGCCTTCTTGGCCGCGCCGGTAGCAAAGACGGCTTTGGGTACGTTTCCCGGAGTCAAGGTCTGATCGGTACTTTCAGACATCTGGACTTTGGGATTATCTCCGATTTCCACGTCATCCTGCGCTTTGGGAGAGTGTTCCCCGGATCCTTCATCCATGGCTTCTCCTTCCTCTGCAGCTTTGGAGTTATACTCCTCTTCATATTCCGCGGAGAACTTTTGGAAATCTGCTGACGTCATCGATTCATCCAAGGATGCTGGTACGTCGGTGTTTGTTCCGATCGGCTCCAGCATGAAGTTGGTGTTGTCTCTACCATCGGATCCGGATCCCACATATCCAACAAAGTGCGACGCGTGCTTCCTGAGGTACCCGCGGCTCTCGCGATCGGCCTTGTCGAAACGTTTGATGGTCTCGAGGATTTCATCTACGCCGGAGTTTTGCATCATCATGCGTCTTAGCGTGTATCTCAGGAAAGGCATGTCTGTCCTAGCGTCATCAGAGCCGGAATCAGTGTCGTTGCTATGCTCATACTAGATTTCGACTTCAGCGGGTGGGTCGATCTGGGATTCGGTCTCTCCAAGGAGATCCATTCCAGATTCGACTTGGACCGCTAGATCTGCTTCAGGCTTGGATTTCTCCACTATCTCCACAACTGGTCTGGGCTAGGTGGGATTAGGGTTTTCTGAGATCCGGAACTCTGCTGCCCCCGCGGACAAAGGGGACCCAGAAATTTCCTCTACCTCTATCATCAACACTGGGGTGGGTGGGACAGGTTCAGCAAAACCTATGTAAACATCGATCTCGCCAAAAGACATGATGGTGTAGGCAGTCACAACCTCCCTATCCGGAATCCAGGTCTCACCGAGGACGATGAGAGGGACGTCGCTGGCGTAGAGGATGCGACCGATAGCGATAGTCTTGCTGATTCCGATTCTTGCTGATTCCGCTTGGAACACAGATCCAAAGCTCACTTGCCCCACGGTGGGCGCCAACTATTGTCGGATTGATGACAACTAAGCCATGAGGGGGTCCTCGAGGCGAGCGGAAGAGAGGCGTGTGAGACGTATGGTGTTCCGGGATGGTGAGCACACAAGTTTACCCAGGTTTGAATCCGTCGGCTTTGGACGGATCCTACTCCTGCTAGCAATCCAGTAATACGGCAGAGCCAGAATATGGGTTACAAGGGTTCGCCTGTGCGAGTTGAGATTGTAGACTATTCAGGGTGCCCTAAAGGCTCTCCCTAGGATGGCTTATATAGATATCCGGCCTAGGGTTTACAGGAGAGACCTATCTGGCTACGACTAAGAGTCGGTTACAGAGTACATCTTGAACTACAAGTAACACTATGGGCCTATGTCGGTAAGTCTTCCAGGCCTTCCCGTAGCCGGACTGGACTCTGTCTTTTCTCCCTGACTGGGCCGCCCATGAAGCAAAGCTCTAACCCGAAGTGGGCCACCCTGGTCAGTGAGGAACTATGAGGATACCCGAAAAGTATATCCCCAACAGTGGAGTCAAGGGTCACTACTCCAATGAGTGTCCCAACAAGCTTATAGCATCCACGAATGTGAATGCCCCCGCTCAGTAGCAGCGTCGTGTTCATCCTGGAAGGAGATTCACCCTAGGGAATTCGCTCAACCGCAACGGCCGTCTGTTTAACATGAATGCTGAAGAAGCCCAGGAAGTGCCAGATGTCGTGCTGGGTATGTTTTCTTTTAACTCAGTACTTGCAAGATTGTTGTTTGATTCTGGAGCATCGCACTCGTTTGTTACAGATAAATTTGCATGCACTAGTAAGATTCAACCAACAAAATTAAAGCATGTTATAATAGTTCAAATACCTAGTGCAACCACCAAAGCGATAAAATTTTAAAAGGCTGTCCCTATCAGAATCCATGGGATAGATTTTTATGCCAAGTTTAGAAAATGTGAGTTCTGGTTAAAGGAAGTAGGATTCCTCGGACATATTGTGTCGGTAGGAGGAGTCGTTGTCGATCCCGCCGAGATCAAAGATGTTGAAGAATGGAAAGCCCCAACTACTCAAACCCAAGTCCGTGCATTTCTCGGATTAGCGAGATATTACCGCAAGTTTGTTGAGGGATTTCCGAGCATCGCAAGACCGATGACCCAACTATTGAAGAAAGATAAGAAGTTTGAATGGACCGACAAATGTGAAGCAAGTTTTCAAGAGCTCAAGAAGAGATTGATTTCATCCCCAATTCTGATTATGCCAGATATCAAGAAGCCTTTTGATGTGTATTGTGATGCATCCAAGATTGGTCTCAGATGTGTGTTGATGCAAGAAGGCAAAGTCATAGCATATTTGTCCCGACAACTCAAGCAGCAGGAGAAAAACTACCCTACCCATGACCTTGAACTAGCAGCCGTATTTTTAGCATTGAAGACATGGCGTCATTACCTTATGGGTAACCGTTGTGAGATTTATTCAGATCAAAAGAGTTTGAAGTATATTTTCACCCAGAAGGAGCTGAATATGAGGAAAAGGAGATGGATAGGTTAATCAAGGATTATGACCTTGACATTCACTATCACCCCGGCAAAGTCAATGTGGTAGCGGATGCTCTTAGCAGTTTGCCGTGTAGACTAAACACCATGATCAAAGAAAACCAGCCAAGTTTGCATGAAGAGTTCGAGCAGTTTAGAACAGAGCTAGTTAGCAAAGGATTTTTAGCTAGCATTGAACTTCAACCCACTTTGATCAATCAGATCAAGGAGGCACAAAAAGTAAATGCAAGTATCGACGGAATCAAGCGTCGTATCTGTACAGGAAAGGTACCTAGATTCACCGAAGATGAGGAAGGAGTTTTGTGGTACAAATGACGTATCTGTGTGCCAGCAGATTCGGAGCTGAAGCAAGTTATCATGCAGGAAGCTCATGATACTCTTTATTCTATCCACCCCAGAGGAACGAAGATGTATCAGGATTTGAAGGAGCAATTTTGGTGGCAAAAGATGAAAAGAGAAATCGGAAGCTACATCGCCAAGTATGATATCTGTCAGAGAGTCAAAGCAGAACATCAGCGACCCGCAGGACTTTTGCAACCATTGCAGATTCCGGAATGGAAATGGGATTCCGTCAGAATGGACTTTATCACCGGTTTGCCTACCTCTAGTAGGGGAAATACTCTATTTGGGTCATAGTAGATAGACTGTCCATGGTAGCCCATTTTATAACTGTCAAGACCACCTACCAGAGGTCAAATCTAGCAGAGTTGTACATTGCTAGAATCAACAGTTTGCATGGAACCCCTAAGACCATCGTGTCGGATAGAGGAACCCAATTTACCTCAAGATTTTGCCAGAAAGTCCAAGAAGGATTAGGAACCAAGCTAAATTTCAGCATAGCTTATCACCCGCAGACCGATGGACAAACTAAAAGAGTCAACAAAATCTTAGAAGATATGTTGATAGCTTGTGTTCTAGAATATGGATCAAAATGGGAAGATTGTTTGCATTTCGTAGAATTCTCATACAACAACAGTTACCAAGCCAGTTTGCAAATGGCCCCATTCGAGTTTCTGTATGGAAGAAAGTGCCGTACCCCCTTGAATTGGTCGCAAGTAGGAGAGAGTCAGATTTTCGGACCCGACATCCTATGAGATGGTGAAGAGAAGGTTCACAATGTCAGGGAGCACCTCAAGACCACCCAATCTAGACAGAAGAGTTATGCTGACAAAAGACGTCGAGACCTGACCTTCAATGTCGGAGATTTTGTGTATCTCAAAGTGTCACCCTTGAAGGGAATGCAACGTTTTCATCTAAAAGGAAAGTTAGCCCCTAGATATATTGGACCTTTCAAGATTCTGAATCGCCAAGGAGAAGTAGCATATCAACTGGAACTGCCAGAGGAGATGTCAGCCATCCATAATGTGTTCCATATCTCGTTACTTCGCAAATTCTTAGAACTTTCGGAGAAGACCAAAGTATTCAAGAACATCGATCACCGAGCCATAGATATCAACAAGGATCTGACATATCGTGAAGTGCCCATCCGTATTCTGGAAGAAGACTTCAGAACCACCAGGACCCGGAGTATCAAGTTTCTCAAGAGCCAATGGAGCAACCATACCGAAGAAGAAGCTACCTGGGAGAGAGAAGATTACATTAGGACCGAGTTTCCAGATCTCTTTAGTTCCTAGTTTTCTTAAATCTCGGGATGAGATTTTGTTTAAGGAGGGAAGGTTTGTAACACCCCAAAACTTATAATCAAGTTCATCAAATCCTAATCACCCAATTTAGGGTTAACAAAAACTTTTATTAAGAAAATGAATATGAATGCATGTTAGTTTGCATTAATGTGTGATTGATTGAAAATGGCATGCTTGATTGTTACAAATGATGTGAAATGGTTTAAAAGTGAATACTACATCATATAGACCAATTACAAACAAAATCAAAAGAAATCAAATATGAATAAATAAAGCATATGGTCATTTTGACAAAAGTCAACCACTAGGCCACTTTGTGTGTTCGTAGAAGAAGAATTCGAAAAGAACCATTTCTATTTATTTTCACCCCTTGCTAGACCAAGTAAAAGTGTATCAAGGCCCACTTTGCAAACTTACAAAAACATTTTTCAAATCAATTTAATGGACAGTTGAAAATTGAATCTAGTTCATATGTTAAGATCCCACTTTTTCAAAAACCAATCAAATCAATTCCCCTTGACCTCTCCAAGCAAACCTAGACTCTCAAGCTTAACTTAAGATCACCCAAAAAATTTGAATCAAAATTTCCAAAGCAAATTTCATGCGGTCATTTCCACAAACACCTTGCTTACACTAATTTAACCTCTGCCTAACTTCACTATTTCTGCAGTAATTAGTCCACCATTTGGTCCCCTCTTAAAGCCCATGTCTCCCTTGAGTCTAACCAAGCCCCAGACCAAGTCCCCCCTTTGTCGTTTGCATAGTGGAGCATCGCCCGATTGTGCTCATCGCCGGCCGACCACGGCCAGCTCACAGCAGACACCGCTGCAGCCAACCATGATGTCCAGGAAGCACGCCGCATGCCACCGCCACCCCTTGTCTAAGCCACGACCCCAACCGAGCCCTGGACCAACCTAGCTACGCCGTGCACCGTGCCTCTGCACCATGTCCAGAGCACGCCAGCTTGCCGCGCCCGACCAGCTCACCCAGACCGTGCCTTCCCTTTGCCGCGCATGCTCACGCCCTCCATGATCACAACAACCCAGCAGATAACCCCGTTCGCCGCCGCACGACCCGCAGCTGCCGCACGCCGCCGCAAACACCTCTGCGTCCGCGCAGAGCGCCGCACGCTCCCGATCGAACCACACCGCCCCACACCTCGCCATTATGCTCGTGAGAACCGCCAGGGAACCACGCACCACCCACTAGCCACCGTCATGTGGATAGCCGCATGTAGCCTCGTCACTGACGAGCTCGCGCCCGCACCGTGCGGTCCCCTCGCCGCAGTATAAAAGGAGGTCACCCCTGCCGCATTTCTCCACACCATTCCACTCACCACCTCTCACTGACCCCCCACTTCTTCCAGGAGCAAGGCGAGCTCTCTCTCGCCAGAATTTGATCAGAGCCCGCCGCTGCTGGAGGAGAAGGACGCCAGCGATTTCGACCACCCCAAGCCCTGCCGTGACCACGCCTCGCCTCACCGTCGTCTACCACATTGATCGCCCCCGTCGCCGACCCTAGATGGAGCCCAGGTCCGCCCCGCCAGACCCCCATCGCCGTGGTAGGTTTAGTTCCTCGCTGGAGCAGTTAGTCGTCGACGACGACTCCCTGCGGTTGATCTGTCTTCTAATCGCACGACCTAGATGCATAAGTACTGATTCTAATTCAGAGAGTTTCACTGAACCAAATTGCATGATTCAAATTTAGTTTGAAAGATATTTAAAATATCTATCCAAGCCCGTTGGATTTAAATCATTTGGAGTTAGATATAATCTTTAGAAAAAATAACAAGACAGAGACTTTTGCAACTTCAAACATTTTTCAAAAATCAACCATAATAGCTTTTGAGTTGATTCCAACTCTCAAAAATCAAATTTGACAATATCTATCTGAATATGTAAAAAATATCTAGGTTTCATGCAGTGACTTTGGTCTAGTACCAATAGAATGCTATTAGTGCATTTCTAGTCACTTTTAATTTATTAAATAGTAATCTTAAACTTTATAAATGTGACCCACACTTTAAATCACATTCCCATGTATTAGAGTATGTGGTGATGACATGTGTACACATGATCCCATATTTTAATTGGAGAATATTAAATCTTAATAAATTTCAATGAGTCGAAATTACTCTTCTCAAATAAACTAAATAAGACTAGTTCTTTATTTCATGTGATGATTGTGATGATGCTAGATCATCAAGTGTGAGCGTTAGTGTGCTAAATAGAATTCGTTAAGTATTGTTTGGTGATTGTGTACCCCGTATTCATTTATAGACGATAGTACCGACCAAGGCTACGAGGAGGAGGAGTTTTACCCCGAAGAAGAGGAGGAGAACTTCAATCACTGCATCAATCAAGGCAAGCTATTATTGTCAATCTAACACTTGCAAGTTTTAATCTAAGCAAGATGCATTAGGCATGCTTTGGTTATATACCTTTGATTATACCAATCCCAAGTTTTACTTGCAACTTTACTCTTTTACTTTACCAAAGTTCTTTACTCTTAGTTAGTGCTCTGTGATTATTGGAAAGTGGTATATATCGCACAAAGGGTATAAAACTAGGCCTATACTAGATGTCATTCTATGGCATGAGATTGAAGATTAGCACCCTCATTAGTGAACACTCTTAACTTAGTGGCTAGTGCTAAGCATAAAACTTGATCACTTTAGAGGGGAATACTTGGTGAAAATGATTGTGAAAACCATGGAATGATGAGTCATTCTATTGAAATCTTTTGACATGTGTTGAGAAACACAAATGGATTTGATGATGAAAATGTTGAGGCATGAGCCTTAGCCCATTTACAAAAACTGATGGTTGGGTTCGGATGCGATACCATTCCAATTTTACCGTACAACCACAATACCTGAATTGGGTAAGGCTTAGCCGGAAGTTTATATGCATTAGTATGGGTTCCCTCGTGGAAGAGGTTTGAGCTGAGGCTACCTCTTGATGATGTCCACCTATGCAGTGCCCAGGATGGCAGATGGCCATGGCTAGGAGGCCAAGCTCATAGGGGAGGTGCCTATACTAGAGTGTGTAATTGAAAGGTTATGGTTGATTATCCGCATACTAAGTATGATGATTCAGGGTTATCCATGACGGATGTATCGAATTTTGTGGTGAAAGTGTACCACCTCTGCAGAGTGTCAAACTATTCGAATAGCCGCGTCCGTGGTCATGGACAGTTGGAGTGGCCATACTGTTCCGTCGTCAGATGTTTTCAAAATGACTTGTGCAGTGAACAATGATTTTGACTTGACCACAACAGGGTTGTGAACATGAAAACTAGGTGCCCACTTAAGTGATTTAGAACATGTACTTAGTTTTTCTTTACTTCTGAACTCAGTTTAGATAAATATGTCTTTTTGCAAATAAACCTAAAGCTTAAGATTCCTACTAGAACCATCTTACTTGTTAGTGATAGTTTGTGAGTACTTAAAGAGTACTCATGGCTTTGTTCCTAGCTATTCCCATGGCTAGACTATGAGGAGGACTACCAGGATGATGGATAGCAGGATGCCTACGACAACTAGGATCATCTCCCATCGTCAGCATTGCATATGACCCTGAAGATGGAGCCCACTACTACGCTTTATTATTCCGCTGCTTGATTGTATTAAGACTGGATCATGAGATCCTTTATTTGTGTAAGACCTTATTATGGTTTGTAATGGATGATGTACTGTGATATCCAATCTATTATGTCTCGCAAAAATGGTAATCCTGGGATTGCGAGGTATGGCATAACAGGCATCCAGGATTAAAAACCCGGGTGTTGACAAGTACTACTGGACCACGACATGTACTCTTTGACTCTTCTCCCACAATAATCACTATCTTCTTCCTCCTTCCGCCACCTCCCCCTGCAAGCCATGGCTCCCCTAAGGAGAGGCCGGTTGACCATCCTCGCGGAGAAAAAGGAGAGAGATCGACGCGAGGCAGTTCTTGCTCTACCAGCCCCTCAAGCCCCCCTCTCACCGAGGCCATATCTCTCCCGACTAGCTGGCAAGGGCTCCTCCTGGTACGGTCTTCTTGTTCTACTTCTTCTCCATCTCCTTCTCCATCATGATCTTATTCTGCTTCTTCTTGTTTTTCTTCTTCTTTCTCTTCCTCTTCTACGTATTACAAGCCGGCCGTGGAGCCATAATCCACCACGACGGAGGCGTTACAGGACCCGTTTGGTCCCGTTCCACGTCTTAGCGAGGTAGCAAATCTCCACACTGTTATTTCTCTGAGTTGTGATGTGGATTTCTTAGATCGTGTCCACCCGACATTGGTTTTTTTTCTTTTGCGAATTGTATTAGTTTTCATGATTATGACTAGATCTCTTGGTTTTTCCTTAATACCGCTATTCATAGATTCAATATGAATTTTTTGTGATTAGGATTAGTTTGTCGTGGTTATGACTAGATCTACATGTCCATTTTTAACACTCATGTCCATAGATTCAATGGGGATTTTTTGTTTTGTATTAGTATTCACCTGGAACATAGAGTGTAATTATAGAATTTATATTTCAATTAACATGAACGATGCAGCGATCGAAGGACGAGTACCGTGACAAGGTGGCCTCGATCAGTGCCAAGATTGACAACCAACAATAGCTTACACGTTTCCTCGCCCTAGCTAATGAGAGCCTACGTAAACAATTATCTGTGCAAAAGGAGATCTTGCTAGATTTTGCACGTGATGTCGTCAGGATGCAGAAAGTGCTCGACCGTAACTTGAACAGGCAAGAACAGACCATCAAGATAATAAACGAGCTCATGGAGGAGAAGAAGAATCTCGAGAAAAGGTGCATCCTCCTGCAGGACGAAGTCACCGATGCACTCAGAGGACGCGTCAAGGAAACCAAGGCTGCCATGCGAGCATACCATGACATGAACCGTTGCCAGGATGCAGTGAAAGAGATGAAGGAGGATATGAGCAGAGAGATCATCGTACTCGAGGGTGTTCGTAAAGAGAACGAGGAGCTAAGGGCTTGTCTGGAGGCGTATCAGAGCAATGCCCAAGTATGATGGCCGTTAGAGGGGGCACGTATATCAGTTCGTGCTCCACTCTTTTTTGTAATATTTAGGGTTTAGGGAGCAATGCCCAAGTTTGATTCCCATTGTAGGGTGCACTAAGAATCCTAGGGAAAATCCTTATCTATCTGGACATGTGTTGGTGTTCATGCTCATGAATGGACACCATTATCTCTTTCCTTTCTGTATCTAGACATGGGTTTCTACATTATGAGTTTTCCACTACTATTTGGTGACATGGGAAAAAACCCACAACACACTAAACTACAGATAAACCTTATTTGTCTTTGAAATTGAAATTATGACACTGCCGCTAGTCGATTCATAATTGATTAGTCCTAGATTGCTTCTTCATTGAAATTATGATAGTGCCACTAGTCGATTCAGTTAATTATGGAAACTAACCAGCTTGTCCTGGTGAACGGAACAAACCATACTATATATTTTTGTTGAGGGGAAAGAGGCGAAAGCTCAACTAGGACCTGGCGACCTAGATAAATGACAAGATATCCATCCAAAGGGAGAAGCAGAATTCCCAGAAACTAGCCTTTGACCACCTGCGCGCTGAAGTCGTGGTCCTTTTTGACAAGTACCAGGAACTGAAGGAGGTAAACACCGGCTGGGTGAAGCTTCAAACGGAAGGTCGCACCTCGGCTTGTAAGCAGACGGAGATCATGAAAGGGATCTTGAAGGAAAATCGTATGGCTACAGACCAACTTCTCGAATCCGTGATGGAGCACTGGAACCTGCGGCTGGCGCACGACAAAGTACTAAAGGAGATGGCCGATCTTAGGGAGGAAAACAAGGAGCTCCGGTCCAGGCTCGCTTGAACCCAACTTATGTCTATTTAGTACTGAACTGCCTAGTTTATCCTCTGTAGTGGTGATGTTGTAAACATGAACTTAACTCTATGCACGATATGTGTGTTCATCTGAAATTAGTTTGCTTGCGGATTGCGTTTGGCTTAGTTAAGAAAGTGTAACTTCAAGTCTTATAGTTAACTAGTTTTCAGGCATTGGCACGGCATAAATTATTGATCTCGAGTGTCCTTTATCCTCTGTAGTCTGTCCTTGTTCACCCTTGCGTGCCTTCTTCAGTTCCTTCAATAGATCCGCAATGCAGTACTCTAGTTTCTTCTTGTCTTCCCTGAGATGATCCCTCTCCTTTTCTACATTATGAATCAGCAACCTGTGACTATCCTGAAGCTTCTTTGTAGTTCCAACAACCAAGCTCCCATTGATTCTGTCACTTAGTTCTGACTGTAAGTTCTCGATTTCTTGATCCAGCTCCTTATTTCGTACCGACAACTTGTAATTTTTTCAGCTAAATCACAAGCATCAGCAAAACTCCCCGACCTTGCCAACTCATACATCTCCCAAAACTGTGCCAAACATTTCTCAAGTGCATCTGGCCACTCAAGATCCACCCACTCTACTGCTTTACACACCGGGCCAACCTATGAAAACACACACTATCGTGTTATGAACATACACGATACATTTTTCTTCATGTTACCGTTGCACATAATGTAAACAAACTTGATTTGTACAGCCCAAAAACCTTCTCCAAGTGTTACTGCCTTCGAATGCAACATATCTCCTCAGTTTTAGCCCATGGTCACATGGTACTTATCCATCAAGATCTAGGCCCTCCTATTCCGAGTCAGAGATCGTCCGGGGTACCTATAGGTAAACGCAAAGCTGGAATTGAACACGATTGCATGCACATATGGAGCTTAGATCGAGGGATTTACCAATGCCTAACCCTAGCACGAGAAAACAAAGGAACTCACATCATGGAAGGAATACTCGATGTCAGAGAGAAGGCTATCATTGCTCGACTGGTCGTCCTTATCAGTCTAGGATAGCATGGCGAATGCGTCGTCAATGGCGACGGTGTCGGTGTAGGTTAGGGGAGAGAGAGAGAGAAAGAGAGAGTGCAACCCTTCTACCACTGCAACAATGACTAAATTGGCATGTTACAATAGTTTAATGGATACCATGCCCTTTCCCTGGATTACTATCTCCTACCTAATATGGTTTCTCTTCATATATTCTTATTTCAAATATTAAACCTGTAATTCCTCCATCCCAATTTCATTGCCTAAGGAAAACATACCGGTATATTACATCCTCTAAAAGAACAAAATCATGTCAACTACAAGGTACTTATGCATCACTTGTTCAGTCATGGTTTCACAAGACATTACATTACAATCTCTCAACAAACATAGTCATTGATATTACATCATCTATAGAAACAAAATCATTTCAACTACAAGGTACTTATGCATCACTTGTTCAGTCATGGTTTCACAAAACATTACATTACAATCTCTAAGCAAACATAATCACAAAAACAAGTATATTACATCAACTCAAGAAACAAAATCATGTCGACTACAAGGTACTTATGCATCACTTGTCTAGTCATGGTTTCACAAAACATCACATTACAATATCTCAACAAACATAATCACAGAAACAAGCATATTACATCAACTCAAGAAACCAAATCATGTCGACTACAAGGTACTTACGCATCACTTGTCTAGGCATGGTTTCACAAAACATTACATTACAATCTCCCAACAAACAGAATAACAGAAACAAGTACAGTACATCACCTCAAGAAACATAATCATGTCAACTACAATGTATTTATGCATCACTTGTCCAGTCATTGGTTCACAAAACATTACATTACCATGTCCCAACAAACATAATAACAGAAACAAGTACATTACGTAATCTAAAGAAACATAATCATGTCAACTACAATGTACTTATGTCCGAAAATCTCAACAGCTCGCACAACATTATATCGCAATCTCTTGACAAACATAGTCACAGAAACACGGTCTAAATGCAACAACATTCAATGTTAAAAATACAGGCAGGGGAACCCTGTGGTCCATATGACAAGCCTAGGGTAGCAGCTCTCATCAGATCTTATCAACGTCGACCACCTCATTTTTTTCAGCCACTACAGGGTCCTCTACATCCACTATAACTTGTTCAACAACATCAGAAATGGAACAAAGGAAGAACACCTTCCTGGTTCGCTTCTTTCGTTGCATAATCTGCATAAGATCTTCAGTATCCAAAACATCTATGAATTGCTGCTTCTTATGATGCCACCATGGGATTTGTGCCATCTGCTTAGGGCCAATACTGATTTCCTTACCAATCATCTCTCTCATTTCATCAAGAGTTATGTTTTTGGAATGGACAGTGATCTCCACAGTACATGACGAAACTGGCTTATTAACTCCCTCGTCAAGTTTTGCCATGTATGAATCCACCTCTAAGCGTATACTGAACTTATCTAGATCAGCATCTATTGGTCCGTAGCCTCTAGGAGCCGAAGCTCTGGCAGCAAGATCTCCATCATCTGCATACATATCATCAATCATCGCTTCAACTTTCACCTTACGATCAGCTGCACAACACTCCCATACCATCTGAAGCTCATGGGAGTGCTCAATTTGCTGATAGGTATCATTCATGTTGCGCCACACCAATTTTGTCCTCTATCTAGAACCCCATAGAATCCTAGAGGCAAGCATATCTACTAGTTGCGAAACAAACACAACCTCTTTTTAATTCACAAGAAGATGCACATCTTGCCCGAACACAACCCTCTCGCAAGCAAAATCAAGTTTTGAAGTTTACTGGCGAACATGAACTGTAAACTCAAATAGGTCCCTTGTATCAAAGCTGGCCTAATTTGATTATAAAGGGGAACTTTTTAGTCCATTCGATTCTATTATGTTGTAACTAATCGACTCTTAAGATAAGGCACTGATAAGAATAATTCACCTCTTGCTCTTCTCCCGGGTTTTTTTCTTCGAGGTCTGGATGCTACATCCGCCCACTAGAGCCAAACAATCTGCCGCCGACCTTGCTTTTCTCTTCAACCCGCTGCTCAGAGGTACCTTGGGAGCAGAATCCTTGCTGACCTCGCTAACCGGGGCTGAAGACCTCGCCATTGCTTTGCGTTGAGCCCCAGACTCTGGCCCCGACGTACCCGAATCAGGCCTGACGTAGCTACAACCTTTTCCTTGCAAGACATGCTGGGCCACCGCCGTCGGATTCAGTGTCGGGGGAGGGAGAAAAAAGGACCTCTGCGGTCGACAGATTCAGTGATAGGGAAGGGAAGAAAAAGGACCGCTGCCGCCTAGCCAGATTTAGTCTCAAGAGTTAGGAAAGTATAGTAATGGATTTGCCCCTACGACACATGTAGGGTGGCTAAGAAGAGTGACCGGCGAAGAAGTGGCACAATAGGAACTAGTGTAACGGAATATCCTGACTTAACGGGCGTGATTTGAAAATATTGGGTTTGGCCATCATGCACTCGAAACATCCCTCTTAGCAATTGGCGCCCCAACTTTTCGAATCGCGGTGATTAAAATCAACTCGGGTACCGCGATGCACTGGCATCTCAACTTTTGGGCCGCAAAATAATATTCTCACCCAGCAGGCCATAGGCCCTGCTACCAACTATGGGCCATCAGGGTTAGCTGGATTAGAGACAGGTTATGGTGATACCCATTAAGCATATTCCCAACAGTAGACCCCAGAGGACTCTGAGATCTTGTGTCGGCTTGCCCTTTAATGTGGGATGCTCTGTCTAGGTGATGCCTGGAATTCTTCAAGCAACATCTCGAAGTCATCCCAAAGAACTCTACAATCTTCTCCATCTTTAATATGTAAGGCAAAGAATATTCATGTTTTGAGTCTTCCATTCCATATTCGGATAGTGTCCACCTACACTGGAATCTTCAGATGTGACTACTCCCCAACCACTGTCAGTAGGGTGACGTAGGCTACGGCTTATGCTTCGTCGAAACTCACATATGGCAGCGGTTAATCATTAGCGATTTTCTCGCGCATGAAATCCTAAACGTTAAACGACAAACGGGGTACGTGGCGAAAGTACTACGCATGTTCGCACACACGATGTCAACGCTATGACCATTTGATCTCCTACGCATGAATCTTGATACTAGGGTTTATAAATAGTTGCTGCGGCCAAAAAAAAATCTTTTACCTCATTCTCCCCCGGATTGTCTTCTTCCTCTCACAGCACAACCCTTCGAGCTCCCAGCAAGAATACCCTAGCAGAAAGATTCCACCTCCCCCTTTCTTCTAATCCACTTTAGTGGCGAGTAGTAGCAACATCCCATAAACGGCGGTGGCCCCTGAGGCATTCAAGGAGCCATCCAAGAGTATCTCTATTCCGCCCGAGGGAGTGGTGGTTCCCGTCTCTGCCGTGGTGGAAATCACCAACGATGACCAATAAAGGGTGGTGCTCGAAGCCATGGAGGAGGAGGCTGACTCCCAAAAGGGAATGTGGAGAGGCTCTAACCTTCTTGCGGAGCAGCTGAAGGAGCTTGTCGTTGACTTATACCTCCCTTTGATGAAGGGACTATTCTGGAGGCTGGCGCCAGCCAGAGAGGTCATCCCCTCTCCCCAAGTTGGAGAGAAGCTCTACCTCAAACCATGGCTGGTACGTGGCATTTACCTCCTAGTCTCCGACTTATTCCTTGAGGTCTTGAATCACTTCCGGGTCTTCCGCACAACCTCTCTCCCAATCGCATCCTGGTACTTAGGAATTATGTAGCTTTGTTTGAAGTATACCTAGGGATTAGGCCTAGGTTAGATTTGTTTATTTACTTCTTCACCATGAAGAGAAAGTCCGGAGATTCCAAGGATGAACTTCAGAACTGTGGAACCATTAGTTTTAAGATCCGTCCTAGCCGGTGATTCCCTGACATTGTCGGCCACGAGTCTTGCAAGAACTAGCAAAAAACATATTTCTACGGCCCAGACATCCATCTAGGTGGCCGACAAGACTCGTACCCCGACTACGTTGATGGGGCTGCCGCCGAGGCCAATACCTAGAGGTCCCCCGCCATTCTTCCCTCCGGCGATGAAGCCTCCTGCGCTGTAAGGCGGATAGAGTGGCTGGTTGATGGAGGTTTGACCTGTTTAGACCTGGCCATGTGTTGGTTCGTAAGGTGGATCCAACCTCTGCAGAATCATGCCGAGATGATGCATAAGTACACTAAGGAGAGAAAATACCAATGTGGATTTCCGAGGACAACTTCTCCAATGACTCCATCGAGCATAGACTTAAGAACAAAGTCAAGGTGAAGGATAGCAAGTGTGGATTCATCATCACCTTTGACATGTTTGAATGTGGTAAATGCCTAGATGTAACTTTGTTTCCATTATTGTTGTTGTACATACTCTAAGTTCTCCATCTTGAACGCATCAGTCATCTAACATGTTTCTATCCCAATAGCTGGCGACCCTGGCTGAGGAAAACATGGCCGCTTAGGTCTATGATCTGAAGCTGAAAGATGTGCAGGTCATGTCCGATGATGAGGCCTCCAAGGATCAACCAGCTCCAACAACACGAAAGTGGAAGAGCTCCACCTTGGATGATGCTGCCGAGGGGAAGAAGAAGAAGAAATCGGAAAGTGGAGTCTCTAAGAAATCCATTGCAGTCTTAGAGACAGAGAAGAAGAGATCCACCGACATCCCTTTAACCAAGGCACCTACTATGGTGTAAGTACTTTTCTTCTCCAACTTTATTTTGCACCTACTCAGTTCCTGTACTTATAATTTTTACGTCTTAGGAAGAGATCCGGTGTTAGTCTGAAGTGCACCTCCAAAGATATTGGAAGTTCCAAAAACATTCATGAGATGTTGACCAAGTCCTCTCCCGCCATTGCTCCCCCAACTCTTGCTCCCAAGCCTATATCAGGATCCACCAGAACTTTGTCCTCCATTGTACCTAAGACCTCTGCCAAGGAGACAAACATCATTCCTACTCTAGATGTCTCAGGTTCTGCCAGCATGGAAATCGTTCCCAACGGTCAGGCGATGCAGGAGAGCACTTCAAATGGCTCTGTGGCAGAAAACCATAAGTAATTGGCATGAGTGCTCCAAATGGAACTACGTGTACAACTTGATAGTATATCCTAAAATATCCTAGATATATCTCTCTAAGGATTTCCATACCTTGTTGCTAGGATACGCATCGTAGGAATACTCCTAAGGTGCTTCATTTTTACAAATGGCCATCTGTTATGGTATAGCCTTTTTCTCTACGTACTATCTTCTGGCTTTCGACTCTATCGGTGGGTAGTGTTCTTTCTTGAAGGTATTCCATGAACGGTTTTGTCCAAGCCAGAGAGGTCACTTTAACTGATTAAACAAATGAATTCACTCTATCCTGGTTGTCGGGGTCTTCCCCTTTCACGGATGGTGTCCGTAAATTCTCTAGGAAAATGCCAGGTGGAATTGGTTTGTGAGCCGATCCAAGCTTAGACAACAGATATGCCGCTCATTATCCTCCCTTTTAACATACTTGACTTCATAGCCGTCGAAGCACTTGGCTATTTCATCTACTACGTCTCAATATGCCACCATCATAGGGTTTCGCGTGTTCTAGGTGCCAGCCACCTGCTGGGGAAACCAAGTCAGAATCTCCACAGCGAACTATGTGCCACACCAAGTCCGTGAATGAGAGCTTCATATTCAGCCATGTTGTTGGAAACGTTGAATTGGATCTACAGGACATATTGTAGGTTCTCTCCTATTGGTGATTATAACAGGAACTTGTAGCCGGATGATGCAAGGTTGAAGCTGGATAGAATTTATAGGTCGAAGATGTTGGAGGGTCAAGGTCCTCCGGGTCCTGCATGTTTTGGACCCCGAATCAAGCGAGAACCACCTATGCCGAAGTTTCAGTTAGCCATGGGAACAAATACATATGATGGTAGTACCAAGCCACTAGATTGGTTGATTGACTATTCCATAGCTATGCACATTGCACAAGGCAATCTCAGATGGGCAGTGAGATATGTATCTCCAATGCTAGAGGGACTAGCAAGGGTCTGCCTGAATAATCTGCCAGCAGGAAGTATCAATAGTTGGTTGAATTTTGAGGAGATGTTCATCAGTAACTTTGAGACCGAATAGGACATGACACTTGGATATGTGTAAGAAAATGCCGAATGAGACTGACCAAGAGTTTTGGACTCAGTTGTTTAGATTGCGCATCTCATGTGAAGGTGAGATTGAGTCATAGGCAATTGTGTGGTTTGCACAAGGGTGTAGACATGCAAGTGTATTGTGGTAGAGGCTACAGAGGGATATGCCAACTACAATGGCCTAGACAATTAAGATTGCAGATTCATATGCATTGGGAGATCCGATCCAACCCCTGCTTATGTCGGCTGAGCCGAATTTGGAGTAATACTCTAGGGACGGGGCCGGGTCATCTCGGCGGAATGATTTCCAGGGCAAAAGAAGAGATGAGAGGACAAACTATCGGTATGGTTGGAATCATGTTGTTGCGGTGAACCAAGATTAGCTAGGAGCTGGAGTAGCCAACGATAGAAGAACAGTGGCAAGCAATGGACACAGAAAAGTGATGTCAAGAAAACATGGACCAATGAGCAGAAGAAATAGTGGCAGGAGAGGCCAAAGTATACGTACGGATCCATGTTGGATCAGCCGTGCAAGTTCCATACTCCCAATCCAATTAAGCCGTCAAATCACACAACTCAGTAGTGCACGTGGATGCAACGTGCTCTTGGGACATGGGTCCACCTCAGGAACCTCACCCGCCACAACTCACAGGAGGAAATGCACAGCAGGTAGTCCTACCTCCACCACCACCGAGGTATGAGAACCGAGAGAGAAGGGATGCAGTGCATCAAGTGAACAACTAGAACCAAGGGGAGTATAGAAACCCGGAAATGATGGAAACAATGAGTATAGGGAGGACCACCAGAGCTATTATGTATTTACCACCAAGGAAAATTATAGGCAAAGTGTGCAGAGGCGACATATGGAGGTCAATTTAGTGATGCCGGTAGTACCGAAGTATATGGATTGGTCGGACCAAGAGATCACCTGGAGCATAAAGGATCATCCCAAGCTCATGTCGAGTCCTGGATCATACGCTCTAGTTCTTGATCTGGCATTTATTGGGCCGAACATAAATTTGAATTTCTCAAAGGTACTCATTGACAATGGTAGTAGCATTAACATACTGTACAAGGACACAATGCACAAATTGGGTATCTCGCACAACATGCACCAGGCGAGTAAGACCACCTTTCATGGCATTGTGTCGGGCTTGTCAAGTGATCCAATCGGCAAAGTCCGGATAGATGTATTGTTTGGAACAAGAGACAATTGCAGAATGGAAATCTTGCTGTTCAAGGTTGTGGATCTGGACGGTTGCTATCAGGCACTGCTTGGTAGGCCAGCTCTTTAAAAGTTCATGGCTATTGATCATATCATTTATCTAAAGGTGAAGATGCCAGCGCCCAATGGGGTCATCACCATCACTGGGGACTTTAGCCATTCCATGGAGTGTGCCTCGGTCGGGTCAAACCTGGCCGACTCATTGGTCATCGCGCAAGGGATGAAAAGATTTAGGAGGCTGTGGCACTGGCTCAGTCGGCTCAGCTGAATATTCCGACACTGAGCAAACCACATGGGAGTGTATCATTCCAGCCGACAAAGGACACCAAGAAAGTTCAAATTGACGACTAGTTCTAAGAGCACACTGTTACTGTTGGTGCGGGTTGAATGAGAAATAGGAAAGCAAGCTCATCAGCTTCCTCCGTGAGAATCGGGACATTTTTGCTTGGTCCACACAGGACCTGCAAGGTGTGCCGTGGGAGCTGGTTGAGCGCTCTTTGCATGTCAGGCCTAATGCAAGGCCGGTGAAGCAACCTCTCCGCCACTTCGTCGAGGATAGGAGAAATATCATAGGGGATGAGATAGCTCGGGTCCTTGCAACCGGGTTTATGATGGAAGTACTTCATCCGGATTGGCTATCTAATCCGTTGCTGGTGGAAAATAAAAAAGATGACCCAAACGTGGCAATAGTATGACGCACGTGCATTGACTATACCAACTTGAACAAGGCATGTCTGAAGGATCCATTTCCTTTGCCAAGGATATATAAAGTCATTGACTCGACAGCTGGTTGTGAGCTCTTATCATTTGTAGATGCATATTCTGGTTTCCACTTGATACCATTAAACCCGAATGATCAAATAAAAATTGTCCTTTATTACCCCATACAGGGCTTATTGTTATCGCACTATGCCATTCGGCTTACGTAATCTAGGAGCAATGTATCAGAGGTGCATGCAAAAGTGCTTGCACGATCAAATTAGCAAAAAGGGTCCAAGTGGATGTTGACGATGTGATGATAAAAACCAAGGAGAGTCATACTCTCTTAGATGATATCCAGCAAACATTTGCGAACTTAAGGAGGTTCTAAACGAAACTTAACCCAAATAAATGCACCATCGGTGTCCCAGCCAAAAAATTATTCGGTTTCCTTGTGTCCAGCCGAGGTATCGAAGATAATTTGACTAAGATTCAAGCTATTGAGCATATGGAGTTGCCAAAGTGTCTCAACGATGTCCATAAATTCATGAGTTGCCTAGCATTGTTGAGTCGTTTCTTTTGTCAGCTAGGATAAAAACCATTGCCTCTGTACCCATTACTAAAAAAGTCAGATAAGTTCATCTAGACAACGCAGGCAAATGATTCATTTCATGACTTAAGAAAGATGCTAGCCTCTACACCAGTGTTAGCCTCACCACTATCCAAAGAGCCGATGTTGCTCTACATAGCAGCGACCAGCGGTGTCGTAAGTGTCGTGGAAGTGGCGGAGCGTGACGAGGAAGGTAAGTTAGTGTAGAGGCCAGTTTATTACCTTAGTGAAGTACTTTATACTTCGCAGCAAAACTACCCCCATTGTCAAAATATGCCATATGGTGTCCATATCGCGGCAAAATCTTACGAATTACTTTGAACAACACCCCATAAAGGTGATATTTGAAGCAGCAGTATACGAGATAATGGGAAATGGAGATGCGAGTGGCCAAATTGCCAAATGGGAAATTGATTTTGCCCCATATGCTCCACAATATGATACGAGAGATGCAATCAAGTCTCAGGCAGTTTCCAAATTTTTTGTTGATTGGGCCAAGATGCAGTATGAGCCTCCCTTGCCCGACTCGAATTACTGGAGAATGCACTTTGATGGATCAAAAATAAAAGATGTGTTAGGTGTCGGGGTAATTCTTACCTCGCCCAAAAAAGGATCAGTTGAGATATATGCTGCAGATTCATTTTAGGGCATCAAACAATGTGGCCGAATATGAGGCACTGGTGCATGGCTTCAAAGTAGCCAAGGAGACTGGAATACGTCGGATCCAATGTTTTGGTGGTTCGAATTTAGTGAAACAGTAAGTTTCAGGTCATTGCAACGTTTTGGACGCAAATATGGCTTTATATAGATTTCACGTTCAAAAAATCGGTTGGTACATTGAAGGGTGTCAGTTCCATCATGTACCTCAGGCTGAAAATGATGTGGCGAACGTGTTATAAAACTTGGTTTATATCGGCAGGCTATCGCGCCAAGCATAGCTCTCGAGCACCTCAGAAAGCCATCTATCAACCCATCACAAGAATCCAAGTCAATCTATATCCCGGCCAATCTGGGGTCCAAGGTTGTTCCAATGGACATTGATTGGGGGAATATCTCAAATAACTCGGGAACTGCCTCAGCAAACCCAGGGACTACCTCGGCAAACTTAGGGATTGTCTCATAGAACCCATGGACTATTCAGCTTTACCCGATAGAAGTTATGTTGGCTGGCCCAATGGAAATTGATGAAGTAATTTTCCTGACCCGTGCTATACCAGCTTGGGCACAACCAATTCTGAATTTTTTGACAGATGGGAGTTTACCAAGTGATGAGGTCCTTGCGAGATAGATCCAGAGAACGGTAAAAGCCTATACCATCATAAATAGCAAATTATACAAAAGAAGTGTCACGAGCATCCTCCAGCGGAGCGTTGATTCGATAGAAGGGTAGGAGATCCTCCGAGATATACATCAGGGCAAATGTGGGCATCATGCCTCGTCCAGATCTATAGTCGCCAAAGCATTTCAGCATGGATTTTACTGGCCCAGTGCTTTACAGATAGCTAAGGACCTTGTTAGAAAATGCAATGGGTTTCAGAGGTATTCGAGCAAGATACATATGCCATCCTCTGAACTCAAAACTCTAACTATCACTTGGCTATTTGCGGTATGGTGCTTGGACATGGTTGGACCATTTAGGTCGGCTCGTGACAACATGAATCATATCCTAGTCATGGTGGACAAGTTCACAAAGTGGATTGAGGTGAAACCAATAAGAAAGTGTGATGGGCCCACGGTCGTATCATTCCTCAAGGACATCATCTTGAGATATGGGTATCCTCATAGCATAATAACTGATAATGACACGAATTTTGCCGAGGGGAATTTGCTCGATTCTGCCAAGATAAAAGAATAAGACTCGATGTTACATCAGTCGCACACCCCACATTGAACGGGAAGGTTGAGAGATCGAATGGGCTAGTACTGTCCGGGATAAAACCCTGGATCATTGAGCCGCTACAAAGATCAGTGGGGTGTTGGATTGAGAAACTCCCGGCAGTACTATGGAGCCTCACGAAAACTCCAAATTGATCAACTGGCTATACGCCATTCTTTCTGGTATATTGGGTAGAAGCTATATTACCAGTCGACATAGTGCATGATTCGCCTAGGGTCACCCAATACACAGAAGCCGAAGTGCAAGAAGCCCGGCGAAATGATGTTGATCTACTAGAAGAGGCAAGAGAGTTGGCATTTTCTATATCCGCCATATATCAGCAAAATCTCCGATGCTATCCTAGATGGAAACTAAACCCCCGAGTTTTTTGGGAAGGGTATTTGGTGCTTCGGCTAGTGCAAAGCATAGCTGGCATGCATAAGCTATCACCTCCATGGGAAGGACCACTTATCATGAGCAAAGCACTGCACAATGATGCATACTATCTCATAGATGCTCAACCCCAGGAAAAGAATAAGGCAAACAGGTCAGGAGAAGAATCTAAAAGGCCATGGAATGTAGCACTTCTTTCTCCATTTTACACTTATTTGAAGTCTATGTATCTCAAACTCTCATATGTTGGTTTGTATGTCGGCAATCAACTAATTAGTAAAACTCCGGCAACTCGAGCAGTGACTCGGGGACTACCTTAGTAGTAGTTGTCTTTTTCAGTACTTACATTTTATATGTCAGCTAGCTTACACGTCTTACCCCTTAGGCCAAATTAGTAACGTGTCGGCACCAAAGGCTAACTCTTTAACTTGTTGCTATCAAAAAGATTGCCTTCATGGAAAGCAAGAGAAAAAATCTCGCAAATGCCAGGCACATGAAAAACAACTAAGGAAGGGAAAATAATCGAGCCAAAATTTGTTTTTGACTAACCCATGTATTTACTTTCCTTATTATTATGCCGAATCACTCTGAGCTAGTTCCCATGGTTTTAAGTATTGTTAATTTGATTTTTTGATCTCAGACTCGTAAGTCGGATGCCAAAAAATAGTAGACGCGAGCCAAATCATAAGATTAAGAAAACAAGAAAAGGAAACTCGGGGACTTCGCCCAAAAGGATTCAACATAAAAGCATAGCAGTAGCAAAATAACTTCAACTATTTTATGCATATGCACCGGGCATACCGGGGAATAAAGCAAATTCAAAGTTTATGTGCCTAAGGAGCAGCAGCGGCCGGATCATCAGTAGCTGGAGGAGGCATGGCAACTTCAGGGTTAGGAACCTTGTCTTCCGCTTCATCAGCCGTGTTAGCCTCATGGTCATCCGAGTTCTTCTCATCTTCGCTAGAATCCTCTTCGGCATATTTGTCGTCGACCTCATCAAGGAAGCTTGGCCCTTCGTTCCACACACGTGTATTGGCATACTGGATCAGTTGGTAGGCTCAAGCTTGGCATCGTTGGATGTGATCCGGATCAGTTGTCCATCGTGAACCAGTGCATAGGTTCAGAAGAACGTATAAATTGATACCTTCATACATGATAGCACGAAGGACAGGGTTGTGTTGGCACCAGCGCGTGCAGCAGATTCTCTCCACAAGTTGAGATGTGTCTCACAGTCCATTAGTTTCTCGGATAGCAGTGTGACTTTCTTGGGAGCGATCTCTTCCGGCCAGAGAACATGGAACGCTCGGATGGTGATGTCCAAAACCCAACCCCAAAGACTTTCATGGGTCCTAGGCTGGCCAAGAGGCCAACCAAGTAGTCATTAATGTCATATTCTTCGGGGAGGGGACTAGCCTCGGCTTTCTTCTCCTAGGACTTGCGCACATTAGTGGCACCATGGACCTTAGATTGAGGGAAATCCTCTGAGACAACAAGAAAAAAGTGCTTGTCAGATAGAACAATTAGAGCAAAAGGGAGACCTCAGCAGCAAAAGAAAAAGTTAGCAAAAGGAAACTCACGAGAAATAATGTCATTGATTCAGGTCAGTCAACCAACCAAGAAGCTTGTTTCTTCTGGAGGTTCTGGAGCACGGTGTTCACCAACTCAAACTTTACCTCAGCCTCCTGGAGAAGTTCCTTGTCCTTCTCAAGTGGGCCGATGAGTCGTCTCTTCTCCTCGGTGAACTCCTGGTCCAGCTTGTCAAGCTTATTCTTCTGGAGTTGTTTTAGATTTTCATTATCGGCATGGAGCCGAGAGATCTCTTCATCTTTCTTCTTCAACTGAGCTTGGTGTTGTCCTGCTTGTTTGAGAGGCATGGATATGCTATCTTGAAGAGACACTACAATGATTTTTAACCCGGCCAAGCCAAGGTATGATTACGAGCCGATCCAGAAGGGAGAGGTGCCAAGGATAAGGGGGAAGAGGAAAAATACATTATAGCTTGGCCACACGATTCTACAACTCCTTATTCCGGGCGTCCACCTCGGTTGGCAAGATTTGAGTCATAAGTTAACTCAGATAATCAAGAACCAAAAGCACTCGGGACAATGAAGTGGAAATTTAGTTTTCTTCTTCAGCTCAAGCAACAATTTCTTGTGCTTGGTGGAGAGGGCCCTGTGTGAGAAAATGAGTCGTTGAAACTCGGCAGTGCGCCTATTTTTCGAGATATGTAAGAAACAATTGTTAGTCTCTGAGAAAGCTGGATATTTGATGCTACTCAAAATTTGAACCGAGTAAACTCGATATGAATCTAGGTGGATGGATATTAGATGCTACTCAAGATCCGAACCGAGTAAACTCGATCCGAATCTAGGTGGCTGAATATTTGATGCTACTCAAGATTTGAACCAGGTAACTCGATCCAAATCTCGGTGGCTGGATATTTGATGCTACTCAAGATTTGAACTGAGTAAACTCGATCCGAATCTAGGTGGCTGGATATTTGATGCTACTCAAGATTCGAGCTGAGTAAACTCGATCCGAATTTAGGTGGCTAGATATTTGATGCTACTCGCTAGATATTTGATGCTACTCAAGTTTTGAACTGAGTAAACTCGATCCGAATCTAGGTGGCCGGATATTTGACTCTACTAAAGATTTGCACCGAGTAAACTCGATCCGAATCTAGGTAGCTAGATATCTGATCCTAAAGGGAGTTTTGGCTATGCTAAAATCACTCGTCTAAATACCTCGGATATGCTAAGATCAAAAGTTAATTTTCTAAGTTTTAAACTAGAGGAGTATCCGGCCGAGTAATATCTTACTGCCCTGGAGGCTCAGGGACTAATGTGTATATGTTATATATTGCAAGTACAAAAATACAGCCAAGGTATTTACCTCCATCATCTTCCTAGCCTCAGCAATAGCCTGGCTGGTAATAAACATCATGTCGCCAATCTGCGATGGGCCGAACTTCTGAGGTATATGAGGATTGGCAGAGCTAACCTCACTGTAATCAACATTATTATAGTTCTCGGTGTACTGATCTAGAGAGCCGAGGCTCTCACCACTGGGCATCCGAGTCAGGACCAAGCCTTTCCCGATAGAGGCCTTCTGAGCAGCCATTGCAATAGCTGGGATTGCATGCAGCATGAGTTGATTGCTCGCCGCCGAGGCAGAGGGAGTAACACCTTTCTGCAGCATCATGGCAATGGATGGTTGTGAGGATGCTTGTCCATCTTTTTTCTTGGTCACCTTGGCGCTATCTCCTCCTTTCTTTGGCTGGGAAGAAGAATTGGTATGCTGCTGAGAGGTAGTTAGCCAAGGCTCTGTTGCCGAGGTTTGCTGAGGTTGAGATTTTGAAGTTTGCTAGGTTTTGGCCTATGGGCTTCATCGAGGCTAGTCTTGTTGCTGAGTCTTGGTAGACTCGGATGATGCTGCTACTGGTTGCTGCCGCTGGGTTGAAGCTGATGCAGGGGCCTGTTGCGGCTGAGGCTGATGCTGAGGTTGAGCCGGTGCGGGGGTTACCGGCACCTCGGTAGAAACATGTTTGGCGCCGGTACTACAGGCACATGGATATTGTCTCTCTGGGGAAGATGAGTCACCCCGCTAGTCCGACATGGCCGTATCCTCTAGGGCACCACCTCCACCCATGCTCACATTTCCACCCTCCCACCAATGTGAACTGTGATCTGGCGTGGAACGAGTGTTGCCTCGGATTGGGCTAGGATCTTGAGTATTATTGTGGGGTGGGGGAGATGTCGGCCTAGGGATGGGAGTGGCCATGCTAGATCTGCTCTAAGGAATGTTGAGAGCACCACTGCCGAGAGAAACAACAAGAAAATATAAACCAGATAAGGTAGAAAGAAACTAGAAATATAGAAAGAGAAAACAAGAAATATAGAGATGATCCGGCGGAGAAATCTTACAAGGAAACAGATGGATGAACCTTTTGCTGGGGAGCCCTCCTAGAGGATTTCTTAAACCTCTTGTCAGCCCTAGAATGTTCGACCGAAGGAGTTGAGGTTGCGGTGCGCTTCCTCATCGTACCTTGTCCTCCCACGCCGAGGGGAGGTACAACATGCACCTGGCTAGTAGGGTTAGCTAGAGTGAAGTCAGGCAGAAAGGCATATGAGAGTGGCATCGGATCGTATACCTCAAGAATGTCAACATCATCCTCATCGTCATCATATGGCCAGTCCCGTAAGACCGAAGCCTTACCAAAGGGTCGGTCGGAGTTAGGGTCTGGGGTAGGCATGAGCTCCTTAGAGTCCGGCTCCTCTGAATCTAAGGTCTCGTGATCCTGGCCCCAAGTAAGGGCAGGATTTTGAGTATCCACGACGGTTTGCTGAAGAAATTTATGTACAAAGGAACATAAAGAAGTTAAATAAGAAGAAGTGCTGACATAATACATAACTCGGCAAGGTGACTCGAAGAACCTACCTTGGGTACAAGCTTTTTATCTCGATTGAAAGGGGCCATGCCCCACTCCCATTCCTCGGTCAGATACATCTTGAAGATGGACTTGACCCGCTTGAAGACATGGGCCTTGGATAGGTCGACCGTAGAAACACGGTTCATATTAAGGGAGCCGCTCATATAGTAGATCTTGTGGCTGCCTTGCTACAGGGGGAAAACTCGGCTGCTGATAAAAGTGGCCATCAGGTCATCGCCGGTTAACCTGACATCCTTCAGCTCGCGGATACGCTTCACCACAAGGTTGACAAGAGGGTTATCCTTCTTCGGGTCGACGTCCTAGTTGAGCTTTGTGGGGACGCAAACTAAGAAGGCAGGGAGTCGAATCTTGACCTTTGGGGTATTGTTCTTCACATAGAAGAACGTCCTAGCCTATTTCTTGCATGCCTCGAGGCCTGTGATCCGGGGAAAGATGAAGAATTTCTGAGGTGTAATGCTAGTAGCCTCGCACTTGGTGAGGGATTTCTCGCCGGGGTGGAGGTCCTTATTGGGTACAATGTTGGCTCAGATCTGGAAGAACTTGGCCCAGATCTGGATGCTAGGCCAGAGGCCGAGGTATCCCTTGGTGCCATAGATAAAAGCGGAAAGGGAGGCTATGGCGTTTGCCGACAGATGGTGAGGCTAAAGTCCAAAAGTCTCAAAGAAATCTTTGGCGAAATTGCTAATAGGAAGGCCGAAGCCGCAAGTAAAGTGGGCCACAAAAATGACAAACTCACCAACTTCAACAATGGGGATTGGCTCGTCGCTGGGAGGCGACAGGTAACCCCTAGAGGAATCAGGCACATGCGCACGAGCCAGTGTATCTCTGCTTGGGTGACGTTAGAGCCATCCAAGGCTCCACTCTCGATGACGGCACATCCCTCCTCGTGCTCATCGATGACCACCACATCTCGTGGAGCCATCTCTGGATCTCTACCCTTAGATGCTGACCTTTCTTTAGGGGAGAGAGGCACATACGAGTGCAGCCACATAGCGGCAGTGAAGGGCGGTGCTACAGTGAAGCAAAGGAGTGGAGAAAGCAAAGGGGCGGCACAGTCACAGAAGCAAAAAAACAGCGGTAGTGGCGGTGCAAGGAGGAAGAAGAAGAGATGGGAGTGGGGAAAAGTAACCAAGGGTTTCCCCCGCTCTCCTATTTAACCACACTAAGGATCATGGGTAGTGGGATCAGTTACAACCACTAGCCACATGATGCGCGCCTGTATTTTGCTAGCTAGCGCATAGCATCGTGCCAGATGCACGGTTACATGGCCTGAAAGTGAGGCGCATCGTGGCCTCTACGGGACTCGAGGAGGCATGCCATGATGGGACGCACTACAGTAAAAATCGACAGCGCGTGGCAGTGAATGCTGCCACGACCCTTAAAATGAGGCAAAGGGGCAATGATTACTTTACACATAGGATTTGGTGAGGAGTTAAAGAGAAGATACTCATCTAAGAGGAATAACCCAGATGTGACAGTATGACTCGGCCAACGAGATATATCTCGGACAGAGCCAAGGAATGTTAGAGTGAATATCAAGTCACCAAGTGGTGCAACCAAGTTAAATTCGGCATAGGATAGCATGTATGTATGTCGGCAAGATGGAAAAAGATCCGAATAGTTTGAAGCTATTGTGGCCTTTCTACCTAAAGCTACTAACACCGCACCAGCTTTGGGGACTAATGTTGGGGGATGACCCCAGGTAGGGTCAAGCTGAGGTATAAGGACAAGGTCCACTGAGGCATAGATAGACCAAAGCATGAGCTGACCGAGGTATATAAGGGCCGACCGAGTTATGGCCGGGTTACTCTAAGCCAGACAACACCGGCGAGACTCGGCTGACATATACGGTATGTCGGCCAAGGTCGAGGTTATTTATCTTTGCATGTACTGTCTTGGCTGAGTTATCCGGACTACGACCAAGTCATGGGTTGGCTTCCTCAAGAAGGAGAGAGCCAGCCCAAGGTCCGCGCTTTTCTCTCTCTTTCAAGGGAATCTAGGGAGAGACAAGTGCTAGCGACAAGGGACAGAGGAGCAGAGATAGAACAGAGGGTTACATACATGACAGTGTCTGACCCCAATGGTCAGACAACATCGACTCTGAGCCATTGACACACAGAGGCTGGAGAAAGAGGAAAGGAGGGCACCGAACTAATATTTTGGGACAAGCATCTTCAAGGAATGTCTCGGCCACATAAGCCCTATCTCTAACCTGGCCACCCCTTTATAAGGTAAGCCAGGGCCTCCAAGGAGTGGGTCAGTCCATTTTTCTCAAGGGAAAATCCTAGAGTGAGAAGAGAGTAGAAACACTTCCTATTCTTCCTCTCTTCGACACAACTCAAGGAGAACTTATATTCAACTAGAGATCGTAATATAAGATCTAGTGCGGGAGTAGGGGTTTTTCCTCCATAGGAGAGCCTCAAACCTGGGTATACCGCGTGTGTTCTTGTGTTCCTCGTGTGCGGATCCACCGCACTATCCCTCCCCGGATACCACTAGTGTCCATTGGCCTCATCTTTAGCCTACCCATGGCATCTGCCATGACACCGAGACATTGAGTAACTTGGAACCGTAAAAGTGCATGACCCCAAACTCTAGCTCTGGCATAGGAGTATATTCTGGCAGTTCTGTCCAATCTGTAATGAAATCCGCCAATGCTTGTGATTTGATAGCATCGCGCCTCTTGTAGGTGGCTTTGAAGGCGTAAAGCACAATGCCCCACTTTGCCACCTTTCCTGTAGCGTCATTGTTGTTGATAATGTTGGACATTGGAGCTTTGCTCACTACTGTAATCGGGTTCTCCTAGAAATAGGGCCTTAGCTTGCCTGAAGCAAGGAAAACTCCATAAGCAAGATTTTGGTAGTGCGGGTAACATTGCTTGGATTCCATCAAGAACTCGCTTACATTGTAAACTGGTCGCTGAACTCCGGGCTTGTTTTTTGGCTCTTGATGCTCCACCACCACAACAATGTTGATAACCCGGTTGGTTTCCGCGATTGATGAGTCCAAAATTGAGGCATATTTACCTTTCGTTTTTGCATAAGTAGAATAGGGATTTTGGGATTTTACTGCTTTTGCACGCACCTTTTGTCCTTGTTTCAACAGAATCCTGAATTACTAAGTCTCATATGAACATATCAATTGGAACTATCATGTTATGTTGTAATATGATATTTTTAAGTGATAAAATTCATTTAATTGATTCATCTTCGTACCTGGGGGAATTGAAAATGTGAAGGAAGCTACTACAAGATTAAAGACTAGTGGTACAGGCAGAACTTGCATGTACAGTCTGCTCGTACCACGCGACAGCATGACCACCTCGCCAAATACTTTATCCTAGCGAAGACAGATCACAGGTCTGACATACACATCAATCTTGATGCACGAAAGACCACACCAAAAAGGGATATGAAGGAGGAACTTGGAGAATAGAAAATCCTTGGTGCTTCACGAATCATTGGAGGACATCACATCATCCGCTTCATCATCAATCGCTGCATCACCATCAACACTATTACCCCATCTTTCATTCATTAGTTCTTGTTGTAATTCCAGATTCAATTGTGGTTTGCACTATATCCCTGTACTTTTATCCATCCAATTGATTATGATGATGTCATTGATTGCTTCCATATGTGAGTAGTTTCCCTCATTCTTTGGGAGATGGAGAAACCCTAGCACTATTATGAATTGAAATAAAGATGATATATACTTGTGTCCATCGACTTATTAGTCTATGATGTGTGTTTGATCTCTCTCTTTAGATGGTATTTGTAGTCGGCCACATATCATTTTCCTTCGGGACTAAAGAAGAGGGTGAAATCCTTTGGACATGTTTGGAAGTGTGCCCTGGAGCTATTATGACTAGAAGCACCGGCTAGCAACCTACATGGTCAAAAGAGGATAAAGATAGATTCCCTAAGCTAATTACGATATCCACAGGGAGACCCTTAATTGGTGTTATCGATATGGGTGACAACTCTCAGACATCGCAATGGTTATTTAGAGGTGACCTCATTCTTGGCTCAACGAAGTGGCTTCCTACGAGCCTTGTAGTGAACATCTTATTATGGAGCTCTCTCCACACATGTCATGACAGAAGAAATAGGTTATCCTAATTATGATTAATATATCATGCTAGAGGTGTATCCTACACCCCTGAGAATGCTTTAGCTCTATTGAGTTCAACCACGTTCCCAAACACTTTTGTTACTTGCTTCCTTTTAGCTTGTTTTAATTATTTTCCTGCATTCAACCAAAAATATTTTAAACACCCTTACTTGAAACCAAATGCGGCTTACAAGTATCCTTTGGTAGATAGTGATGAGGGGCATAAATACCGTAACTGTATAGCTCTTTGTAGGTTCGATACTCTTATTTAGAAACTAGCTACAATCGATTTGTTCACTTGTTCTTAGTTGCTTATTCTACTAATTGTTTTACTAGAGTTGATTACTAATTTCAGGTAAGCACCATGAATGCACTCGGAGTGATGAATCAGCTCGATGCAGCTAAACACCTCGGGAAGTTTAATAGGGGAGTTGTCAAAGAATTCTTGAGTGCGAGCGAGCCAGAATACGAGGTCAACCCTCGCTTTATCGCTATTATTGAAGAGAAAACTTATAAAGGAGATGATCCCGGTGAGGATCCTTACACTCATTTAATGCATTTTATCGAGTTATGTTGGACACTTAAATTGAGAGGCTATTCTAATGATGAACTGAAACTTAAATTGATTAGCCAATCTCTAACCAACACTACTTTAGCTTGGTATAGAATTTGCGCTATAGAGAAAATTGATACTTGGGAAAAAATCAAAGGAGAATTCATATTTCGATTCTTTCCCAAGGTAAAGACAGCTGAATTAAAAAGGGCAATCACGAACTTCAAGAACCGACCAGGTGAAGGCTTTCAAAAGGTATAAGTCCCTAATTAATAAATATCCTCACCATGATTTACTTGAATGGTAAGTTTTACATATTTTCTATGGGGGACTTAATCAAGAAATTAAACATGAGCTAGATACAAAATCTGGAGACTCCTTTATCGAGATAACTATAACAAAAGCTTGGAAACTTCTAAAACATATTCACCGCAATAGAGAAACTTGTGGATTTGATTTAGGCAGCAAAGGAGGTATAGAAATTGAATATGATTGTTCCAATGCTTACAAGGAATCTGGTAAAGTAAAAGAAACTTCTAATGAACTACAATTTGATGATGATATTATTTTTCAAATCCTTTAGTCTTTTATAGAATAAATTGAAGGTCCTAAGAAAGATTGTCTACAATATACTCCCCCACCTAAGCCAGTTGAAGAAGATGATCCAATAATTGCAGCTCATATAGAGCCATTAAGGGAGATACCCCCATATGTTGAACTCCTTCTTTTTCCAAGGACCACGAGAAAACATATGATGGCTCTGCACCTCGAAGATCAATGCGAAGAAGAAAGGATGTTCCTCGAGATGCTAGAAGAGGAGGAGCAAGCAAGAAAAACTAACAAAGTAAGTATACAGGAGACCAGGGAACCAATGAAGGAGGATATTATAACCATGTTTGCACATTGCAACATGATAGATCTAGGTACCCAAGCTTCACAGTTTGTTGAAGGAAATATAAAGGCTAAATAAGTTTGTAAACCTATTCTCCCTTGTACTTTTGGTGGAACTTCTTATTATGCCCTCTACGACATTGGAACAACTGTTGACATAATCCCCTTTAATTTTTATTTGAAAATCCAAAATGAATTATCCCCAGCTGAATTACAAGATACTGACATGACTATTATTCTTGTTGATAAAGACACTCAGAGTTCCTATGGGAATAATTAGAGACGTCCTAATCTATATTGGACCATATAAGTACCCCATTGATTTTGTACTTGTTGATATGCCTACTGATTTTTCTTGTCCAGTTATTTTCAGAAGAACTTTCTTGAACACTGTAGGAGCAAACATTGATTGCAAGAGACAAATTGTATCTATAAAGTTTGGTGAAGAGGAAATGGACTTCCATTTTTCTAAATTCAACCACACGTCGGCAGTTGAAGATTTGGACGATTATGAGTATGGACAAGAAGAGGAAGGTAATATCATTAGTCTTGCCTCAATAGTTATTGAGACTACTGATGATGATTTAGCAAGGAGTTTAGTCTATTATAATGATATTCCCCAAGACATAGAAAAAATGGAAATGGATGATTATCTTAACACCACACCACAGGTGGATCCTGAGATGAATCAAAATATGAAGAATCTATAAGAGAGGGGGATGAGGCACCTCCACCTCCTATTCTCAAAACCTTACCCAAGGAATTAAAATATAGGTTTATTTATGGAAATAATAATTTCCCTATTGTTATAAGTTCTAACCTTGCAGAAAAAGAGGACGGAAACTTAATGATGGTTCTCTGGATGCATCGGAATGCTCTTGGGTATTAAATGAGTGACTTGAAAGGGATTAGTACCTTGATAGACACCCTACAAGTATTTTATGGAAGAAGGAGCCTAGACGATTGCATATTTTCATAGGCGACTTAAACCCCACATGAAAGAAGAGGTAAGGAAGGTAGTAATACGTTTATTACATGTAGAGATCATTTTTCATGTGGAGGAAAATGATTGGGTAAGCCCTGTTCATTGTGTTCCTAAGAAAGGTGGATTTACTGTCATTCAAAATGAACACAATGATATGGTACCTACTAGAACCGTTGTTGACCACAGGATGTGTATTGACTATAAAAAACTTAATAACTAAACTAGAAAGGATCATTATCCTTTACTATTTATAGATCAAACTTTAGAAAGGCTAGCTATGCATTTACATTTTTGCTACCTAGACGGTTATTCCATTTTTTCTCAAATTTCTATTCACCCTGATGACCGACTAAAAAGAACATTTATTTGTCCTTTCGGTTTATATGCTTATCGCCATATGAATTTTGGTCTTTGCAAATCCCCCTGCCACCTTTCAAAGATGCATGACTGCTATATTTGTTGATTATTATGGAAGTTTTCATGCACGATTTTTCTGTTTATGGAACTTCATTTTGTCATTTTATGGTTCAAGAAGGTATAGTGCTTGGTCACAAAATCTTAGGTCAGGCTATAAAAGTTGACACAGAAAATATCGAAGCAATAGAAATAATTCCCCCTCCACGAGATGTAAAAGGTATTAGGAGTTTCTTAGGCCATGCTAGGTTTTATAGAAGGCTCATTAAGAACTTTTCAGAAACTACTAGATCACTAACCATCCTTCTACAAAAGGATGTTACTTTTAATTTTGATGAAAAGTTTCTCACTACTTTCAAATTATTAAAATAAGCCCTTCTTGAAGCTCCTCTTAGAAAACCACCTAATTATAAGAAACATTTTGATCTATTTTGTGAGGCTAGCCATGAAGCTATTGGAGCAATTCATTGCCAATATGATGGTGATGAACTCAATATCATTCATCATGCTAGTCGCACCTCAAATGGCACCCAAAAGAATTACACCATGGCAGAAAAGGATTTTTTCACTTTAGACTTCTCCTGTGATAAGTTTAGATCTTATATTATTGACTCTAAGCTAAGAGTGCATACTGATCGTATTAGCTTGAAGGATATCCTTGAAAGGACTGACATTACGCTAAGGATGATCCATTGGACTTTACTTTTGCAAGAATTTGATCTACAAATTCTCCAAAGAACAGAATAAAAGGAGGAAGCATCCGTGGATGTTGAGGAAATTGATCCTCCTGAAGTAGTGTTATCTATCTGCATACCCTCAAGGACTACAACTCCCAAAACCAAATTTCCAATTTCTCTTTGCAATGGTTTTAGCAACTTCTTAAACCCAACCTTGCCCAAAGGGAAAAAAATGTTGATTCAAGAGATGAAAGGAGATGAAGGTACCCAAGTAAACTCACTTCCTCTAGATAAACAAGGTATTTGAAATCATGATTCACCTTTTTTATGACTATTTGTTATTTCTATTCGTATTTTTGGTTTCCGTTTGTTTTTCTTAAGCCACTACCAGTTTTATGAGGTTGGTACATGCGGACGCTATGACCGGACCCGCCCGTACCACTACTCGTTAAACTAGCAGTACCCCTCCTATGTTTTCTTGCAGTTTGGTATGATCGGGTCATACGGTCCTATGTCATATCGGACCTATGTTCTATCATTTTTTTGGGTTTTTGGTCTCCAAAAAAAGGCACGACAAAGTTGGTAATAATTAGTATGGGCGGGTCCCGCCCATACTGCTTAGTCGATCGGTTACTTACCGACATTGGAACATTTGGATTTCTGGAAAGATACCGGTACAGGCGTCTTCCCGTACCATTGGGCATTATAGTTTCGTTTTCTTCCTTTTTCTCTTATTTCTTTCCTTATTTGTCGGGATTCTTTTCTTGGCCAACCCTCTTTCTTCCAGTTCAAATTTTTCCTTCTTTCTAACCTTTTCATAAGCCTTCCAAAGGGTTTATTTTCCCCTCAGGTCAAATAGATCTTTCCCACATCACTCCTCCCTCTCAGGAACCTTGCATCTATGTCTTACCCATGGAGCATCGTTCAAGCCAAGGAGGATTGCAAGGGATCTGCTTAAAAGATCGTAGAAGATACAAGGGTGTAGCCGCCAGGTAGAATAAGGATGAGGAAGCTTTGTGTGATTAGCTTGGAGCCGGAGATGGATTCAAATTGATGGAGATGGTCAAGGATGAGCATAAAGTAATTTAGCTTGATGGTAGGTAAAGAAAGCGATTTAGAAAAAGTTCAACTCAATCCAAAGGAAGACGGTGAGTACTACTTGGAAGGATTGACATAGCAAGGAGAGGAGATCCACGCCTTCCTAGACAAGCTTGATCTCCACATCAAGAAAATCGAGGTAAAATCTCCAGGATATTCTAAACAGATTGACCGATTGCATCGTTATCTAGATCATATGGACCTGAAGATAATGAAAGGACTAGAAGCCAACCTCGACATCAATCTCCGGTCCATCAATGGACATAATCAACCAATTGATATGTATAAGGCACTTGTGGCATAATTGGAAACAACTAGCGAGCAACGCCGAATTTGCATCATGATCCTGGACGCAACAAACAAGACACTTCATGAATGCCTTCGTAATTCCAGGACTACCTCTTCACCTTGAAAAGTGCCACAGTATCGAATAATCTCAAGGGCTTATTTGATCCCACCGGCTTGATCCCAAGCTAGGGGAGATCTATAACACCTTGTAACCTATCTTACTGTTTTCGCATGTTTTAATTTCCTACACGCATGTTAGGTTGTTGATTTGAGAATTTGCATTAGTTGCATCAACTTCAAGGTCCCTTCTGTTCAAGGAAAAAATTATACCCGTTGAGTTTCGAGACTTTATAATATATGAAGTTATCTTTTCATTCATGACTACTATATTAGATGATTGAATTAGGTTGAGTGTTATGATACTTGTACAACTATCATGATTTTAGGGTCTTTCCCACCAGTAAAAGTATTGATTAAATTATGGGAAGAAGATTTGGTAGCATATTATAGTCAGGGGTTTTTAGAAATCCAATAAAAGTAGTGAGCATGATCAAGCAGATGTGCTATAAAAATAAGAAGAAGAGAGATCAAAGATTCTCTATCAAAGAATTTCAAGGCAAAAGAAAAGTATAAGCTTGAAAAGAGAAAAAGAAAAAAAGAATGATCATGAATGTTCATTACTCAAATCAAGTGCTCAACTAGTTTAACCTTATGATTATATAATATGTTGAATCACTAAAAACTTCTTGTACCTTCAGTGATACAAAAAGGTGTGGAAGCCTCTACGTCATGTGATGTGTAAGGGTGTGATAATACCCTCAAAGTAACTTTACATCTGATATTGTATTCCTGTTTCAATATTTGCCTCCTTATTGTAATGACTCGTGCCTCATGAACATGATGATCTTGTCCATACGACACCATCTTTCTCGGGGATGAGCAAGAGTCTAGCTTGGGGGAGTTGATGAGTTCAAAATTGAAGCATACTCCCTCTATTTCAAAATATAAGATGTTTTAGCTTTGTGTAAGGAGTGTATCTAGTCGCCTTTTAGTGTGTAGGTTCACTCCAAACCTACATGAACCTACACACTAAAAGAGGTCTAGATACACTCCCTTCACAAAGCTAAAACATCTTATATTTTGAAACGGAGGGAGTATTTACCCTTTTTTCATAAGTAGAATAGGGATTTTGGTATTTCACTGCGTTTGAACACACCTTTTGTCCTTGTTTCAACAGGATCCCGAATTACTAAGTCTCTTATGAACATATCAATTGGAACTATCATATTATGTTGTAATCTGATATTTTAAGTGATAAAAGTCATTTAATTGATTTATCTTTATACCTGGGAGAATTTCAAAGGTGAAGGAAGCTACTGCAGCTTTAACGACCATTGGTACGGGTGGAACCGGCCTATACCGTCCGCCTGTACTGCACAACAGCGCGGCCGCCTCGTCAAATACTTTCTCCTGGCAGAAACAGATCATAGATCCGATATACACAACAACCTTGAGCCATGAAAAACCATACCATAAAGGGATCTGAAGGAAGTACTTGGAGAAGGGAAAATCCTTACTGCTTCACGCACATTGGAGGACATCGCATAATCCCCTTCATCATCAACCACTGCATCACTGCCACCACTATTACCCCCATCTTTCATTCATTAGATGTTGTTGTTATTCCAGATTCAATTGTGTTTTGCACTAGATTTATCCCTGTACTTTTATCCACCCATTGGATTATGATGATGTCATTGATTTCTTCCATGTGTGAGTAGTTTCCCTCGTTCTTGGGGAGATGGAGAAACCCTAGCACTATTATAAATTGAAATAAAGATGATCTATGCTTGTGTCCATCAAATTATTGTTATATGGTATATTTCAGATGTGTCTTTGATCTCTCCCTTTAGATGGTATGTGTAGTCGGCCACATATCATTTGGCTCCAGAACTAAAGATGAGGGTGAAATTCTTTGGACATATTTGTAAGTGTGCCATAAAGCTACTATGACTAGAAGCACGAGCTACAAACCTGCACGGTCAAAGGAGGATAAAGAGAGATTCCCTAAGCTAATTACGATATCCTTGGGGAGACCCTTAATTGCGGTGTTCTGTATGGGTGACTTCTCTCAGACATCAGAGTGGTTATTTAGAGGTGACCTCATTCTTCGCTCAACAAAGTAACTGCCTATGAACCTTGTAGTGAACATGTTTGTGGGGGCCACCGGATTAATCCTCCGAGAATCCCGGTTATGCATACAACCACGATCCCATGCTCAGTTAGTTGTGGCACATAACCGACAAGTATCAAAGTAAACATCCAATACATACCGAATACATGACATATCTTATTTGCCATTATGGCTACATCGATCAACAACAACAGAACTTCATTAAGCGTAGAGCCCGATCCATGCCTTAACCTACAGGAAACTGAATGGGAGAACGTCCTAGCCCACATAGTCGTCCACTTCACCTTCTTCTCGAATCTGACCAAGTTAATAGCCAAGGACAATGCCAGTGAGTACTTTGAATATACTCACAAACCACCTCCAGAAAGTAATAATAAAAAGAGGATATGCAATATGGCTGTGGTAGTAGGAGGGCTTCAAGAGAGGTTATTTTCTCAAATAGTTTCTCTTGTAGATATAGCATCTACATATCTTTGTTGAAAACTTTTGTAAACCATTTTGTAAAGCTTTTTTGAAAAGTTTGGTAAACGCTCGGATTGGGGTACCCATTTGTTCCCATCTTCAGGTCGTCCCACGACCAAACTCCTTTTTCCTCCTTCCGACCATCCCATGGTCAAAACCTTTCTCCTCTACGACCATCCCATGGTCAAAACATTTCCAAAGCCATTTATTATCCGAAATATTCTTTGAAAACAAAACAACCACCGTCTACAGCAACCTTCCCAACCGTGCATGACCGCGAACACGGCTATTCGAATAGATTTACACTCTGTAGAGGTTGCAAACTTTACCCACACCATCCGGGTACACTACCCTGATCTACACCGATCGTGGGTCGAGTAACCAATCAAGGCTCTCCAGATGCCCACTCCAATACAAGTGCCTACCCTATGAGTGTTGTTCCCCTCAACACCGGGACGTCGGGCACCGAGGACCAACCAGAGCGCATTTTACACTTCACACAGTGGGTGCTTTCAATGAAGGGATCATAGTAACGTGTGGAGGCTCGCAGACCCTTCGTTCCTTCTCCAGGTCGATGTCCCACATGGACGCTTACGTGAGAAGGCCCACCCTCTAGGGATTTTTATCCCCTGTAGTTGTTGCAAGGCAGCTTATACTAGAATAGACAAACATCAAATCTCACCCTATCCCATTCCAGAGTAATGTGGTTGCACAAGGTTAATTGTTCTAGCAAAACTGCAAAGAACTGGGTGCGTTTTCGTAAACCTTTTTCCTCCATCTTTCCTTCAGCATTTTTTAAAACAAAACCTATTTCTTTCTCAACATCTCTTGGGAGGTCCAACCTCACCAAGGTTTTATCATAAAACATTTGGTAAAACTTTGTCGGGGTCTTCCCATCCTATAGTTTTTCTTCGACTAAATCGGGTCTCCAAACGGTATGGTGTATTACACCATCTACCACACTAGGGACAAGTAGGTGTCATCAAGGGGGTTGTACTTAATAGTACAAAAGTTTAATAGTTCAGAGGAGCCAAACCACTACCATATATACATCAACATATAGTAAAACAATGCAGTTTTAATAAACAGTAGATAAAACATGCATAATTAAAACAGTAGGACAAGGCTTAAGCAAGACGGTGGCTTGCCTGATGATCATAAATATGGCAACATGTCCCTAGACTTCTTCTTTAGATAACCAAGAATACCAATTCCAATAATAGTAAGATCTCTTCTTCTCGGCGTCAATACAAGCACAACCATCGTCGTCATCGATTACACATGCAAACAAGCAAGACCACAATCAAAACAAGGCATACAAGTGGACATTCACACAGCAAGAAAGTGGGCAATGCAAGTATAATATTCAGTAGGTTTTGAGTAGTTGAGTTTAGAACCATTGCAAAAACCCTATTTGCAGTGGTGGGATTTCCTTTATTCGGGAAAGGTCAAAACCACTAATGAAGGGGTTTGGGACCAAGACCTGGGTAAGTATGGTACCAATGTGCAACCAGAATACCATCTGTTAGGTCTTGACAAAACAAGACCAACAAAACTGGTTTCATGATTTTATCACTTCTCTTTAATTTCTTATGAATTTTGTAGTGATAAAGGCTCTAGTTTTAGGAAATAATTCACCAGAAAGGTTCTGGATCTCCAAAAATTATTTCCTTGGGTGGTTAAGTAGGGATTGATGTACCTGTTCACTGAGAGTTGGAATCATGTCAAAATAATTACCAGAATGCCCTCAAGAAATTCCCAAAGGCAATTATGTGGAGTTTTTGTCTTTTTCACCAAATTAATTCTACAGAAGCTTTTGATATGATTCTAAAGGAAAAAGATAGGTACTTTGTATGCAGTAATGGAGAAATTGAAATCATCCTCTTTGGAGTGTTAAAACTCAAGTACTCAAACCAACCTAGCCAAAGATGATTAATTCACCAAAGTTTAACAGAGCCTCAATAAAATTTGATCTCCTGGAATTTGATGGACCTAAGTGTACCACATCACAGAGAGTTGAAATCAACTCAAAACATATTATATATTTCCTTAAGTAAATTTTTGAATTGAGATTTGGGTGGATTTTGTCATTTTTGTTACAGAAAAACTGTTGCTCCACTTGGCAGGGGACCTAGGCTAACTGACAGGTGTGGAAAAATGGCCTCTAGTCCTGGTTCATAAGGGCCATTGGTCCCGGTTCCCGAACCGGGACCAATCAGTCGGGACTAATGCTGGTCCCGGTTGGCGTACGAACCGGGACCAATGGGTCTCCACGTGGGCGGGCGCGCGACAAGGGGGGTGGATCATTGGTCCCGGTTCATGGAACAAACCGGGACTAATGGATCTCCACGTGGCAGCGCTAGAGACGGGCAGGGGTGGATCATTGGTCCCGGTTCTTGGCACGAACCTGATCGTTGGCCTCTGTGCCATGGCAGGGTTTTGTGCCGTGGATCTATGACTTGTTCTAACAAGAATCCGGCAATTTCCTCTTGAATTGCTTGCATGCGTTCTTGTGATAGAAGACCGTCCCGCATCCGTTCGATCTAATATAAAGAAGGGGATCAGTATATATGAATGAAACTAAACACAATTGGCGGTAATAAAATAAAGTTGTGATTATTGTTTATCGTACTTCAATTTTTTTGATGTTCCGGTCTGCATCCTTCTCTTTGGTCGTCTGGCAAATGAACTCGCAGACATAGTATCCACATAAGTTATTCCCGGCTTCCTGCCTCAAGCACTTTACGAGAACGGAGTTCAATCAAAATAATAATCAAGCATGATAATGGTGGTATTGAAACTAGAATCAAAGAGATATGTGGATCTAGCAAGTAGTACTTACAGTCAATGGTTGAAATGTAAGCTCTGGCTTCCAAAGACCCCTAGTTTTGGTGGTGAACCGTTTCCAAGCCTTCTGGAGGCATTCCTGCATGTCCGCCCACTTTTCTAATGGTGTGCGTTTCGAGTCTAGGACTTTTACTACTCTGGTGTCAACAGCAATGATTAACAGAATATAGTGGAAGCTGGACACACTAACAAAATATAACACGTGTCAATTATACGCTTATCATCGAGTAAGCAAAAATAGAATATGTGCAAGACAGTAACACTCACCCAGCGTTGTAAGGAAATAGTATTTCCCTTCTATTGCTGAAATGCTTCAATGCATGGAACAAGTTATCCTCGGTCTCTTTGGGTTTTGTTTTTAGAGTAACTTCATGAACGAAATTACAGTCAACAAACCCAAGGTCATAGATTTGTCCTATGTTGCATTCTTGAATCTTCATTATGCATATATAATTAGTATAGTGATTAGTAAGATTATACAAGCAACGAATGAGCTGAGCTAGAAAGACCTAATTACAGAAATTAATAATACTTACAAACAATAGGCACTGACGGTAGTTTTGTCGAGGGCGTCTTGTTGGTAAAACTGAAATAGTTCTGGAAATTTGATCAGTAGGAAGCCATCTCCATGACCATAATGTTGGTGTTTATATGCAGCATAGATCCATTTTTTGGATTCAGAACAGGCTTGGATGTACCAGTTATGCAATCTTCGCATTTTTGTTGGTAGATCTTTGACTAACTCGGGTTTGACGAGAGGAGCCCCGTACTGGTACACGTATGTTGTTTCTTGGTACCCCTCGAACCCATGCATACGGCTCATGTACTCAGTAATAGACAGTCCATATAATTGAGCCTTTTCTCCGTACAGTCGAACAAACTCTAGATCAATGTTCGGATCATGCCGCTCCTGGGCTCTCCAATCATTGGTATTGTACACTCTGGATCAATGTTCGGATCATGCCGCTCCTGGGCTCTCCAATCACTGGTATCGTACACTTTGAGCTGGGCAACTTCTTTCGCGACTCTCCGCTCTTTTCCCTCAGTCGACTTGGTAATAGAGCAATTATAGTCTGATGTGAGCGCTATGGGTTGGTGAAGCTGAATCTTAAGTGCGGCTTCTTTTGCTCTATTTTCTGCGGTGACCGGGAAATATGCCTCTATCGGCTTTTTCTTGTTAGCCATGTCAATCTTCCACTTTTCATAATGGGCAGCTACGGCCGCATCAGTTTCCTCATCTGTCTTCTCGCAAGGTAGCTTCTTCATATTCTGATGAGGTACTTTTGGGAGGGGCGATAGCTTACGTTTTGGTGATCGGAACGTGCTCTTGCTGCTGGTGGTGCTGCCCCCCTTATTAGACTTCCGCTTTTGTCTCTGAGGCTCAGGGGACGGAGACGGCTGAGGCGGCGGCGGAGACGGCTGAGGCGGCGGCGGAGAAGGCTGAGGCGGCGATGGAGACGGTTGCGCTGAGTGGTGAGGTAGTGAAGGCGACGGTTGCGCTGGAGAATGGTGAGGTGGCGGCAAAGGTGGATTGCTGCTCTGAGGAGTGGGTGGCCTTGGCGGCACATAATTTGGAAGCATGATGCGCTCCTTTGGCCATAGAATAGTCCCCCCTTTGGCTTCTCCTAGTTGAGTCAGCTCCATATCTTCCCCTGCAGGGTGGTCTAGCTTCAGCTCCTCGAATTCTTCCTTCACCTCATCCACCATGATGACAGCGTACCCTTTTGGAACCGGTCTGCAATGCCAAGTTGGGTTAGGCGCAATTGGTACCGCCATGCCGACCGCTGTGTCACCCTTAAGTTCATAACCTACACCTTTAGCTCACAAGTTGTTGTCTCTGTGATATCATCCACTGGGTAGCGCTTAGGTGGAGATGTCGTCGGTGCATCATCATCAACATCATGGAGCTGCGTGGAAGCGACGCTGCTTTTCTTATTCGCTAGGGCACCGGTACCCTCGAATGCAGCTTCTACCACGTGCCGCTGAGATTGGCCGCTAGTACCTTGCTGGCTAAGTTGGTTGAGTTGATCCCGATGCCGCTTTAATGCTTCTTCTACATTACGCAGCCGGTCTGCAGCAGTCGCTTTCTCAGCTGCCTCCCTTTCCTTTCTCCTCTGATGGCTTTTATCGGGATATCTCTTCATTTCCGGGGGGAAGGCAACCTTCCACGGCTTGGAGCCTGGTGTGCCTCGTGCTCGTCCGTTGTGTTTAGGATTTTTAAGGGCGCGTGTGAGGTCGTCGTTCTCTCTATCGGGAACGAACCGTCCCGCTACAACATCATCTACTGCATTTCTAATATCTTCGATGGGCAGTAGGGGATCATCTTTGTGTTTCGGATTATATATTGCCCTCCCTTCTTTGTCCAACGTGCCACCATGGCCGTAAAACCAGTTTCTCGCCTGTGGTGTCCATGTTGCGGGCTCTGATCTGATCCCAGCAGCTATGTAATTGACCTCAAGTGCATCCCACTTAGGCATGCAACCGGCGTAGCCAGCAGGCCCCATGTTATGATGGTACAATTTCTTAGCACCGTTCTCCGTATTTATTCTATACCTTTCCTTTGCTTTCTCCGATGTCTTGTACTTCAGAAAATCCTCCCACTGGTGTCTTAACTTAGCATAGCCGGCTTCATTGAAATTCGGAGTCTTCTCTACCTTGACAAAGTTATTGTACAGTTTCTTCTTCCAGTTCTTGAATGCATCGGCCATCTTGCTGAGAGCAAACTTCTTGACTCTTTGCACAAGCTCCATTCTTGCTCTCTCCTCCTCATCTGGATTCACATCTGGTATCGGCAGGAGGAAATTAGTCATGAGCTTGTCAAAAAGCTTATCTTTGGCATTGTCACCGACATACGGGACTCCACCACCGCTTGGCCGATTCCATTCTTGAACGGTGATCGGGATGTAGTCCCTCACAAGAACTCCGCATTTCTTGACAAATTTCCTTGCGACATCGACGGGAGCTTGCGGTTCACCATCTACACCGACCACGTCGATCCTATACCTCCCAGTGTCATCCAACTTTTTTGTTGGGCCCCGTTTCATTCTTACGGAAGAAGTTCTTGATCTGGAGGACTAAAAGAAGAAAGAGTGTTAACATATGCATGTATATATACAGACAACAGCATTTTAATTACAAAAATATATATATATACCTCGCTGGTGTTTGCGAGAATTAAGGTTCCGCCGGAGTCGTCGCCTTCTTCCTCATCGGCTTCTCCCCTGTCCCGGGCTCTGGCTTCTACCTCACCGGAGCCGTCTCCTCAGTTGAGAGACTCATCTCCCTGACCGGAATCATTCAAAAAGTCAGTAGTGACATCGATATCGATATCTTCATTTTCGCAGATCATTCCTTGGAGGATGTTTTCCTGATGCGTTGGATCCATAGTATCTGCAAAGATGATGTTCTGGAATTACATATTAATTTTATGACAAGAAAGGGGAAACAACAATCAACACATGGCATCGATAATGATATGACAAGTTAAACAGAGTTGAAATTTAACCCTAAGGCATGTGTGGCAATTTAAGTGGGATCCGAAGGGTCCAAACCCTAGTACAGGAGAGACCCCAAAATCACCTACGAGGGGTTGATTTCATTCTCTTATTAAACTTGTAATTAAATTTTTTGAATAATGCATTATTATGTCTATTGTGTAGATCTCATTTTTCTAAACATTTCGATATATTATACATATTTTTCTGACTTAAAAATAATTAGTTATTCAATTATAAGATTAAACTCTTTTCTGAAATTATTTAAACAATTATTAAACTTTTACTGCGTCATTATGACGTCAGCACGGGGTGGGGTTTTTTTCTCCATGGCTAAACTAGCCATAGAGACTGACGCGGGGGGCCCAAGCCACCTCAGATGCCACGCTGGTGGGGCTTGGTCAGCACCCACGTCACGCCCACATCGATGCCACCGTGGGGCCACGTAGGCTCGCCGGTGAACTGCCAGGCGGTGGTGGAAGACGGCGGAGAGAAGCACGTGGGGTGACGCCACTGTCCCGGTTTGAACCAGCGCGATGCAGGCTACCTAAAACGGGCGGCGCCGCTACGAGAGGTACGCTAGAGCAAGCTGTTTGACGGTGGCCAGCGGCCGGTGGCGGCAGGTTCTTGTGGGGAGGACGATATAGTGAGGGAGGGAGACGTAGGATTGGTGCTGGAGCACCAGTGGCTCACCAGGAGGCCGATGGAGGGTGTGGTGAGGCCGTAGGAGGCCGGAATCAGTGGAGAATGCGGCGGCCAGAGTCGGGGACGGTGGGGTTGATTGCAGGGAGGCGGAGCTTCCTTGCCTGCTCGCGGCGGCGGACAGTGGCCCTCGGCGACGGGCATCGACGACGTGAAGCGGCCGCTCTAGATTTGGGCAGCCTGCCAGCGTGATTCTGCTCCGCCGCAAATTTTCCTTAGTCACGCGTCGATGTGCTCTGTGAATTGGGGGAGTTGGGGAGGAGGAAGCGCCGGGGCTGTTAACTGTACAGACCATTGGTCCTGGGTCGTCCCAATAACCAGGACCAAAGGACCAATGGTCCCGGTTGGTGGGACGAACCGGGACCAATGGTCTGGGCAGGAGCGTTGATGTGCTGCCACCTGTGCGGGCCTTTGGTCCCGGTTCGTCCCACCAGCCGGGACCAAAGGATCAACGGTCCTGGTTCGTGCCAACAACCGGGACCAAAGGCATGTTAATGGCAGCGCGCGCATCCAGGATCATCGGTCCTAGTTGGTGGGACGAATCGGGATCATTGACCCGTTTTTCAGATTTTGGCAAACCTTTTGGTCTTCCCGTCATTTTCAAATTTGTTTTCTTCTTTAATTAATAAGATGTTTCAAATTAAGATGATTATTCATTTGGAATTTCAAAAAACTTTCAATAGGAAAAGTGCTTCAATTTACATAACTAATCAAAAACCATTTTCTGTTTTCAAATATTTTTATTGGAACTATACAATTTTACTATTTTCAATTAAAATTGCATTACCAAATATTTATTGCATAATTTGGAATTTGAAAAAACTTTCAACAGGAAAAGTGCTTCAATTTAAATAACTAATTAGAAACCATTTTCTGTTTCCAAATATTTTTATTTGAACTATACAATTTTACTATTTTCAATTAAAATTTCATTAACAAATATTTATTACATAATTTGGAATTTCAAAAAACTTTTAACAGGAAAAGTGGTTCAATTTAAATAACTAATCAAAAACCATTTTGTGTTTTCAAATATTTTTATTGGAACTATACAATTTTACTATTTTCAATTAAAATTGCATTACCAAATATTTATTGCATAATTTGGAATTTGAAAAAACTTTCAACAGGAAAAGTGCTTCAATTTAAATAACTAATTAGAAACCATTTTCTGTTTCCAAATATTTTTATTTGAACTATACAATTTTACTATTTTCAATTAAAATTTCATTAACAAATATTTATTACATAATTTGGAATTTCAAAAAACTTTTAACAGGAAAAGTGGTTCAATTTAAATAACTAATCAAAAACCATTTTGTGTTTTCAAATATTTTTATTTGAACTATACAATTTTACTATTTTCAATTAAAATTGCATTAACAAATATTTATTACATAATTTGGAATTTCAAAAAAGTTTTAACTTGAAAAGTGCTTCAATTTAAATAACTAATCAAAAACCATTTTGTGTTTTCCAATATTTTTATTTGAACTAAACAATTTTGAACAGGAAAAGTGCTTCATGCCCGCCGTTTTGAATATAGTTTGAAACGGGCATAAGAAATTCAAAAATGATCCAAACAATGTGAAACCTTCGCGTGGTGTCATATTATGTGTCACAGTTGCAAGGAAAAATATTGAACTTGAAAAATTGCAAACATCATAAAAAATCCTTCACAAAATGACCTATCATGTTCGAGGTTTCATGGCATTTAGGTCAAACCACCAATGTTATGGCTAGAATCTCGGCACAGTTTCTGATAATGTGCCCATATTGTGCACACATGTACATCTTAGGATGGCTTACGATGTTACAGGAGGAAGTTTTCCCTTTCGACGCACGAAAAAGGAAATTTCCATTTTTGAGGTGCTGAAATCGGGGTGTTCTGTGAAGCAACCACTAAATCAAAGGACGCGTTTGGTACCAGCCCATTTTTCAAAAATACTAGACCACCTTATATGGACAATTTCCCAACTAGTGTATCTAGAACCTTTCTGTCCATCCCCCATGAAAAAGACAAATTCCTGCTGAATCGGTAGGAGGTTGCCAAGATTTGAACTACAAGTACATGATATAATGCTTGTGAATTAAAAAAAATCATTTATAGGTTCACCACATGCTATTTCATCAGAGATCCACTTCAAGTTCAGCGAGGCTCAGCCCCGGGCTAAGAAGCTTCATGCCCACCGTTTTGAATATAGTTTGAAACGGGCATAAGAAATTCAAAAATGATCCAAACAATGTGAAACCTTCGCATGCTGTCATATTATGTGTCACAGTTACAAGGTAAAATATTGAACTTGAAAAATTGCAAACATCATAAAAAATCCTTCAGAAAATGACCTATCATGTTCGAGGTTTCATGGCATTTAGGTCAAACCACCGATGTTATGGCTAGAATCTGGGCATAGTTTGTGATAATGTGCCCATATTGTGCACACATGTGCATCTTGGGATGGCTTACGATGTTGCAGGAGGAAGTTTTCCATTTCGACGCACGAAAAAGCCAATTTCCATTTTTGAGGTGCCGAAATCGGGGTGTTCTATGAAGCAACCACCAAATTAAAGGACGCGTGGGTAACCTTTAGTCCCGGCTGGTGGGTGCAATCGAGACTAAATCTGTCGGTGGGATAAGGATGCGTGGGTAACCTTTAGTCCTGGCTGGTGGGTTCAACCGATACTAAAGTTGTCGGTGGGATAAGGACGCGTGGGTAGCCTTTAGTCCCGGCTGGTGGGTGCAACCGAGACTAAAGTTGTCGGTGGGATAAGGACGTGTGGGTAACCTTTAGTCCCGGCTGGTGGGTGCAACCGAGACTAAAGCTGTCGGCGGGATAAGGACGTGTGGGTGGACGCACTGCTCGATGAGATAAAGCATGTAGCGCATGACGCCCTGTTGGAGGAACAAGACAAAGTAGAAGCGGCGCCGTGCCTATAAAAGGACCATCGATACGCCATGGCAAGCAACTCAACAAGTCAACATAGGTAGAGAGAGTTTCATCCCCATGGATGGAGGGTTGGGAAATATCCCGTGGCGGAGCTTCTCGAAGATGTCATGGGTGCACACGCCCTACGACATCTTCGGAAGCCCTGCCTCGAAAAAATTTCCCCGCAAGCCCGAGAAAGACTCCATCTCCTCTAACAGTGTTGGGGAAAGGGTTGAGAAATCTCCCGTGGTGGAGCTTCTCGAAGATGGCGTTGGTGCACACGCCTACGACATCTTCGGAAGCTCCACCTCGGAGAAATTTCCCTGCAAGCCCGTGAAAGACTCCATCTCCTCTAACAGTGTTGAGGAAGGGTTGAGAAATCTCCCGTGGTGGAGCTTCTCGAAGATGTCGTTGGTGCACACGCCCTACGGCATCTTCGGAAGCTCCGCCTCGGAAAAATTTCCCTGCAAGCCCATGAAAGACTCCATCTCCTCTAACAGTGTTGGGGAAAGGGTTGGGAAATCTCCCGTGGCGGAGCTTCTCGAAGATGTCATTGGTGCACACGCCCTACGGCATCTTCGGAAGCTCCGCCTCGGAAAAATTTCCTTGCAAGCCCGTGAAAGACTCCATCTCCTCTAACAGTGTTGGGGAAAGGGTTGGGAAATCTCCCGTGGTGGAGCTTCTCGAAGATGTCGTTGGTGCACACGCCCTACGGCATCTTCGGAAGCTCCGCCTCGGAAAAATTTCCCTGCAAGCCCGTGAAAGACTCCATTACATAAAGTTTCGATACATCACGTAAAGTTTCCATACATCACATAAAGTTTCCATACATTACATAGATTTACATAGGGTTTAGGGTTTAGGATATGAATCCTTCGTCGCGTATGTTGATCCCTTGCCTATGATCGTTTCTTAGGCCGTAACCATGGAGAATCTTCTTTGCTTAACGGGATGCTTGGGTTAGTTTTCACGGTGAAGGGCAGAATTTCATCAAACTTATCATAATCTGTTGAGATGTCTGTCTTGTCCTCGACTCCTGTGATGTTTCTTTTCCCTGAAAGAACTATGTGTCGCCTAGGCTCATCGTCTGATGTATTCGTTTCCTTATTTTTTCTTTTTTCGGTCTAGAGGATATGTCCTTCACATAAAAAACCTGAGCCACATCATTGGCTAGGACGAATGGTTCGTCTTTGTAACCAAGATTCTTGAGATCCACTGTTGTCATTCCGTACAGCTGGTCTACCTTTACCCCTTCTCCATTCATGTTGACCCAACTGCATCGAAACAAAGGGACCTTGAAAGTAGGTCCATAGTCAAGTTCCCATATCTCCTCTATGTAACCATAGTATGTGTCCTTTTTCCCTTTCTCGCATGTTGCATCAAAGCAGACACCACTGTTTTGGTTGGTGCTCTTTTTATCTTGGGCAACGTGTAAAATGTATTTCCATTTATCTCGTACCCTTGGAAAGTCAATACAGTCACAGATGGTGTCGCGGCCAACAAGTAGAGCTAATCTCCAATACTGGTGTCATTCATGAGATATAATTGCAACCAAGTGCCGAAATTATCCATGTGATTTTCTTTAATCCAGTAGTCATCCTTCCCCGGGAACTTCGAGCGTACAACATTCATGTGTTCCTCGATATATGGAGCCACGAAGGTAGAACTTTGGAGAACTACGTAGTGTGCTTGATTCAAAGAATGTCCGTCCCTAAATATCATTGCTTTCTTTCTGTGGCGCCCCGCTAAAACCACTACTAGGAAATCGCGGTGTTTTTGTGCATTGCATCATCACGACCGCATGCTCATGTCATCATGCCACATTACATTTGAGCATCGTCATGATATCATGCATTTGTTTGCCTAAAACTATTTCTCTAAAAGCCTATCTTTGTTTTCTAAATACCCCTGTCTTTATTTCAAATCAAACCCCGTTCTCTTCCAGATCTTTTATTTGGCTAAAAACTAATTGCAAAAGGTTTACAAATAAAATAAAATGATAAGACTATTTTATACCGGGGAAGGCAGCCCGGCCCGTTGGCCAGGCCACCTATTACCCTGGCAGTACCAAACTCGAACTCTAGACCTAAACCGGCTAGGCCCAAAGGCCCAGCCTGTTAAACCAAACCCTAAACCATAACCTAAACACACAGCACCTGCACCTACCGCGCCTCCATCCACTACACACATCGCACACACTCATACCTGCCCGACCTAGCTTGACCCACCCCGCGCGCGCAGTTCCCTGCTCGAACGCATCGCGGTTGCCTCGCTCACCTGGCCGCTCCTCACCCCACGCCTTTTCTCTCTCGCACGCCAACCCCGCCCGTCACGTCTGCGCACACAATGTGGCACACGCTTCCACGCCTACCTAGAACCCCTCCCTCCCCGACACGTTTCCCCGGCCCACCCATCTGGCGCTGGCCCCGCTCTCCCCACAGCCCGCTCCCAGGGCCACCAAACGCACCCCATCGTCTTCATCCCGCGTTTGCCCAACGCCATCTTCCCTTCCACGCCTCCCTACTCTCCTTCGATCCCCACCGCCAGGGGCGTCTACCGCCGCCGCCTGCGAGCTCCCTCGGGCCACCTCCCTCCAAGCCCCTCCGGCCGCCTTCTAACCACCACCCCTGCCGCGCCCTTACAAGCTCTGCGATGCTGCCATCTTCCTCCTCGCCAGCTATGGCCTCGCCTCCGCCCGTGTGCCGACGCCAGGCCTCCTCCCGCGTCCGCACCTCTCCACCAACCCCCATCGCTGCCGCCTCCCACCTCGACCCCGTGCAGGGCCTCCTCTAGCGCGAGCAAGCTCGCTACCCTGCGCCGCCCTAGAGCCGCGAAACTCGTCTCGGCTCTGCCTTCCTCGTCGCGCCTCCCTGTGTGAGCATAACCCCGGCTCCCTCGAGTTATTCGGCTGCTGTCCCTGCTCCATGGCCTCCTGTCGAAGCCATGGTCTCCCCTCTCTATGAGAGCCGCCACCCCGACGCCCCTGTCCCCATCGACCTTGCCGCCCGCATCGAGCCGTGCGCCTCCTTCGGCTACGCGCGCGTGTAGGGTCTCCTCTCTGCCGTGCCCATTCTATTAATTTTAAGCGGTGACAGTAGTATAAGTATTTTTTGAATGCAATGTGCAGACATCGTGATATTGCTGCTACGAGAATATATGGTGTGTCAACAAGACCCTCGCGATGGAGAAGGTTGACGGGAATCCCAACAAGATCTTCGGTACTACATGATTGACCAATATGGACACGGAACCTGAACCACAAGGTCGCCGATAGAATCGAAGGATGCCCAACGACAAGAACTCCTACCCAGATTCGATGACCTGAAGCTCTTCTTCATAGACGCCGAGACCGCCGTGTCCTTCCACCCGGATCCAAAGACCGAACCTGAACCCCTTGGCACGACATGATCTTCCTCATGGACACCGAGACCCCGAACCCTGGATCCGACGACCGAAGCATCGCTCCCGCCCGGACCCAAATCGCCGAACCCCTATGTGCCACCCTAAGCCCCTATTTTTATAATATGGCATTATCAAATGTCGCATATTAAATTGTTCATGCATGCATATCTGTCTGTGGTTTGGGGGCATTATGCCGATTCACCGCATAATTAAATATGGAGTCAATATGCGGGATACCTTTGTCTTATTCCGGACTCCATTTAAATTTGCGTAGCGAACCGATGTCCTGTTTCGCCTTGTTAATTCAACATTTAATTTGCGGGGTAGATAAATAACTCGAACCTAATAATTAATTGTCGGGGCCCAGGATTCGCTTAATATGGACTAATTGCACCACATCTGCATCATATCATAAGCATGCTGGATATTCTGCCATAGTATTAAATATTGCACCCGGTGTTTGTTCTAGTGTTTGCTTCTTCGCGGATTAGGCCGATGAGTTGATGCGAGTATCGACAAGTTCTCTAGATAAGATCTGTCGGCAGTGTTTCCCAGGCGAGCATCTCTCCCCCTTCTACCTATTTTGCATTTATAGTCTTTATTTCCTCCTGTTGATCTATTGCTATCCGTGTCGCGATGCTTTAGTTTCTGTGCACCAGTTATATCATGTGCAACCTCTATATTGCCATGGACACCTCCCAATACCTGTTGTTTGGTAGATAGTCGGCCATGCGAGTGGTAGTCGCTTGCTTCACGTCGTTGTCGTTCCACCGTTGACGACAAGTTGGCACATGATAAACGGTGGAGATGCTTAATGGTGGAGATGATCATGACTTTAAATACAACTATTAAATTGCTAGATATAACTAATGCAGAGGCATTGGTGGGAAATAGATGTTATTTGGTTCTTCCACGCTCACTTGTGTCCCGTAGGACCCCGAGTACTTGATACCTGTTCCTTGATTTTTCGCACTATCCACATCCGGGAGGCCGTGGACCGCCCTGAGCCAGAGCTTGATTCATTTCTATTTCTTGGGGCCACAAAATAGTTTGGGGCTTTATTACTATCCTATACCTATGCCATGCTTTACTGCTTTATTTAAGATTGTGCGCGGAGCACCTGTACTGTTTTGGATGCGGAGTGTTTTCGCGGTATCGACAAGCCTAGTCACACTTTCGGGTTCCCAGTCGTTTACAGCCATTGACGCAAACCCTAGGTCCGTTCTGGAGCCGGCCAACTTCGTAGCGGGTAGCTTAGTGGGGTGGCCCCTGAAATAATTTATGAATCCTGTGATTGCTTTGTCGTGAAAGCCTCGTTGGGTTTTGTGTTGGTTTTTCTGAGGTTGATCGAGTGTGTATTGCTATTTGTGCACCCCTGCAGGGTAAAACTTTCTGAAAGCCGTGTCTGCGGTTATGGACGACTTGGAGCACAGTATCTCGATCATAGACAAGCATAACTAAAGTAGAGCTATAAATTTGACTTAATATGTGACTAGTAATCAGCCTCACTATAACGGAATGGATATTAAAAATGCCAACAACTGGTGGATCTGTGGTGATCTGTGTCATACTATACCTGCCTAGTAAGTATTACAACTCCAATGGAATGTGATAAAAGTGCCAACCACTGCTGGGTTTCGGGATTCCTCAGGACAATTATATCTGACTAGTAAATGTTCCAACTACAATGGAATGTTAACTAAAACTGTCCACTACTTATGCTATCCGGACGACTCGTGCTATTTATATCTGACTAGTAAATGCTGCAACTATAACAGAATGAGTAAAACTGCAAACCGTGTGAGTTCCTTGGTCCGACATCCTTGTTTGGACTCGAGGGGGAAATACCAGGATGGGTATGTTTGGTGTTAGTATCAGGTAGGATCCGAATAGGTCTTTCTTATCTCTCTCTAATAGCCGACAATTTATCGAGTCTCTATAAGTTGTTTAGTGCATGCTTCTCTGTTGCTTTAGCCCACCATACCTATGTAGGCGAGAGCCGCCGAATTCTAGCCTCGCCGTGTACTAGACTCAGTACTGACGCTCCTCTTTTTCCTTTGCCTTTTGTTGGCACCCCTTTTGTTTAGCAGGTTTGAGATCGTCGTCGTTAGCAGGGTAACCCTTCCGGCTTGGCCTGGGCAGGGTTATGGACGCCATTGGTTATTCTTCCGGGCTCTTAGCCCCATTTGCCTCTTGTCCATAGTCGGACGCTCTATCGTTTTCAAGGTGATTTGAATCTTTGTATAGTATATCTATATTCTTGACTCATGGAGTCTGTGTTGTATATGTATGTTCTGTGGGTTCCATCATGGACTAATGTGTAATGGAATTACTTCGTTTTCCACCCGCACGAAAGTGCCTGGTGGGCGTCCTTGAATCGTTTCTTTGCGGGTTTGGCGGGAAGCGCTGAAACTTGCATAGGGCCGATTTGAGGGTGTTATAGAGTGGTATCAGAGCTCAGCAGTTGCGATACCCCACTGGTCCAGCCTGTAGGATAACCTAGCTAACGGCCGAAGTAGAGTGTCAAAACTATTTTCGCAAAATTGGTTGGATAGATCTGACTAGGTCTGCTTTTACTCCTTATCCCTCTGTTGTTCTCCTCTTACCTCTGTGTGTTTTGAGTCTTCTCTCTTATCTTTTCTTCGAGTCCAGGAATTCTCGTGGTTGGGTTTCCGTCGTACCTTCAGGGTTTCGCTTCCTCCTTTGGTAACGGTGCTTCTACATCTGGTCTTCGTGCTATCTGACGAATCCTTCATCTGTTGGACTTCTCTCTGTTCCTTGTTGTGCTTTCCGGTGTTTTCCAACGTGACGACATCATCTATGCCAGATCCGATGCAGAGTCTGCATCACTCCTTTGTTTCTGAACCTCGATTGTCGAGATCTTCAGTCTAATTCCGAGAATGGTTGCACGCTTTTCTACTGATTGTGCGGAGTAATAGTTTGGGTGCGTGATGGATTGGCCCCCATGCCGACTACTCAATCTATTTGCTCTCATACATCGAAGTGGATTAGAATGCATTGTTTCTCTCCTTATATCGAAGTTAGAGGTGGTTTTACTTGTTGATACCTCTACCTTTGCCCTTTGTTCCCGGAGTGTTCTCTCGACGATCACGGACAACGACCTCTTGTTAGTGGTGTCGCTGATTTCAAGATGGAGCAAGGATCTTTGTTAGCGGTGTCATGTGGATCGACACGAAGAGAGCAGAATCTGATCGTCGATCTTCTTCCCCGTACTATGAGGTGGATCTCGAGGGCGAGATCCATTGTTAGTGGTGTCGAATTGTGGCGCCCCGCTAAAACCACTACTAGAAAATCGCGGTGTTTTTGTGCATTGCATCATCACGACCGCATGCTCATGTCATCATGACACATTGCATTTGAGCATCGTCCTGACATCATGCATTTGTTTGCCTAAAACTATTTCTCTAAAAGCCTATCTTTGTTTTCTAAATACCCCCGTCTTTATTTCAAATCAAACCCCGTTCTCTTCCGGATCTTTTATCGGGCTAAAAACTATTTGCAAAAGGTTTAGAAATAAAATAAAATGATAAAACTATTTTATACCGGGGGAGGCAGCCCGGCCCGTTGGCCAGGCCACCTACTACCCTGGCAGTACCAAACTCGAACCCTGGACCTAAACCGGCCAGGCCCAGAGGCCCAGCATGTTAAACCAAACCCTAAACCCTAACCTAAACACATAGCACCTGCACCTACCGCGCCGCCACCCGCTACACACATCGCACACACTCACACCTGCCCGACCTAGCTTGACCCACCCCACGCGTGCAGCTCCCCACTCGAACGCGTCGCGGTTGCCTCGCTCACCTGGCCGCTCCTCACCCCACGCCTTTTCTCTCCCGCACGCCAACCCCGCCCGTCATGTCTGCGCACACAACACGGCACACGCTTCCGCGCCTGCTTGGAACCCCTCCCTCCCCGACACGTTTCCGCAGCCCACCCATCTGGCGCTGGCCCCACTCTCCCCACAGCCCGCTCCCCAGGGCCACCGACCGCACCCCATCGTCTTCATCCCGCGTTTCCCCAACCCCACCTTCCCTTCCACGCCTCCCTCCTCTCCTTCGATCCCCACCGCCAGGGGATTCTGCCGCTGCTGCCTGCGAGCTCCCTCGGGCCACCTCCCTCCGAGCCCCTCCGGCCGCCGTCTCACCACCGCCCCTGCCGTGCCCCTACAAGCTCTACGCTGCCGCCATCTTCCTCCTCGCCAGCCGCGGCCTCGCCTCCGCCCGTGTGCCGCCGCCAGGCCTCCTCCCGCGTCTGCACCTCTCCACCAACCCCCATCGCTGCCGCCTCCCACCTCGACCCCGTGCAGTGCCTCCTCTAGCGCGAGCAAGCTCGCTGCCCTACGCTGCCCTACGGCCGCGAAACCTGTCTCGGCTCTGCCTTCCTTGTCGCGCCTCCCTGTGCGAGCACAACGCTGGCTCCCTCGAGTTTGTGCGGCTGCTGTCCCTGCTCCATGGCCTCCTGTCGAAGCCATGGTCTCCCCTCTCTACGAGAGCCGCCACCCCAACGCCCCTGTCCCCATCGACCGTGCCGCCCGCATCGAGGCGCGCGCCTCCTTCGGCTATGCGCGCGTGTAAGGCCTCCTCTCTCTCGTGCCCGTTCTGTTAATTTTAAGCGGTTACAGTAGTATAAGTATTTTTGGAATGCAATGTGCAGATGTGGTGATATTGCTGCTACGAGAATATATGGTGTGTCAACAAGACCCTCGCGATGGAGAAGATTGACAGGAATTCCGACAAGATCTTCGGTACTACATGAGTGACCAATATGGACACGGAGCCTGAACCACAAGGTCGCCGATAGAATCGAAGGATGCCCAATGACAAGAACTCCTACCCAGATTCGATGACCCGAAGCTCTTCTTCATAGTCGCCTAGACCGCCGTGTCCTTCCACCCGGATCCAAAGACCGAACCTGAACCCCTCGGCATGACATGATCTTCCTCATGGACGCCGAGACCCCGAACCCTGGATCCGACGACCGAAGCATCGCTCCCGCCTAGACCCAAATTGCCGAACCCCCATGTGCGACCCTAAGCCCCTATTTTTATAATATGGCATTATCAACTGTCGCATATTAAATCGTTCATGCATGCATATATGTCTGTGGTTTGGGGGCATTATGCCTCTTCACCGCATAATTAAATCTAGAGTCAATATGCGGGATATCTTTGTCTTATTCCGAACTCCATTTAAATTTGCGTAGCGAACCGATGTCCTGTTTCGCCTTGTTAATTCAACATTTAATTTGCGGGGTAGATAAATAACTCGAACCTAATAATTAATTGTCGGGGCCTAGGATTCGCTTAATATTGACTAATTGCACCGCATCTGCATCATATCATAAGCATGCTGGATCTTCTACCGTAGTATTAAATATTGCACCCGGTGTTTGTTCTAGTGTTTGCTTCTTCGCGGATTAGGCCGATGAGTTGATGCGAGTATCCACAAGTTCTCCAGATAAGATCAGTCAGCAGTGTTTCCCAGGCGAGCATCTCTCCCCTTCTACCTATTTTGCATTTATAGTCTTTATTTCCTCTTGTTGATCTATTGCTATCCGTGTCGCGATGCTTTAGTTTCCGTGCACCAGTTATATCCTGTGCAGCCTCTATATTGCCATGGACACCTCCCAATACCTGTTGTTTGGTAGATAGTCGGCCCTGGGAGTCGCAGTCGCTTGCTTCACGTCGTTGTCGTTCCACCGTTGACGGCAAGTTGGCACATGATAAACGGTGGAGATGCTTAATGCTGGAGATGATCATGACTTTAAATACAACTATTAAATTGCTAGATATAACTAATGCAGAGGCATCGGTGGGCAATAGATGCTATTTGGTTCTTCCACGCTCACTTGTGTCCCGTAGGACCTCGAGTACTTGATACCTGTTCCTTGATTTTTCGCACTATCCACATCCGGGAGGCCGTGGACCCCCCTGAGCCAGAGCTTGATTCATTTCTATTTCTTGGGGCCACAAAATAGTTTGGGGCTTTATTACTATCCTATACCTATGCCATGCTTTACTACTTTATTTAAGATTGTGCGTGGAGCACCTGTACTGTTTTGGATGCGGAGTGTTTTCACGGTATCGACAAGCCTAGTCACACTTTCGGGTTCCCAGTCGTTTACAGCCATTGACGCAAACCTGGGTCCGTTCCGGAGCTGGCCAACTTCGTTGCGGGTAGCTTAGTGGGGTGGCCCCCTGAAATAATTTATGAATCCTGTGATTGCTTTCTCGTGAAAGCCTCGTTGGGTTTTGTGTTGGTTTTTCCGAGGTTGATCGAGTGTGTGTTGCTATTTGTGCACCCCTGCAGGGTAAAACTTTCTGAAAGCCATGTCCGCGGTTATGGACGACTTGGAGCACAGTATCTCGATCATACACAAGCATAACTAAAGTAGTGCTCTATATTTGACTTAATATGTGATTAGTAATCAGCCTCACTATAACGGAATGGATATTAAAAATGCCAACAACTGGTGGATCTGTGGTGATCTATGTCATACTATACCTGCCTAGTAAGTATTACATCTCCAATGGAATGTGATAAAAGTGCCAACCACTGCTGGGTTTTGGGATTCCTCAGGACAATTATATCTGACTAGTAAATGTTCCAACTACAACGGAATGTTAACTAAAACTGCCCACTACTTATGCTATCCGGACGACTCATGCTATTTATATCTGACTAGTAAATGCTGCAACTATAATGGAATGAGTAAAACTACCAACCGTGTGAGTTCCTTGGTCCGACTTCCTCGTTTGGACTCGAGGGGGAAATACCAGGATGGGTATGTTTTGTTGTTAGTATCAGGTAGGATCCGAATAGGTCTCTCTCTCTAATAGCCGACAGTTTATCGAGTCTCTATAGGTTGTTTAGTGCATGCTTCGCTGCCGCTTCAGCCCACCATACCTATGTAGGCGAGAGCCGCCGAATTCTAGCCGCACCGTGTACTTGCCTCTTTACTGACGCTCCTCTTTTTCCTTTGCCCTTTGTCGGCACCCCTTTTGTTTAGCAGGTTTGAGATCGTCGTCGTTAGTAGGGTTACCCTTCCGGCTTGGCCTGGGCAGGGTTATGGACGCCATTGGTTATTCTTCAGGGCTCTTAGCCTCATTTTCCTCTTGTCCGTAGTCAGACGCTCTATCGTTTTCAAGGTGATTTGAATCTTTGTATAGTATATATGTATTCTTGACTCATGAAGTCATTGTTGTATATATATGTTTTGTGGGTTCCATCGTGGACTAATGTGTAATGGTATTACTTCGTTTTCCACTCGCACGAAAGTGCTTGGTGGGCGTCCTTGAATCATTTCTATGCGGGTTTGGCGGGAAGCGCTGAAACTTGCATAGGGCCGATTTGAGGGTGTTACACTTTCCTAGCGTGCCTTTTCCACTCAGTCTCCCCTCATACCGTGATTCAGGAACACCAATCGGCTTAAGGTCAGGAAGAAAGTCTACACAGAACCCAATGACCTCCTCTGTTCCATAGCCCGTGGAGATGCTTCCTTCTGGCCTAGCACGGTTACGAACATATTTCTTTAAGACTCCCATGAACCTCTTGAAGGGGAACATATTTTGCAGAAATACAGGACCAAGAATGTAAATCTCTTCGACTAGGTGAACTAAGAGATGCGTCATAGTATTGAGGAAGGACGGGGGGAACACCAACTCAAAACTGACAAGACATTGGACCACATCCTTCTGTAGCCTTTCCAGACTTTCTTGATCGATTACCTTCTGAGATATTCCATTGAGGAATGCACATAGCTTCACAATGGCTAATCGAACATTTTCCGGTAGAAGCCCCCTCAATACAACCGGAAGCAACTGTGTCATAATCACGTGGCCATCATGAGACTTCAGGTTCTGAAATTTTTTCTCTGCCATATTTATTATTCCCTTTATATTTGACGAGAAGCCAGTTGGGACCTTGATACTGTAAAGGACTTCAAAAAATATTTCCTTCTTTGCTTTGGTAAGAGCGTAGCTGCTTAAGTATTTACGTCCTTTATCAGTATGCTTGTTGTATGGGTCTTTGATACGTTGCTGGTCCTCCCGTGCTTCTGGTGTATCTTTTGTCTTCCCATACACGCCTAGGAAGCCTAGCAGGTTCACGCAAAGATTCTTCGTCACGTGCATCACGTCGATTGAAGAACGGACCTCTAGGTCTTTCCAATACTCGAGCTCCCAAAATATAGATTTCTTTTTCCACATGGCCATGTGTCCGGTAATGGGGTCTTTCGGAACAGATTGACCGCTAGGACCCTTTCCAAAGATTACTTCTAGTTCCTTCACCATACCAAATACATCAGCACCTTTAGGGAGCTTAGGCTTCTTCCGGTAATCTGCCTCACCGTTGAAATTCTTGCCTTTCTTTCTTACTTGATGATTGGTCGGAAGAAATTTACGACACCCCAGGTACACAACCTTCTTACATTTATCCAAATATGTACCTTTAGTATTATCTAAACAGTGCGTGCATGCATTGTATCCCTTGTTTGACTGTCCTGAAATGTTACTAAGAGCAGGCCAATCATTGATGGTTACGAACAACAATGCTCGTATGTCAAATGGCTCCTGTTTGTGCTCATCCCACACCTTTACACCTGGTTCTGCCCACAACTGCAAAAGTTCATCGACTAATGGCCTTAGGTACACATCAATGTTGTTGCCGGGTTGCTTCGGTCCTTGGATGAGCACTGGAATCATAATGAACTTCCGCTTCATGCACAACCAAGGAGGAAGGTTGTAGATACATAGAGTCACTAGCCAGGTGCTGTGACTACAACTCTGCTCCCCAAAAGAATTCACGCCGTCTATACTTAGACCAAACCATAAGTTCCTCGCGGCAATTGCAAAGTTTGAGTACTTTCTCTCGATGTTTCTCCACTACGACCCATCGGCGGGGTGTCTCAGTTTCCCGTCTTTCTTACGCTATTCTTTGTGCCATCGCAAAAACCTAGCATGCTCTTTGTTTCTGAATAGATGTTTCAACCGTGGTATTATAGGAGCATACCACATAACGTTAGCAGGAACCCTCTTCCTGGAGGGCTCGTCATCGCCCTCAACATCACTAGGGTCATCTTGTCTGATCTTGTATCGACATGCATTGCATACCGGGCATTTATCCATATTCTCGTACTTCTCACCATGGTACAGGATGCAGTCATTAATGTATGCATGTATCTTCTCCACATCTAATCCTAGAGGGCAGATAGTCTTCTTTGCTTTGTACGTTGTCTCGGGCAGCTCGTTATCCTTTGGAAGCTTCGGCTTCATTATTTTCGGTAACTTCTCTAATCCCTTGTCAGATAAGCCAGTCTCTGCCTTCCATTTCAGCAATTCAAGTGTGGTACCGAGCTTTGTGTTGCCATCTTCGCAATTTGGGTACAACAACTTTTTGTGATCCTTTTGCATGGCCTCCAACTTAATCTTCTCCCTTTCTGTATCACATTGTTGCTTTGCATCAGAAATGACCCGACCAAGACAATCAGCGGGCTCATCCGATGCTCGTTGTTCTGCTTCATTGCCGCCACCCTCTTCTTCATTGTCTTCCATTGCAGTATCACCGTATTTGTCAGGGGACATAGGATAGCTGTCATCATCCTCCTCTTCTTCATTTTCTTCTAGCCTAACCCTTCTTTCTCCGTGCATGGCCCAACAATAATATCCGGGCATGAAACCTCTCCGAAGCAGATGGATTTGAAGGTTTCTCGGGGCAGAGTGCTCCGCCACGTTCCGACAGTCGACGCAGGGGCAAGGCATAAAATTATCCACTTTGTTTGCCTTAGCCAAATCGATAAATTTATGCAAGCCTGCAATAAAATCGGAATGGCGTCGGTCGCCATACATCCATCGCATCCGTGCATCGATCTGCGTCAAAATAATTAACCATTACAATAACATCATGAATAGTAAAATGACCACCCTACATGGACACATGCAATATTTTTGTATCAGTTACAGATAAAGAAGATAAGGTTGCTAACCTCAGCCAAGGATACCGTGTTGTGCGAACTAAAGTGTGGCTTAGACATTTCGTTGAACACCTTTTGTGCAATCAAAGAAAAAAAGCTAGCACCCACACCTCACACACAATCCAGCAAAATTTGGTGGGCAAAGGGCTAGGCTTATATATAGCCAGGGGTGGGTTTTTGGTACCGGTTATTGCCACGAACCGGGACCAAAGTCCCTCCCACGCGACACATGGCGACCCAGCAGCTCGCACCCCACCCAGGTCATTGGTCCTGGTTAATGGCACGACCCGAGGCCAATGACCTAGGTGGGGGTGTGCTGCTGGGCCGCCACATGTCGCGCGGGAGGGGCTTTGGTCCCGGTTCGTGGCAATAACTGGGACCAATGCCCATCGTCGCTTCGTCGTCCCCGTGTATAAATATGAGGCCACAGTGCTCGCTTTCGCCATCACCTCGGCCTCTCTGCAGTCCATCTCCACCCCACCCCTTTAGCCATCGCCTCTTCACCATGCCGTCGTCTCGCCTCCCCTCCCTCTCCAATCTCCACCGCCCCGCCATGGAGGTGCCCATGCTCAACCACTACGAGGCGGCGATGTTTGCGTACTACGGCATCCTCACGCCGCCACGCGCGACCGTGCCCGCCGGATTTCGCATCAGTGAGGCGGGTGTGCCGGTGGCTCCGCTCCTCAACCCCCACGGATATGAAATGGAGTACGTCATCGCGGAGCGTCGCTGCCAGCTGCCCGCATGCATGAGGGCGTTGCCCCGGTACGTGGCGGCCAGCGAGTACTGGCCCCGGCTGTTCAAGAAGGAGCGGAAGGCCAAGCTTGGCAACCGCGTCGTGGACGGGCGCCTGGTGCACCCGGATCGCCGCAACCAAGAAGGGCGGGAGATTTTCTGGTCCGTCCCTGGACGGACCATCTACACCGCCATCGACGCCGCTAGGCGCGCAGAGGAGCTCCGTCTCCCGAACAACGCCGAAATCGTGGAGATTTCATCCGACGACGACGAGGAAGCCGGCGGCTCGGAGGACAGTGGCAGCGGAAGTGTTGTCGACTAGGAAAATTTGTAAAGTCGCATCTTTGTATGGAAAAATTTGTGGTCGAATAATAAAATGTCTCAATTTAGATCTTTGTCTCCATTAATTTATGAAAGATTTTTTCAAAAATACTGATCAATTCAATTTCTACCTCGAATTTATTTCTCCCTCGAATTAATTTCTGCCCCGAATTAATTTACATTAATTGTCCTGGACTACTGACCGTCGTGGGGTTTTTGGTCCCGGTTCGTGCATGAACCGGGACCAATGCCCCGCAGAGTGCCACGTGTGCGTCGCGGGGGCATTGATGCCGGTTCATGCCATGAAGCGGGACCAATGCTTAGAGATGAACCGGGACTAATGCCCAGACGGCATGAACTGGGAACGGTGCCTGGCATTGGTCCCGATTATGGAAATGAACCGGGACCAATGGGATTTGGGCGCTGGACCAAAGGCCCTCTTTCTACCAGTGTATCTCAACTACTTTTCATTGGTACTTGGATTCATACCATTTGGGTATGTACAGCTCACTGTGAAATTTAATTAGTGAGAAAGATACATTTTAGTGGATTTAAAGCCAGTAAATACTGAAACTCATATATGGAAAAGTATCAGTTCTGCATGTTGCACAAAATAGGTGGGAAAATGTAGAAATTTAGATATGGAAAAAATATGGTTGTTTCCATTTTCAAAATGATTTAAACCAACTAGTAAATTTCTAGATCTGGAATACATTTAAATAAAGAAATATTGGGGAGAGGCACCTCGGGCCGGATCCAGGCGGGATGGGCCACGCAGGGATAGGCCGGCCCAGCAACGCATCATAGCGGCGGGAGCGGGAGCGGGAGCAGATTTCGAACGCACAGGCGGGCCCAGTGTCAGCGAGAGCAGCTAGCGAAGGATTGCGGCTCATGTTGTCTGTCCGATTAGAGGCTGGATAGAAGGCCAGGGGGCTGTCTCCTACCTTGGGACCCGCCGGCGGGGATGAAACCCTAGAAACGTCTGTGGCGGTGTAGGGGTCTCACCTGAGAGCTCGTCGGCGGCCGAGGAACGGAGGAGGAAGTGCGGTAAGCAACGATGACCTCGAGGAGGGGCTTTAGTGCAGGTTTTGGTGGCGGAAGGTGACCCGCGCGTCCCCGCCCGAGAGGGGCTCATCGGAGCTCACTAGAGTAGCTTCTGGGAGCCATCCTAGGTCAATATGAGAGCATGGTTAGAGGCAGGAGGAGGAGGGGAACTCAACAAGGTGACATGTAGAGGGAGATAACGAGTGGGGAGGAAGCTATGCTCGATTTTTGAGGGAGGCCGAAGTTGCTTCTTCTTCTCCCTATGGGCAAGATAGAGCACGGGAAGGGGAGAGGAGCTCTAGGGAGGGGAGTGGAGAGGATAGGAAGCAAATGAGTGGCCAGAGAGGCTCGGGGGTGCCCTCCTAGCCTTATATCCGAAGGGGGTGGGTGTATGGTGGGATATGTCCATGGGAGGGTAGGGGCAGGTCCATGGCATCCCCATTGGTTGCTGAGGGCAGAGGAGAGGGAGTGTGAGGTGTGATGTGTCGTGGAAAGGATCCAGGAGGGAGGGGTGGGGCTACTGCCCAATCACTTTACAAGATTTGCAACAAATGGCTTCTCTCTCTCTCTAGTCTCTCTCTCCAACTGGTAAGGGAAAGGGAGCTGCAGGGTTGACCACAACCAAGGGTGGGTCTGGTTGCAATGGGGAAGTGCAGAAGTGGTTTATATAAGCTCATTTAATAAATTTACATTCGACCTATTTGGTTTTTGATGTGAGATGGTCCCAAATGTGAATACACACTTAGGGGAATTTTCCCAAGATTTAGTGAGGCTTAAAAGTATATATAACTATTATTATTCCATTTCTGCCATTTAAGAAAATGGGCAAAAAGAAATAATGAAGGTCTTCAAAAATATTTATTTTTTTAGGTGGGAAGATATAGTATGATATATGGACCTCAAAAGTTCTTAGAGTGGGGGAAGTGTTTTGTTAAGAACCAAACTTCCCTTTAGGAAAGGAGTTTTGTAGGCTTTGTCCATAAAAGGGATTTATTGGATTTGGAGCCATATTTATTATGGATAATATTTGGTAAATCTTGATGATCAAGGGAGATGATGTAGACAAGGTGTAGCAAGCATTTTCAACCTTGTGAATTGGAAATCCAACTTGAATTAGATGGAAAATAAGGAGTTGTTGATCCAGGGTGATGTTATTTTTATACCACCAAAACCTTGTTGGATCTTGGAGCTTAGAGCTCACCTTGATGCAAGGGATAGATGAATAGTTAGACCAAGTCATAGAGATGATCATGGCAGAAGGAGTTTGGTTTGGTTCCATTTGAGGTGGTATGGAAGTGATGGCAAATTGTGTTGAAAATAAGGCTGCCATACCAGATGAGTCATGATGCCTTATAAACCATGTGGGTTTAAGAAGAACAAAGGTCCACTTAGAACAAGTGAAGTAGATGTTGATAGACCTATATGAGTAGAACACAACCATGCAAAGAGTTGGTCCATAGAAGGTTGGATGTTGGTGTGAGCTTCTGTCAAAGTAGGCATGTTGACTAGATTTGCAGGAATAGTTAATTTCTTGCCTGCAAAACCATCAAGAAAAAGTGGGTTGGAGGATGATCTAACCAAGGGAAAGAGTGGGCATCGGTAGTCCTTAGGATGTTTATAAAGATGGTTCAAATGCATTTTCATAAATGCACAAGGGTTGAGAAAAGGAGGCATTCAAAAAGGTGATGTTGGAACAGATTCCAGACTTAGCCAAATTTGGCAGATTTAGGGTTTTTGACTAGAATGTGGGTGGTGATGATTTTGATGGGATGCAAGGTACCAAAGCATCATCAAGTTGATTATGTTGAAGTGTATATTGGGTAGAAATTATCCTTGCTTGATATTGGTCTTCATTGACTTCGAAGATTCTAGAATGTATATCTTCAGAATTGATCTGGTTAAGGGTTTTAGATTATCTCCTAGTATCTAGAGATTAGATCCTGCTTTGTATTATTGCTGAGGATGTGGTGATTTGGAAACCTATTGATCCTAATGATGAGATCCTAGAGTAGCTCATACTATCTCCTAAGTAGACAAAATAAGTAGTAGATCAACGAAATTCATCTTATACACTAAGTAAATCCACTACTGGGGTTACCATCAAGTCTGATTTGAGGTAAGGATGGGTACTTTGAAAAGGTTGGAGTTTTAACAAGTTAAGGTCCTTGGTACATCCACCAAGAGTAGAGTTCAAAAGGTTTATAAAAGGTTTTGGAAACCTTAGAGGTAAGAGTAGTTGAAGGTTCTGTCTTGAAAGCATAAGGAGATTGCAGATCTCCATAGTTTTGTCTATAGAAGCTAATGAAATAGTTTTGGGTACATAAGAATCTTGGCTCATGTTTTGAAATGCCAGAACATTTGGGAATAGGTAAAATGAGCCAGGATAGTTTTCTTAAATAGCTTTTGTCAGCTGATGGGGAGGTAAGGAGTATCATATGGTATACACTCACATGCACAAGCACAAACAGACAACAAGCAAACACTCACCAATGAACAAGAAAAAGTTTTTGTTCCCCCTGATTTTTGCATTATAGACAACTAATCAGGGTTGTTGAAATTGGGATGTTACAGACCTTTCCCCCTTAAAAGAATCTCGTCCTGATATACAGGAGAGTAAGGTTAGGGGATGTTGTGTTGGAGTTAGTGTCAGATGTTTCTCACGTAGTAACTTGTCTGCTTTGTCTTTGAACAGGGTCACTGCAATGGTAGGATTGAACGTCAATCGTCTGGGATGCACGTGTTGAGTAGGCTTCACTCGGGATTGTGAGGAGTGATCTTCCGTCTGCAAGGATTCATGGCGTCTCTTTTAAGGGATTATTGTATCCTGGTTGACATCTTTGGGTCTATCTGCTGGATTTCTTCTGGCAGAGGGTTATTCTATTTTGTGGGAAAGACGCAGTCTTTCCCCCTTAGGGTTAAACTAGGGTGGCTCGGAGTTAACGCAGTCCTTCCTCTTGGAGTCGTCAAAGGATATTAGGTGGATATCGCAATCTTCTGCCCGGAGTTGAAACCTTCCAATGATGCCAGCAAACTAGGTGTTATGAGGCTTATATACTACTTTTATTCGTACTTAGCCTATTGGAGTCTCAAGTCCTCTAAGCGATTGGAACTGAGCGGTTAGCGATCCTGCGGTCCTTTGGGTGGGTCTTTAGCTGAAGTAGCGGAGGGATTTCATAGAATCTTCAGTTAGTTTCTCTTCGGATACTCATGGGTTGTTGTTTGGCAGAAAGACTTCGGATCCAGGGATTATTTCTGAGGTATCTTGTAATAGACAGTCTTCTGAAGATTGAGTGGAAAGGCGCAGTCTTTCCACCTTAGAGCTTTACTAAGGTTCATCAAGAAGGGTGCGGATCTTCTGTCTTGGGGGGGGCGGGGGCTGACCCGATGTTAGCGGAAGGATGTATCTTCCCGGAGTCTTGAGCTGGGGTCTTCGAGTGACGTCTTAACGCTTAAGCCTTATCGGGGGTGGTTTCTTAATGAAGCTTTAAGGAGTTAGCTCAGCACAAGTTAGCGGTTTACGTCTCTTCTTGCTAGTAGTTAGTCAAGGTTGAAGCAGTCAGCGTCGGGTAAGCTATCTTCATTGGCATTTCTTGCGTTGCTTCTGCTTGATGGTGGAGTGGGCTCGTTGTCTTCACACTTCCTAATCAACTGACTTCAGGGGTTAGTTCTAACCTTCTAGGGAGGAACTTCCTATCGGTTTGAGTAGGTTCGACTATAATAGGTAGTCTCCTGAGGTGGTCGGAACCTCTAATATACCGAAGGTCAGCGTAGTTAGGTAGTCACTTCTTGTCTTGGTTGACTTATCGGGTGGTTTCCTATGGATATTGAGGATCCTTAGGTGATCGACTTCCGGCTTCAACGGGATTCTTGTTGTAGTAGACTGAGGAACAATGGAGTGTGGTGAAATTGACGAGTCTTGCGAGGAGAGTTTGACGAGGTATGCCGTCCTGCTGAGGTGCAATCTTCGAGTTGATTCTGGCTTGACGATGTCAAACTGCTGGTTCTTGCGATGCTTTTCCTCCAATATACTCTCGAGGTTAGTCTGGGTCTTATTACCGATAGCTAACACAGGGGTTTCCTAAGTTACTAGGTGCGTTAGCGCTCCTCGAGTCACATTTTTAAGGAGGTCAAAGAAAACCAGAACATACAAACAAGGCGAACAAAGGAAGGAGGATCGCCATGTCCTCGACAAACATCACACATCAAGCAACACATGTGACAGTTAGGCAAGCAAAGACAAACAACGTTAGGGACCAAGGAGTTAACTACTCGCGATAGGGGGAATCCTATTCTTAGGACTATTGACCATAGATATTGTCTTTCTTCAAGTCGGAGTCACTATCTTGTAGATGAAGCCTCTGTCGTATGTTGGACGCTTTTATAGTGCAACATCCGATGTCTTCTGATTGTGAGGATTCCGCTGGTAGAGTGATACGTCCATTTTGCATCACTATTCTATGTCTTAATTCACTATTATTCATTGATATATTTCGTATTGAGAGGTGATACTTATGTTATTTCATCTGTTTTTGCATGGTTGATGACTTTTGGAGCATGGACCGCTGCAGTCAGGATTCTGATGGAAAAGGTGCTGTTTGGAGGAAAAATTCGCGAAGATCAGAAAATCCAGGAAAATATACGGAAAATCCTATTTTTCCAGAAGACTAAGGATGCCAGAAGACGGAGTGGAGATGGGCCACAGGGGGTCCACACCACCCCCTAGCACAGGCAACCCTAGGCCGCGCCAGCAGGTGGTGTGGCCGCCCTGGCCCACATCTGGCTCTCCCCTCTAGCGTATATCATCCTCCCGAAACCCTAAGACTCGGAGAGCGACCACAGAAAGATTTCGCCGCCTCTGTGCGGCGAAAAACACCGAGAGAGAAAGATCTCTCCGGCAGACAAATTTCTGCCCGGGGAATTCCTTCCCGGAGAGGGGAGATCGTCGCCATCAACACCACCATCAAGCTGGACTTCATCGGGATCATCATCATGACCACCATCATCACCATCAGCACCCTCATCACCATCTCCATATTGCTGTAACAATTGAGTTGAATCTTGCATAGTTCATAGGGGAAACTTTCCAGATGTTGATTACTCTTTGTAGTTGATGCTATTGAGTGAACCATTGAATTATTGTTTATGTTCAGATTGGTATACATCATTATTCCATCTCTGATCATCATCCATATGATGTCTTGTGAGTAGTTTGTTTTGTTCTTGAGGACATGGGAGAAGTCATGTTGTTAGTAGTGGAGTTGTGTTGAGAAAGATTCAATAGTTTGTTATTTAAGTTGTGGTGTACTTCTTCTAGTGGTGTCATGTGAACGTCGACTACGTGACACTTCACCTATATGGGCCTAGGGGAATGCATTGTGTATTTGGCTACTAATCGTAGGGATTGCCGGAGTGACAGAAACGTGAACCCGCGTTAGGAAACCATTGCACAAGGGACGTAAGGGTCTTAGAGTATAAAGCTGTGGTTAGGTTTCAACGTTAATTACTTTCTTATACTTACGGATGTTTGCAAGGGGTATAATCACAAGTATGTATTAGTCCTAGGAAGGTCGGTACATTAGCACAGGTTCTCCCACACAACACTTAGCAAGCTAAAGAAGATAAATCAACTATATGAAGCGAAAGCACTTGATAGTCTTCCCATGTGTCCTCGAGAATGTTTGGTCATCTTAAGTAATACATCCGGCTTGTCCTTTGCTGTATAAAGGATTGGGCCACTTGCTGCATTTATTCCTACTGTCTTTTATTTACTCGTACATTGTTTATTTGCTGTATCAAAAACCCCTAAAAATCCGTTTGCTAAGTATTTGCAGAGAATTCCTGATCCATACCACTAGCCAGCACCTTCTGCTCCTCGTTCGGTTCGACAATCTTACTTATCGAAAATACTGCGATACACCCCCTATAATTGTGGGTCATCAAGAATATTTTCTGGCACCGTTGCCCGGGAGTGAAGCGCTATTGGAGAGTGGAACTGGTAAAGGAAACTTCTACTGTGAGTATTGTTTACATCTCCTAGTTGCTTTATTTTCGTTATGGATAATTCGCTGAGTTTCTTATTTGGTAATGCTACTACCTCTACTAAGGTAGTAGATAAGCCACCACCTACTGAGCATGATGTTTTTAAAATACCTACAAGAATTATTGATCATGTTATGGATAACTACTATGTTGGGGATGGAACTGTCGATCCAGGTGACCATTTACTCTTTATACACGAATTATGCGGGTTGTTCAAGAAGAAGTTATTCTCACTATCACTGAAAGGAAGAGCTGAGGAATGGTATAAGCTGCTAAAGAATGGTCAAGCTCTTGAATGGGAGGAAATAGTACCTCTCTTTTATTCAAAGTTTTATCCTCCTAGTGAGATTCATAAAGATCGGAATCAAATATACAACTTTTGGCCTCTTGATGGAGAGAGTACAGCTCAAGCTTGGGTAAGATTGAAGTTACTAATGCTCAAATGTCCCATTCATGAGCTCCCCAACAATATTATTATCAATAACTTCTATGCAAGGCTTTCTCTGCATGACAAGGATATATTGGATGCTTCTTGTGCTAGATCATTCACTCGCATGGAAGAAGAAGTTAAATGGGATCTTCTGGACCGTATTCAAGACAATGCTGAAGCTTGGGAGAATGACAAAGTTAGAAAGTCAGGAATAAATTATGATTATGAATGCATTGAATCTTTTATGGGAACTGGTGACTTTCAAAATATTAAAAATGCTTATGGTCTAGACTCTCAAGCTATTGCTTCTTATTTTAAGGCTTTTTCTTCCTACATTGAAGTGCCTAAAAAGAAGTGGGATAGGTATCATGAACCTTATAAAGATATTGCTAAGAGTGTTCCTGCAAGAAATACTGAAGTTTATACTGCTAATCCTGTCTTACCTAAACATTACATTTAGAAAATGCCTTTCCCAGTTAAGATAAAGGAACATTCTATGATAGCTAGTATGTTTAATTAAAGTACAAGAAAAGTTGTTGAACCTGATGAAAAAATGGTTGATGAACCTATTATAGAAAATGTGAAAGATTTTGTTACTAAATATGAAGAAGAGGGACACCCTATCCTTTGTAAGGATACCTCTAATTTTGTTTCACAAAGTAGTGTTATGAGAGCTAGAATTCCTATGTTTTCTGTTAGAATAAGTGATCATTGTTATGATGGCCCTTGTGATAGCTATATTGTTAAGTTTATGCATGATACTGAAAGTTAATATGAGAGAGGGAAAAGTGTTCTTATGCATCTCAAAAATATCAAGTTTCCCCGTTTTATGCTGAAAGTTTTCATGTTGCACTTGTTTTGCCTTCCTATGCTTGTAGCCCCTGGTTTCAACAACTTGTTTGTTTACAAAATACCCTTGCATAGGAAGTGGGTTAGACTTAAATGTGTGTATTTTTGCTTCTTAATTCTCTCTTTCGCTTCAATTCATATTCATATGTGAGCATCTTCGAAATAATCATGCCCATCTTAATGGCTATAAAGAAAGAGATTTTTTGGAGACAACCCAATTTGTTTTTGCTTTCAGTTTGTTTTTATTTATTTGAGTCTTGGAAGTTATTACTTCGGTAATAACCTCTCCTTATCTGTTTTGTTTGGTTTTTGTGTCAAGATCAACCTCTAATGAGAGAGAAGTAAGATTTGGGGAAGTTTGCTGTCCCGAAACAGATTTTTGTGCTTCACCGTAAATATTCGTGAGAGATCTCTATATGTCATTGTGAGCTGTAATTTTGTTTGCTTCTTCCCCAGGTTGTTATTTAACTTTAGTTAGTTTTGCACTTTTTGATTTGAGCAACAGAAGATTTTCGAAAAAATTGATCTTTACCTGCTGGTCAGTTTTGACAGATTTTGCCACTTTTGCATTTGCTTCTTTATTCGATTTCCTTTTTGAATTATTTTTGGGCTTTCGGAAGGAGTTGCTACAGTAGCTTATGTTTTTATGATTTTCAGTTGAAAGTGGACTCAAAAGGTTCTATCACTTCACTTATACTAATGTTGCTAATGAGAACTGTGTGAAGTTTTGTGTGAAAGAAATTTCCAAGAAGTGGAGATAATGGTGTAATAAGGAAGAGAAGACTTTTATGACTCAAGTAATAAGTATATGAAGATGAAGATATTGATGTTATTCAAGTGGTGACTCCAGAAGAATCCACTAAATACCAAATTCAGAGACCTGCAAAGTCTGTTTTCAAATAGGTAACAGTTCTGGTAAGGAAAGTTCCGCGAAAATACAATCCAACTATATTTTTGCAGTTTTCAGTCAATAAGGGAAGCTACGAAGCGAAAAAGGGACAGAAATGGAGCCACGGTGGCTCACACCACCCTGTGGCGCGGGACCTCCCCTGGCCGCGCCACCAGGTGGAGAGTCCACCCCGGACTCCGTCTCCGACTCGTTTTCTCCCAGTACCTTCCTTTTGACATGAAACTTCGTAATATATAACCCCCCGGATCCCCTGAGGTTCGTATATCGTGTTTTTGTCGTGTTTTTGTTTCAATCCATTTCTGCCAGGACATACTCTTTGAAAGATTAGAAGCACCATGGTGTCTGCCAAGGATAAAGGAACGGAGCCTATGGAGGAAGACCTCCTAGACCCCAGGAAGGAGAAGGAGATCAAGAGTGAAGATGAAGAGGAGGCAAAGCACACCGACACTACCATTGCAAGCATTGGAGTAGTGACAAAACCTGCCAGGGTTAGAAGGACAGCACGGATACAGACTGGGGGGAAGCTCCCCGTCACAGCTTGGCTCCACGGTCACATCCTCCAAAAACCAAAAATTCCTTCCATACCTTTATCCATAACCATGCAGGAAAAGAAGACTCCAAGAGGGAAGAATAGAAAAAGAATCACAAGAGCTGGGATCCACAAACTGAAATGATCATGGGCCGTATTGAGCACAACTCGGAGTTGATTCGTACTCTCACCTTCGAGATTGAGGACTTAGGGAAACTAATCAAAGAGCTCATCGAAAGGATACCACCACCACCAAAAGAGTAATTCATCATCAGGTTTGGCATCCCCTTGGTTTGTTCCAAGCTTGGGGGAGTGCCGCGGTATCACATCACTATTTTCTATCTTTTTACCTTATTAGTAGAGTCATATCATGAATAGAGGAGTTATTATGTAGGATGGTTTGCATTATGGAAGTGTCCCCTCTCTCGTTAGATATGTATTCCTTGGTGTGAGTTGACGTTATGGAATATTAATGAGAAGTTCTATCATTTACTTTTGCATAGCTTATATTAGTTTTCAATTCGCGGTTGTATGATTGATCTTGTTGTTAGTATTGGTATCACTTTGGGATCATTGCGTTAATTTAGTTGGTTTTGGCAAACCTGGCTCGGTCAGTAACAACACTATTATTGAGAGTTGAATGAAAAAAGATAGAGGTACACTAGAGAAAAATAATTTCATCATCTTTTCTTTCTTGATTTGCTCATAAGTCTAGTATTCTCTAGTTAAGATCTTTTGTGCTTCCAAGGAAGAATGCATGTTTGTTTTTTTATCATTTGTATGTTTGGTTGTTTCCTTCAACTCTTATACTTGCTAGCCAAAAACCTGTACTGAGAGGGAATTCTTCTCGAGCATCCACTCCTTTAAACCAAAACCTTTGCCATTTGTGTCCACCATACCTACCTAGTATCATTAGTGCTATTCCAAGTAAATTCTTGTTTTATCTACCTCCCAAATTAAACTTGTTATGTGAAAATTAGTGATTAAAGCTCTCATGAACTTGATGGCACACTTTACTTTCTTGCACTTAATAAACTTGAACCATTGTGCTCACCTATGTTGCGTATATGCTTGCGCTTTGTAAGTTGTGAATTAGCAGAACCATGTTTTCATGGGGAACGCTTTAAGCATTGCACTGGTACTTTGTACCAAGTTGATATCATGTTCTTTTGTCTATGGATGTCGTCGGTGTGAAATGAAAGGGGAGCTTGTAATTCCATGGAGTTATGCATGTGTGTTAGAGAAACACCTGGGCCGCTGGTCTAATCCATGCTGACATGGTGGAAACCTGCAGCGTAACCATAACAAGTATCTATGAAGCATTCTTCTTATAAAAAAAGAGATAGAGATTGAGAAAAAGAGAAAAGGAAAAAAAGAGATATTATGAAAAGAGGAAAGAGAGAAAACAGCACCATATTCCCATGGTAAATAAGAAGATTGCTGAGATACTTGTTGTCTGCTTGCCTTGTCATTTTGATATGGGGATTCTTCCGTATAATCGGGCAAGGGGTACCCCGTTGGCGGTTCTCAATGATACACATATGCTTATGATGACAAGAACTTACCGGCGACTAAACTTGAGTAGCATGAGGAGCGGCCCTCGTATTCAAGGGACATGAGATTCTCAATTTACAACTTGTCAATGCATATCCTCATATTTGATCACTTTAACCTTAATCACCTAAAGATGCCTATGATAGGGGCAATGAGAGCTGAAAGCTAGTAAGTATCATAATTTTTGGGAGCTCTTTATGAGACTTGCATTCCCTGCTTCCCTCTTTGAAGGGCCTTTCTTTTACTTTGTAGTTGAGTCAGTAAACCTATTTCCTTCTATCTCAGCAAGTATTTTGAGTTGTTCTGATTCATTCATTCATATGATGATTTATTCAATCATGTCTTATGTTCCTTGCTTTGCACATTGATATTATCTTGATGTTTACTACTTTGAAAGCTATCATTGAAAACCAGTTATTTGTGAACTCCAGCAAATTATCAACTATTCTTCGACCAAGAGCTAAGTTTGCCATTACCAATTATGATTCACTTTATGTATCTTTATTGTGTGTCCTTTACCTATTACAAGTTGAGTTATACGATAGTGAGTTGTCTGCTATTATGATCTATGTATTGATGAATGTATTGTGTTTTATCGACCCTTCACTCCATAAACCTGAGGCCATGTTTATTGAGCTCAGTTTCGCTTGAGGACAAGCAAAGTCTAAGCTTGGGGGGAGTTGATACGTCCATTTTGCATCACTATTCTATGTCTTAATGCACTATTATTCATTAATATATTTCGTATTGAGAGGTGATACTTATGTTATTTCATCTGGTTTTTCATGGTTGATGACTTTTGGAGCATTGACCGCTGCAGTTAGGATTCTAATGGAAAAGGTGCTGTTTGGAGGCAAAATTCGCGAATATCAAAAAATCCGGGAAAATATACAGAAAATCCTATTTTTCCAGAAGACTAAGGATGCCAGAAGACGGAGTGGCGATGGGCCACAAGGGGCCCACACCACCCCCTAGCGCGGGCAACCCTAGGCCGCACCAGCAGGTGGTGTGGCCGCCCTGGCCCACCTATGGCTCTCCCCTCTGGCGTATATCATCCTCCCGAAACCCTAAGACTCGGAGAGCGAGCATAGAAAGATTCCGCCGCCTCTGCGGGGCAGAAAACACCGAGAGAGAAAGATCTCTCCAGCAGACAGATTTCTGCTGGGGGAATTCCTTCCTGGAGAGGGGAGATCGTCGCCATCAACACCACCATCAAGCTGGACTTCATCGGGATCATCATCATCATCATCACCACCATCATCACCATCAGCGCCCTCATCACCATCTCCATATTGCTGTAACAATTGAGTTGAATCTTTCATAGTTCATAGGGGAAACTTTCCCGGTGTTGATTACTCTTTGTAGTTGATGCTATTGAGTGAACCATTGAATTATTGTTTATGTTCAGATTGTTATACATCATTATTCCATCTCTGATCATGATCCATATGATGTCTTGTGAGTAGTTCGTTTTGTTCTTGAGGACATGGGAGAAGTCATGTTGTTAGTAGTGGAGTTGTGTTGAGAAAGATTCAATAGTTTGTTATTTAAGTTGTGGTGTCCTTCTTCTAGTGGTGTCATGTGAACGTCGACTACATGACACTGTTGGGGATATACTTTCCGGGTATGCTCACAGTTCCTCACTGACCAGGGTGGCCCACTTCGGGTTAGAGCTTTGCTTCACGGGCGGCCCAGTCAGGGAGAAAGTTAGAGTCCAATCCAGCTACAGGAAGGCCCAGAAGACTTACCGACTTAGGCCCATAATGTTACTTGTAGTTCAAGATGTACTCTGTAACCGACTCTTAGTCGTAGCCGGATAGATCTCTCCTATAAACCCTAGGCCGGATATCTATATAAATCGTCCTAGGGAGAGCCTTTAGGGCACAACCAATACTTTAGACCCTCAACTCGCATAGGAGAAACCATTTTAACCCATATTCCGGCTCTGCCGAATTACGGGATTGCTAGCAGGAGTAGGATCCGTCCAAAGCCGGGGAATTCGAACCTGGGTAAACTTGTGTGCTCACCGTCCCGGAACACGATACGTCTCACACCCCTCTCTTCCGCACGCCTCGAGGACCCCCTCACGGCGTACTTGTCCTCAATCCGATGACAGACACTTCACCTATATGGTCCTAGGGGAATGCATTGTGTATTTGGCTACTAATCGTAGGGGTTGCCGGAGTGACAGAAACATGAACCCCTGTTAGGAAACCATTGCACAAGGGACGTAAGGGTCTTACAGTTTAAATTTGTTGTTAGGTTTCTACCTTAATTACTTTCTTATACTTACGGATGTTTGCAAGGGGTATAATCACAAGTATGTATTAGTCCTAGGAAGGTCGGGACATTATCACAGGTTCACCCACACAACACTTAGCAAGCTAAAGAAGATAAATCAACTATATGAAGCGAAAGCACTTGATAATCTTCCCATGTGTCCTCGAGAACGTTTGGTCATCTTAAGTAATACATCCGGCTTTTCCTTTGCTGCATAAAGGATTGGGCCACTTTCTGCATTTATTCCTACTGTCTTTTATTTACTCGTACTTTATTTACTTGATTTATTGAAAACCCCTAAAAATCCGTTTGCCAAGTATTTGCGGAGAATTCCTGATCCATACCACAAGCCAGCACCTTCTGATCCTCGTTGGGTTCGACACTCTACTTATCGAAAATACTGTGATACACCCCCTATACTTCTGGGTCATCATAGAGCGATATTGTAGTCTCCTTGTGTTTGCTGGTAGTTGCTTGTCTTCATTTTGTTCTCATTGTCTTCACCGGGTTCTAGATCCTGGTTATTTAAAATCCGTAGGTTTGAAGTTTGGACGAGAGTTAGAGGAAACCATTTTCGAAAGTATTTACTTAGAGCTAGAGAAGAAGTAGAACTTTTTGAAACTCACTGAGAAACTAGTTTTCGAAAGACGGGGTTTTCAGAATAAGGTTCCTGTCTAGCGACCATGCTAACTAAGGTTCTCCTACAGTCAGGATGGCTCTGATACCAAGTCTGTGAGGGGCCCCAGGATTAATCCTCCGAGAATCCCTGTTATGCATACAACCACGATCCCATGAATAGTTAGTCGTGGCACATAACCGACAAGTATCAAAGTAAACATCCAATACATAACGAATACATGACATACCTTATTTGCCATTATGGCTACATAGATCAACAACATCGGAACTTCATTAAGCGTAGAGCCTGAGCCATGCCTTAACCTACAGGCAACTGACTGGGAGAACGTCCTAGCCTGCATAGTCATCCACTTCACCTTCTTCTCGAATCTGACCAAGTTAATAGCCAGGGACAATGCCAGTGAGTACTTTGAATGTACTCGCAAACCACCTCCAGAAAGTAATAATAACAAGAGGATATGCAATATTGCTGTGGTAGTAGGAGGGCTTCAAGAGAGGTTCTTTTCTCAAATAGTTTCTCTTGTAGATATAGCATCTACATATCTTTGTTGAAAACTTTTGTAAACCATTTTGGAAACCTTTTTTGAAAAGTTTTGTAAACACTAGGATTAGGGTACCCATTTGTTCCCGTCATCAGGTCGTCCCACGACCAAACTCCTGTTTCCTCCTTCCGACCATCCCTTGGTCAAAACCTTTCTCCTTTCCGACCATCCCATGGTCAAAACGTTTCCAAAGCCATTTATGTTCCGAAATCTTCTTTGAGAACAAAACCAACACCGCTCTACAGCAACCTTCCCAACCGTCCATGACCGCGGACACGGCTATTCGAATAGATTTACACTCTGTAGAGGTTGCACACTTTACCCACACCATTCGGGTACACTACCCTGATCTACACCGATCGTGGGTTGAGTAACTGATCAAGACTCTTCGGATGCCCACTCCAATATAAGTGCCTACCCTATGAGTGTTGTTCCCCTCAACACCGGGACATCAGGTACCGAGGAGCAACCGGAGCATTTTACACTTCACACAGTGGGCGCTTTCAATGAGGGGCTCATAGTAACATGTGGAGGCTCGCAGACCCTTCGTTCCTTCTCAAGGTTGATGTCCCACATGGACCCTTACGTGAGAAGGCCCACCCTCCATGGATTTTTATCCCCTGTAGTTCTTGCGAGGCAGCTTATACCAGGATAGACAAACATCAAATCCAGCCTTGTCCCAATCCAAAGTAATGTGGTTGCACAGGGTTAATTGTTCTAGCAAAGCTGCAAAGAACCGGGTGAATTTTCGTAAACATTTTTCCTCCATCTTTCCTTCAGCATTTTGTAAAACAAACCCTTTTTCTTTCTCAACATCTCTTGGGAGGTCCCACCTCACCAAGGTTTTATCATAAAACATCTGGCAAAACTTTGTTGGGGTCTTCCCATCCTATATCTTTGCTTCGGCTAAATCGGGTCTCCAAAGGGTATGGTGTATTACACCATCTACCACACTAGGGACAAGTAGGTGTCGTCAAGGGGGTTGTACTTAATAGTACAAAAGTGTAATAGTTCGGAGGAGCCAAACCACTACGATATATACATCAACATATAGTAAAACAATGCAGTTTATAAATAGTAGATAAAACATGCATAAGTAAAACATTAGGACAAGGCTTATGAGCAAGAAGGTGGCTTGCCTGATGATCGGAAATATGGTAATATATCCCTGGACTTCTTCTTTAGATAACCAAGAATACCAATTCCAATAATAGTAAGATCTCTTCTTCTCGGCGTTAGTACAAGCGCAACTATCATCGTCATCGAGTACCCATCCAAACAAGAAAGACCACAATCAAAACAAGGCATACAAGTGGACATTCACACAAAAAGAAAGTGGGTAATGCAAGTATAATATTCAGTAGGTTTTGAGTAGTTGAGTTTAGAACCATTGCAAAAACCCTATTCGCAGTGGTGGGATTTCCTTTATTCGGGAAAGGTCAAAACCACTAATGAAGGGGTTTGGGACCAAGACCAGGGTAAGTATGGTACCAATGTGCAACCAGAATATCATTTGGTAGGTCTTGACAAAACAAGACCACCAAAAGTGGTTTCATGATTTTATCACTTTTCTTTAATTTCTTATGAATTTTCTAGTGATAAAGGCTCTAGTTTTAGGAAATAATTCACCAGAAAGGTTCTGAATCTCCAAAACTTATTTCCTTGGGTGGTTAAGTAGGGATTAATGTACCTGTTCGCTGAGAGTTGGAATCATGTCAAAATAATTACAAGACTGCCCTCAGGAAATTCCCAAAGGCAATTCTGTGGAGTTTTTGTCTTTTTCACCAAATTAATTCGACAGAAGCTTTTGATAAAATTCCAAAGGAAAAAAGATAGGTACTTTGAATACAGTTCTGTAGAAATTGAAATCATCCTCTTTGGAGTCCTAAACCTCCAGTAGTGATTTTTCTACTGAAACCAACCTAGCCAGAGATGATTAATTCACCAATGTTTAACTGAGCCTCAATAAAATTTGATCTCCTGGAATTTGATGGACCTAAGTGTACTACATCACAGAGAGTTGAAATCAACTCAAAACATATTATATATTTGCTTAAGGAATTTTCTCAAGTGAGATTTGGGTGGATTTTGTCATTTTTGTTACAGAAAAACTATGGCTCCACTTGGCAGGGGACCTAGGCTAACTGACAGGTATCTCAACTACTTTTCATAGGGACTTGGATTCATCCCATTTGGGTATGTACAGCTCACTGTGGAATTTAATTATTTAAAAAGATACATTTTAGTGGATTTAAAGCCAGTAAATACTGAATAAACCAACTAGTAAATTTCGGGATCTGGAATACATTTAAATATGGATAAATTTCGGGATCTGGAATACATTTAAATATGGAAAAGTACCAGTTCTGCATGTTGCACAAAACAGGTGGGAAAATGTAGAAATTTAGATCTGGATAAAATATGGTTGTTTCCATTTTCAAAATGATTTAAACCAACTAGTAAATTTTGGGATCTAGAATACATTTAAATAAAGAAATATTGGGGAGGGGCAGGCGGGCCGGATCCAGGCGGGATGGGCCATGCAGGGGCAGGCCGGCCCAGCAACGCGTCATAGAGGGCAGGAGCGGGAGGAGATTTCGAACGCCCAGGCAGGCCCAGCGTCAGCGAGAGCAGCTGGCGAAGGGTTGCGGCTCCTGTTGTCCGTCCGATTAGAGGCTAGATGGACGACCAGGGGGCTGTCTCCTACCTCACGACCCGCTGGCGGGGATGAAACCCTAGAGCTCGTCGGTGGCCGAGGAACGGCGAAGGAAGTGCGGTAAGCAGCGACGACCTCGGGGAGGGGCTTTGGCGCGGGTTTTAACGACGGAAGGTGACCCACGTGTCCACGCCTGAGAGGGGATAGTCGGAGCTCACTGGAGTAGCTTCTACTAGCCGACCTGGGTCAATATGAGAGCATGGTTAGAGGCAGGAGGAGGAGGGGAACTCAACAAGGTGACATGTAGAGGGAGATAACTAGTAGGGAGGAAGCTATGCTCGATTTTTGAGGGAGGCCGAAGTTGCTTCTTCTTCTCCCTATGGGCAAGACAGAGCACGGGAAGGGGAGAGGAGCTCTGGGAGGGGAGTGGAGAGGATAGGAAGCAAATGAGTGGCCAGAGAGGCTCGGGAGTGGCCTCCTAGCCTTATATCCGAAGTGGGTGGGTGTATGGTGGGATATGTCCATGGGAGGGCAGGGGCAGGTCCATGGCCTCCCCATTGGTTGCTGAGGGCGGTGGAGAGGGGGTCTGGGGTGTGCTGTGTCGTGGAAATGATCCAGGAAGGAGGGGTGGGGCTGCTGCCCAATCACTTTACATGATTTGCAATAAATGGCTTCTCTCTCTCTAGTCTCTCTCTCCAAGAGGTAAGGGCAAGGGAGCTACAGGGTGGACCACGACCAGGGGTGGGTGTGGTTCCTATGGGGAAGTGCTAGGTAGGATTTGATAAGGATTTGAGACAAATAGATAGCTGTTGGGGATATACTTTCCGGGTATCCTCACAGTTCCTCACTAACCAGGGTGGCCCACTTCGGGTTAGAGCTTTGCTTCACGGGCGGCCCAGTCAGGGAGAAGAGGCGGAGTCTAGTCCGGCTACGGGAAGGCCCAGAAGACTTACCGACTTAGCCGCATAATGTTACTTGTAGTTCAAGATGTACTCTGTAACCTACTCTTAGTCGTAGCCGAATAGATCTCTCCTTTAAACCCTAGGCCGGATATCTATATAATCCATCCTAAGGAGAGCCTTTAGGGCACCCTCAATAGTCTACAATCTCGACTCGCACAGGCGAACCCTTTTAACCCATATTCTGGCTCTGCCGTATTACTGGATTGCTAGCAGGAGTAGGATCCGTCCGAAGCCGGCGGATTCGAACCTAGGTAAACTTGTGTGCTCACCGTCACGGAACACCGTACGTATCACACCCCTCTCTTCCGCACACCTCGAGGACCGCCTCATGGTGTACTTGTCATCAATCTGACGACAATTGGCACCCACCGTGGGGCATGTGAGCTTCAGATCTGCGTTCCGAGCGGAATATGCAAGAATCGGAATCGGCGAGACTATCGTTGTCAGTCGCCTCCCCAGCGACGTCCCTCTCATCATTCTCGACGAGACCTGAATTCCGGCTAGGGAAGCTATGACTACCTACACCATCATGTCTTTTGGCGAGATCGATATTTACATCGGTTTTGTTGAACCTGTCCCACCCACCCCAGCGGTGATGATAGAGGCAGAAGAATATTATGGTCCCCTTTGTCCGCGGAGGCGGCAGAGTTTCGGATCTCAGAAAACCCTAATCCCACCCAGCCTGCACCAGTTGCGGAGATAGTGGAGAAATCCAAGCCTGAAGCAGACCTAGCGATCTAGGTCGAGTCTAGAGTGGATCTCCTTGGAGAGACCGAATCCCAGATCGACCCACCCGCTGAAGTCGAAATCTAGGAGGAGCATAGCAACGATACTGATTCCGGCTCTGATGACGCCGGGACAGACAGGCCTTTCCTAAGGTACACGCTGTGACATATGATAATGCAGAACTCCGGCGTAGCTGCAATTCCCAAGACCATCAATAGTTTTGACGAAGCTGATCGCGAGAGCCGCAGGTACATCAGGAAGCATGTGTCACACTTCGTTGGATATGTGGGATCCGGATCCGGCTCTGCCGATGCTAGAGACAACACTGACTTTGTGCTAGAGGCAACTGGAACAAACGCCGACGTACCCGCATCCTCAGACGAATCAATGATGTCGACATATTTCCTAAAGTTCTCCGCGGAATATGAAGAGGAGTATAACTCCAAAACTGCAGAAGAAGGAGAAGCCATGGATGAAGGATCCGGTGAACACTCTCCCAATGCGCAGGATGACATGGAAGTTGGAGATAATCCCGAAGTCCAGATGTCCGAAAGTACCGATCAGAGCTTGACTCCGGGAAACGGACCCAAAGCCATCTTTGCTACCGGCGCTGTCAAGAAGGAAAAGATGAAGAACAAGACCTTGGCAAAAGACCCTCTAGCAGAGGAGGTGATTGCCGAGGAATACGAGGAAGACTCGGATGGAGCGCTTATACTAGACGAGCCCAAAAAAGAAGAATCGGTGGATGGACATGTGATCACTGAAGGTGCGTGTAAACTCAGCGATGCTGCATTAACCACACCTATTCCTACAACTGCAGAACTTACTGGTGAAGAACTGGACGATAGGGCGCAGGCCCTAGAAGCGCGTCATCAAGTACTCCTCGATGAAGCCAAAAACATTGAGGAGGAAAAGAAACACATAGCATCTGTGGAGAAGTACAACTCCAGGCAATACCAGGAGACGAGGAAGCGTCATACCAATGACAACCAATTCCCGCAGATTCACGCCATCCTTTTCGGAGAAGAAATGGGGAAGCCTCGGAAAGATAGCAAAGGGGATTGGGTATATCCAACCCTAGTACAGAACACCGTGGAGGCCCGAGAAATTTTATCGGCTAATCTAGGCCCGTAGGAGATCCGGTTGGGAATCAAACTACTCAACAAGGGACTGGAACAGCAAAAGGTCGCCATGTCCAGAAGTCCAAAACTGGTCTCTGATTCCAACCAATGTCGCACAGATCCGGCATGGGCTGACGTAAGACCCCAGCACGTACCGGAGTAGCACCACCGCCCCGATCCCTGGGAAGACAATTACTCAAGAACCGGATCTTTAGGACAGCACCACAAAGCTACACGTAACTGGCGTACCGTTAACCCAGTTGCGGAGCAAGAAGCAATTGCTGCACTGAATCCGAGGAACCCGCCCGGCGAGAGTCGAAAGACCGCATGGACGATGATAAAGAGAAATGTCAGGAGGAGGACCGACAAAGAATGCCAGCTCCTAGACATGAAAGCCATCCAGATGACGGACGAAGGAACGACAGACACCGTGCTAGGACAAGCCGGCAGGGGGCTCGTCACAATGAAGACCCTCCCCAGAACCAGAATAAGGACACTCCGGACGGAGGCTGGCGGTCAGCCGGAAATAACCCAGCTGCTCCACCCTCTCCACCAAGTAGCCATCACAACGGCTCTCAAGGAGGCCAGGGAGGGTGTCGTGGTGGAGGAGGTGTTGGCAGAAGCCGAAGTCTGGCTCCAAGGCACCGCAGCCACAGCCGACACTCGGGATGATCTCTATCCCCGAATGACGCAAGGCACAGGATCAACTCCAATATAGAGGTGCGACGCGACGAAAACAATGATATATACGTGGGCCCAAAGTTCTTCGGACCACGCATCAGAGCTACAAAATTCCCGGAAGGATTTGCTATCTCACGACATATCCAAGCCTACGACGGCATTGCTCGGCCAGATACCTGGCTACAGGATTTCTTCCAAGCTTGTTGCATCGCCAAAGACGGAAACAGCCTGGTCGCAACCCGATATCTCCCACTCATGTTGCGGAAGACGGCGCGATCGTGGTTTAATGAAGTTCCGAAGAACACCATCCACAACTGGTATGACATGCAAAGCGCGTTCTTTCAGAATTTCGAAGGCACATACCGGAGGCCCTATACGGTCGGAGACCTAAAGTGTTGCACCCAAAAGGCCGGAGAAACTTGCCGGGATTACCTCTAACGATGGATCGACACAAAGAACTCATGTGAAGGAGTAAATGACCAAACTGCGATTGAAGCTTTCATTGCAGGTCTCCCAATTGGTCTACTTCGTCATCGCTTGAAGTGTGACAAGGTCACTAATTTGGGAGAAATGATAGAAACAGCAAGCAAGTATGCAGATGCTAACGACGATGCATAGGGATTACTCAATGCCCTGGTTGTACAACAGTCGGCAAAACAACCAAAGCAACAAGCTCAGAAGCGCAAGAATACCTCGGAAGAGAAACCCAACGCAGAAACAGCAGTGCTCACTGCTACTTTAGGGTCTGGAGGACGAGGAGGACGCGACGGAGACCTTGGGCGTGGCTATGGGACTTCGAGAGTTCAAGGTAGAGGAGACTAGCAACCAGGCAAAACCTACTCTTGGGCCGACATTGCCAATAACCCATGTGTGCATCACTTAGATGCCGATGGGGGCTCGTCCCACACCAACGCCGAATGTCGTTTCATTGACGACATCAAAAGAGATAACACCGCTGGCTAGAAAGCTAAGCAGAAGAAGGGAAAGAAGAATCCTGAAAAATATAAAGAGACCGAGGAAGATTCCGACATGGAGGAAGCTGATGCTTCAAATTCCAAGCCGGAAGGGAAGAACAAATTTCCGACCAAGAAAGACACTTATGACACCTTCCTCGGATCTCAACCAGCAAAGGTCAAGAAAGCAGTTCTACATGAGCTCAATGCAACAGTTCTGGCTGTCCTCCAATATCTGGACTGGTCGGAAGTGGCAATCACATTTGACCGTGCTGATCATCCGCCTAAGTTGCACAGGCGAGGAAAATATGCCTTAATCCTCAACCCACTTTTTGACGGTTATGGTTTCTCCAAGACCCTCATGGACGGTGGTAGCATCATCAATATTCTCTATGTCGAAACGCTACGCCGGATGAAGATCTCGGAAACCCAGCTGAACCACAGCTCTGTGATCTTTCACAGAGTTGTCCCAGGAAGACAAGCTAATTCCTTAGGAGAGATTACTTTGGATGTTACCTTTGGAACTCCAAATAATTATCGAACGGAGGCACTTTCCTTCGAAGTGGTCCCGTTCAAGAGCACGTACCACGCTATATTCGGACGTCCAGCTTAATGGGCTTTTATGGCTCGTCCGTGTTACATTTACAATATGATGAAAATTCCAGGTCCCAACGGCGTAATCACCATCAAGGGAGATACGAAGAAAGCACGAGAGTGCGAGGATGGAAATGCTGCCTTTGCTGAAGCCGTGTTGCACGCCCAGGAGTACCAGGAGATCAAGAAGAGCATAGATCCGTCCGAGATGCCCGCAACGAAGGAGGTAACAAAGCCGAATTCGGAGTTCAAGGCATCAGAAGAGACGAAGAAGACGTCGTTGAAGGATGATGACCCATCCAAGGTGTCCTAGATAGGTGTAGGCCTAGATAGCACATAGGAAAGCGCGCTCGTCAAGTTCCTCAAAAAAAATCAAGATATCTTCGCATGGCCGCCATCTGACATGATTGGAGTACCTAGGGAACTTGCCGAGCACTCTTTAAATGTAAACTCGAACGCTAAACCCGTCAAACAGTACTTACGACGTTTCGGCGATGAAAAGTGTAAGGCAATAGCTAAGGAACTAGAATGGCTCGAGTTAGCTGGATTCATAGAAGAGGTCATCCACACTGAGTGGTCGGCCAATCCTGTAATTGTCCCTAAAAAGGACGCCACTGATTTAAGGATGTGTGTTGATTATACTGCCTTGAACAAGGCTTGTCCAAAAGATCCGTTCGCTCTGCCTAGGATTGATCAAGTTATCGATTCTACGGCAGGCTCGGAACTCCTATGTTTTCTCGACGCATATTCCGGTTATCACCAAATCTGGATGAAGGAATCAAAGTCAAAACTTCATTCATAACCCCCTTCAGAACCTACTGTTTTGTTACGATGCCCTTTGGGCTGAAGAATGCAGGAGCTATGTACCAGCGCACGATGCAGCATTGCCTCCACGACCAACTCGGATGCAATGTACATGCATACGTGGATGATATTGCGGTGATGTCCAAAAAGAAGGAAACGATGATTTCCGACTTGGAGGAAACGTTCGCCAATCTACGAAAATACAACATCATGCTTAATCCGAAGAAATGCTTCTTTGGAATTACAGCCGGAAAATTGTTAGGTTTCATCGTGTCCCAAAGAGGCATAGAGGTGAACCGAGACAAAATCAAGGCTATACTTAATATTTCCAGGCCAACTCGCCTGAAGGACGTACAAAGACTAACTGGTTGCATTGCTGCAATCAGTCGGTTTGTAAGCCGGCTTGGTGAAAGAGCCGCACCACTATACAAACTCCTGAAAAAGACCAAGGATTTTGTGTGGACCGATGAAGCTGAAGTTGTGTTAGAAGACCTGAAGAAAGTACTCTCATCTGCTCCTATCCTTGCTGCACCGGAACCAGAGGAACCGATGTTGCTTTATCTTGCTGCGACAAACAAAGTCGTGAGTCTCGTCATGGTGGTGGAGAGACCGGAGGAAAATCAGGAACACCTGGTGCAGCGTCCGACTTACTTTGTCAGCGAGGTCCTGACAGAATCAAAACAGCGGTATGCGCACTATCAAAAGCTGGCTTACGGTGTTTTCCTAGCATCTCGTAAGTTACGACACTATTTCCAAGAACATCGAATTACCATGGTGAGCACAGCTCCCATGATAGACTTAATTAACAACAGTGACGCCACAGGACGCGTCACTAAATGGGGCATAGAGCTTTCAACTTTCGATATTGAGTACAAACCTCGGACAACAATCAAATCTCAAATCCTTGCCGACTTTGTTGTTGATTGGACAGAGACGAAGGAGAATATGACCCTCCCTGAGTCAGAATATTGGACCCTATATTTTGATGGGTCTAAGGCTCGTGGGGCTCGGGGCTGGCGTGGTGCTCAAATCACCCCAAGGTGATCAACTTCTATACGTGTTGCAGATCCACTTCACAGCGACAAATAATATTGCCGAGTATGAAGCACTGCTGCATGGAATCCGGATTGCTAGGGATATCGGCATCCGACGTTTGATGTGTTACGGAGATTCAGATCTTGTTGCTCAGCAAGTTTCGGATATTTGTAATGGAAATAAATACATGGCAGCATATAAAGCTGTCGTGGATGATTTATCTAAATCGTTCGAAGGGTTTGAGGTTCAACACATCCCTCAAGCAGAAAACGAGGAAGTAGATGCACTATCTCGGATAGGCTCTGCACGGAAAGAGGTGCCAGATGGCGCTTTTTTAGAGAACCTCAAAGTTCCCTCAATAAAGGGAGTGGATGAGGAATATCCGTCCAAATCCGACTCACCTCTAATAGTAGTTCTAGCTGTAATTCCCAGCTGGACCCAACCCTACCTTGATTATCTAGTAGATGGTAAATTACCCGAAGACGAGGTTCTGAGCCGGCAGATCGTCAGACGAGCGAAAGCCTATACTATAGTTAAAAGTGAGCTCTATAAGCGGAGTGTTTCTGGGGTTTTTCAGCGCTGCGTATCTCCTAAAGAAGGAGTGGAAATCTTAAGAGAAATCCACGAAGGCGAGTGTGGTCACCATGCTGCAGCCAAATCTTTATTGGCAAAAGCTTTCACACACAGTTTTTTCTGGCTTACAGCCAAGGCAGATGCTAAACGGCTGGTCAAGACGTGCAAGGGCTGCCAAAAGTATGCCAAACAAGCACATGTTCCGGATGATCAGCTACGAACAATACCTGTAATATGGCCTTTTGCGGTCTGGGGGCTTGACATGGTAGGACCGTTTAGACAGGCTCCAAGTGGATTTACTCACCTCGTAGTGATGGTGGATAAGTTCACAAAATGGATTGAGGCCAAACCCATCACCAGTTGTGATGGAGCAACAACCAAAAGATTTGTCGAGGAAGCTATAATCCGGTATGGTTATCCGCATAGCATTATCACGGAAAACGGGAGTAATTTCTCTATGGGAGAATTTGCCGAATTCTGCAACGAACAAAATATCTAGTTGGACATTGCGTCAGTCGCACATCCACAGGCTAACGGACAAGTTGAAAGAGCAAATGGTTTAATCTTACAAGGCCTAAAACCGAGACTCGAAGTACCATTACGACGTGCTGTGGGGGCTTGGGCAGAGGAATTACCCTCTGTAATATGGAGTTTACAAAGAACTCCGAACAGGTCAACCAGATACACACCTTTCTTCTTGGTCTATGGCGCATAAAAAGTTCTTCCTAGTGATTTGATTCACACTTCTTCTAGAGTGGCCTCGTATATCGAAGAGGATGCCGAGATTTCTCTACAAAATGATCTCGAATTAGTCAAAGAAGTTCGTCTTGTTGCTGAAATGAGATCAACAGCCTATCAGCAGAAGTTACGCAAGTATCATAGCCAGAGAGTCAGAAATAGATCTTTCAATAAAGGCGATTTGGTTCTCCGACTTGTGCAACAAAGAAAGCACAAACTTTCCCCAGTATGGGAAGGGCCCTTTTTAGTTAGTCGAGTATTGCACAATGGTTCATACTACTTAACTGATATGAGGCCAGTCAAAGAAAGACCTGCTACTAAGAAGAGAAAGAGAGCTGGAGGCAGTACAAATCTGTTTGAGTTAGACAGACCATGGAATATTGCTCAGCTACGTCTCTTTTATTCTTAGTTTGTCCTTCTTTGTAATCATACATATGTACATGTTCTGTGAGAAATAAAAGTCTTGGTTGCCTCAAGTTTTTTTTGAGAAGTTTTTACCATCTTATTTCCGAATGTTCATGTCATAGTCGAAAATCCTAGAATACTTGAAAGTACTTTATGCTCATGTTTGTTCTGGTTTAGATTTCCGATTCTAAAAATGCTACCTTCGGGTAAAACTCTAAAGTTTCTAGTCCACACTTTGGTTATTTGTCTGAGTGCCGGATGCGGGTATTTTCCAAGAAGTGAATTGTTGGTACTTGAAGCCGGTTTTGTTTCCGAGTTTTAACTGGTTTAGCAATTGAGCTCCTTTGATCGGCAAAGTTTCCATGCAGAAGGTTTAGCCGGCTCACGAAAGGGATGAGGTGGAAAGCCAGATAAACAATAAGTATAGACGAAAAAGTATAAGTGCTTATGTAAACATTTCAGGCACACAAAAATTTAAAGTCAAAAGTGCTGAATAGATCAAAAGCTTAGCACTAGAAAAATTATAAGTACTGCATATTTACAGACCCATAAATGTTTCTCGGAATAATACATTTGTTTCTTGTAATTTATGATGCAGGAGAGGATGCAGGAGCTGCCGGCTCGCTGGATGCATCGGCCTCGGTTTGATAACGATCCGAGACGTTCAGATCCAATACGGTCTGTTCATCGTCGGAAACTTCAGCTGCTTCTTTCGGAGGCAGAGGCGGTGTGTCCACGCAGGTGAAGAAGGGAGTATCGTAGCTGGTTAAGTCAGCTACGTGACACTCGTATCCGGCGCAGGAGTCCATGATAGCCTGGATATCCTTCTCCTGACCGTCTTCATCCACCTTGTAGTACTCTCTGGTCACTTGCCATGTCTCCATGTTTCCATGGTGGCTCATGACCATGGTGAGAGCGTTCTGCGCAGCGGATCGCGCATAGGCATGTTCCAGTCCTAAACGAGTTGCGGCATATCCTTCGCCTTGTCCCGCACCTGAAAGTCCAACATGCTATGCATGTCCGGAACCTTGAGAGCTTCGCCAATATCCTCAAGGGATTGGCGGAAGTCATGAAAAAGATCATCGACTTGGGTAAGCCGGTGGGTGCGAGGCTCAGCAGAGGTCGAGTCCGTCAAGTTCAGAGAGCCTATGCACATAACACAAAACAGTTAAGAAAAATCCGACATTGAAAAAGTCGAAGCATAAAGATAAGTCAGAAAGATGGAAACTTACCAAAGATGACATCGTCAACTTTGGTCTTCTCTTCTCGAAGTCTTCAGAGTTTAGCCCGGAGCGCCTTAGAAAGATCCTTCTCTCTTCAAAGTTCATTATTGAGATCCAAGATTCTCTGATCTTGAGCCGCAATATTACGATCACGCTCATCAGTAGCCATGGAGGAGGATTCGAGAACTTGAGCGATGCTTTTCTCATGATCCGCCTTGATCTTATCCAGCTCTTGGCGAAGTTCTTTGTTCTCCACCACCAAGGTTTTGAGGTTCTCAGCCTCTTCAATCATAGCGCAGGACTGTTTTACCAGTGCTGTAAGTCAAAAAGAACAACAGTTCAACAAAAATATTCGACTATGAAAACACAAAAGACAAGGTTTGTGTCTCGGAATGTTTACCTTCGGCCTCATCCTTTGACACCTTTAGCTCAGCATTTTCAAGTCGGAGATATTTGATCTCTCTTCGCTTGTTGCAGATGTTCTTAAACAAATCCTGGTTATATGAATTAACTTTTTGTAAGTCTGAATACCCAGAGTCAGAAGTCTACTAAAGACTCAGGCTAATATTGTTACTAATATTAGCACGAGCCTTGGGGGCTACACTAGTTCATTATTTGGCATCCTAAGGAAGCATAAACCCGGATTGTATATCCTACTTCATGCTTGGGGGCTAGAGCATATGATATGAAATGCAATAAAGAAAATCGTGAGTCGGAATTCTGACTTACATGATGTTCATGTGTTAGCTTGCTCAGACACATGTTCACCTCGGAAGTAACCTTCTCGGCGAGGGTAAGTGGAATAATCGGAGGTGGTCGAAGTACACCAGCTCTAAGTCCCTCATCGCGAAGGCGAACTTATTCAAGAAGGTCGGAGTACTTGATGTCTTTTGCCTCTTGTGCTTCTTATTCGGCACAGAGATTTCTCTTCTCCAGGCATTGCCGGGCTAGAAGGTGGATTTCTTCTACAAATTTCTAGGACAGGCCAAATTTGGCAAGTCCTGGATTATTTAGGAGGTTTTCGGCAAAGGTCTCTGCTGAGGGATCATTACCCGAAGAGGGTCCACCCTTATCTAAACCTAAGCCACCCGTGGTGGCGTTAGTCTGTGATTTGAGGATCACTGGCCCTGTTGAAGGAGCTGGATCTTCTGCGATAACCGGCGATGGAGTAATCACTAGCGTTGTAGAGGGTTGTGGGGCAGGAGTCGGAGGAGCCATGGCAGGAGAAGCTATAGTCAGCTTCGTCTGCCGCAGGGGCTTTGAAGAAGTTCCCTTCCCCTTGCCCTTGATGAGCTGCTTAGCTCTGAGAATGTAATAAGAATGGAAAGCATTACATCTCAGAAGTAAAATTCGAGTAAGGAACAAAGGCGGAAGTTGTGTTGAAGGTTACCTCTTCACAACTGGCACCTCCTTTGTGCCGACGGCTACTATCGGAGCCTTGCGCTTCTTAGGCACAATGTCCGGCAGTTGGACCAGTTCCACCTCCTGAGAAAATTCTAGAGGATATCCCTCGAGGGGAGCTAGCTCCGACTCGAGGAGGTTGTCAAGCTGAAAAGAAGAAAATACCTCAGTATTGTAAAATAAAAGGTGAAACAAATAAAAGGATTTATTATTGAAGCTTACCGGAACTACAGGGTCTTCCGCTGTATGCATATCCAGAGACAAGTCCGGAATCTTCCTTTCAATCCGCTCCTTGATCAGCCATTTGATCTGGCTTATGTAATCATGTGGCTTTAAAGTCTTAGGACTGATGCGGAGGGAATCGTTCTTCGACGCTGTGATGGAGTGCATCAGACGGTCGCTGTGGTATTGGAGAGGCTGGATCTGACGTGCAACCCCGCATTGGACTAGATCGGATCCTTTCAAGCCCTTGTGTTTTATCAGATATTCGATCCGCCTCTTAGCGAGGATCAGATCGTCACTGAGAGCCGGAGGAGCCTCGTCCCAGGATGGTTGGGCGTGGCGGCTCCGTCGATGAAAGCCGGAAAAGCAGTGGCTTTGCCGGGAGCAGGAATATCCTTATGATAGAAGAAAGTGGCCAGCCATTGTTTGACCGACTCGCTGGCAGAAATGCGAGGATAGCTACGCTCGCGTCTAAGAGAAAGACTAATAGTGCCGGTAATGTAGGGATTATCGGCTATGATGGAGTTTCTATGAACATGGAAGTAGAAACGGAATAAAGTGAGACTCGGACTAATGCCGAGAAATCGCTCGCAGAAAGCTGCGTAAGAACTCATCTCTAAGATGGAGTTCGGGGGAAGATGGTGAAGCTGTACACTGTAATGATCAATCACCTCGGAAAAGAATTCCGAGGAAGGAAACGACAAACCTCTGTCGAGGTGGGTGCCGAAGTGGGCCCGCTCGCCGGCGCGCGGGTGAGGGATGGTTTTGCCGAAACCGCTCCGCCAGTCGCCGGCACGGAGGAGGCCTTCATTTTCCACGCCTTGGAGCTTCTCGTCATCGAGGAGGCACGGGATGCAGACTCCCCGGTTGCTCTCCTTCTCTGGCACAACCGTCGCCGCCGCCGCAGCTGCCAATCCGGATGAGGAAGAGGAAGCCATTTTCTCCGGTGCGCCGGTGACCTTAGATGGATGGCGCTAGGAAATCTGGGGGGCAGGAGAGCTCTATGCGCTAGGGAGAGGTGGAGGAGAAGGAACGGCAAAGGGAAAAGGTGAAGAGGAGAGAAGGAAAATCCACGCCCCTTATAACCACCTACCTGCGCCAAGATTCGTGCAAATCTCACTTTGTAAATGCCACGCGTAGTGGAAGGAATTGGGAAGGACCCACCTGATGATTACACCACCTCGATCTCCGCATACGCATTGAAACGGCGCCTCGGTTCCGTGAACGGCGAACCCACCAACGGTCGTGCTGACAAGATGTTTGTCAGATGACGTGACTTGACCATGACCAGTGTCAGATGACGTCAGAGACCAAGTTCCGGCTTAGTTTGAAATTCAAGCTGGGAAATCCGAGTAACGTGTTGATAGGTCCGACTTATTTTTAAGACTCGGATCATATTTTTTGTTGTGAAGTTTCACGAACCCTTCAAGATTCTGCAAGCCGAACATCAAGCTAGACGATGATGAATCCGACTTTGGATCTCCGAGGCTTCCAGCGGCTGCTGTTGGGGATATACTTTCCGGGTATCCTGACAGTTCCTCACTGACCAGGGTGGCCCACTTCGGGTTAGAGATTTGCTTCACGGGCGGCTCATTCAAGGAGAAGAGACGGAGTCTAGTCCGGCTACGGGAAGGCCCAGAAGACTTACCGACTTAGGCCTATAATGTTACTTGTAGTTCAAGATGTACTTTGTAACTGACTCTTAGTCGTAGCCGGATAGATCTCTCCTATAAACCCTAGGCCGGATATCTATATAAGTCGTCCTAAGGATAGCCTTTAGGGCACCCTCGATAGTCTACAATCTCGACTCGCACAGGCGAACCCTTGTAACCCATATTCCGGCTCTGCTGTATTACTGGATTGCTAGCAGGAGTAGGATCCATCCAAAGCCGGTGGATTCGATCCTGGGTTAACTTGTGTGCTCACCATCCCGGAACACCGTACACCTCACACCCCTCTCTTCCGCACGCCTCGAGGACCCCCTCATGGCGTACTTGTCATCAATCCGACGACAATAGTGGTTTGGGTGTTATGGTCAAATTTCCCAATATTGATGATTACGAAGGAACTCTTGAATTTTGATCTTTACAAAGAGATATAAGGGTGCTGCTAGATGGGTAAGGTTAATATATATCTCCAATATTTATTTGGGATTTTTCAGATTATTTTTGGTGCATTATTGATCAATTAATCAAAAAGTGCAGAAGTGGTTTATAGAAGATCATTTGATAAATTTACATTGGACCTAGTTGGATTTTTATGTGAGATGGTCCCAAATGTTAATACACACTTAGGGGAATTTTCCCAAGATTTATTGATGCTTAAAAGTATTTATAACTATTATTATTCCATTTTTGCCATTTAAGAAAATAGGCAAAAAGAAATAATGAAAGTCTTCAAAAATATTTATTTTTGAGGTGGGAAGATAGAGTATGATATATGGACCTCAAAAGTGCTTAGAGTTGTGTAAGTGTTTTGGTAATAACCAAACTTCCCCTTTTGAAAGGAGTTTTGTAGGTTTTGTCCATAAAAGGGATTTATTGGATTTGGAGCCGTATTTATTATGGATAATATTTCGTAAATCTTGATGATCAAGGGAGGTGATGTAGACAATCTGTATCAAGCATTTGAAACCTTGGTAATTTGAAATCCAACTTGAATTAGATGGAAAACAAGGAGTTGTGGATCTAGGGTGATGTTATTTTTATACCACCAAAACCTTGTTGGATCTTGGAGCTCAGAGCTCACCTTGATGGAAGGGATAGATGAATAGTTAGACCAAGTCATATAGATGATCATGGCAGAAGGAGTTTGGTTTGGTTCCATTTGAGGTGGTCTGGAAGTGATGGCAAACTTTGTTGAAAATAAGGTTGCCATACCAGATGAGTCATGATGCCTTATAAACCATGTGGGTTTAAGAAGCACAAAGGTCCACTTAGAACAAGTGAAGTATATGTTGACAGACCTATATGAGTAGAACACAACCATGCAAAGAGTTGGTCCATAGAATGTTGGATGATGGTGTGACCTTCTGTCAAAGTAGGCATGTTGACTAGATTTGCAGGAATAGTTAATTTCTTGCCTGCAAAACCATCAAGAACAAGTGGGTTGGAGGATTATCTAACCAAGGGCAAGAGTGGGCCTTTGTATTACTTACGATGGTTATCAAGATGGTTCAAATTCATTTTCATAAATGCACAAGGGTTGAGAAAAGGAGGCATTCAAAAAGGTGATGTTGGAACAGATGCCAGACTTAGCCAAATTTGGCAGATTTAGGGTCTTTGACTGGAATGTGGGTGGTGATGATTTTGATGGGATGCAAGGTACCAAAGCATCATCAAGTTTATGATGTTTAAGTGTAGATTCGGTAGAAAGTATCCTTGCTTGATATTGGTCTTCATTGACTTGGAAGCTTCTAGAATGGATATCTTCAGAATTGATCTAGTTAAGGGTTTTTGATGATCACCTAGTATCTAGAGATTAGATCCTGTTTTGTATTCTTGCTGAGGGTGTGGTGATTTGGAAACCTCTTGACCCTAATGATGAGCGCCTAGAGTAGCTCATATTGTCTCCTAAGTAGACAAAACAAGTAGCAGATCAAGGAAATTCATCTTATACACTAAGTAAATCCACTACTGGGTTACCATCAAGTCTGACTTGAGGTAAGGATGGGTACTTTGAAAAGGTTGGAGTTTGAACAAGGTAAGGTCCTTGGTACATCCACCAAGAGTAGAGTTCAAAAGGTTTATAAAAGGTTTTGGAAACCTTAGAGGTAAGAGTAGTTGAAGGTTCTGTCTTGAAAGCATAAGGAGATTGCAGATCTCCATAGTTTTGTCTATAGATGCTAATAAAATAGTTTTGGGTACATAAGCATCTTGGCTCATGTTTTGAAATGCCAGAACATTTGGGAATAGGTAAAATGAGCCAGGATAGTTTTGTTAAATATCTTTTGTCAACTGATGCGGAGGTAAGGAGTATCATATGGTATAAACTCACATGCACAAGCACAAATAGACAACAAGCAAACTCTGCACCAATGAACAAGAAAAAGTTTTTGTTCCCCCTGATTTTTGCATTCTGGACAACTAATCAGGGTTACTGAAATTGGGATGTTACAATGTTATTATGGAGCTCTCCACACATGTCATGATACAAGAAATAATTTATCCTCATTATGATTAATAATATCATGCTAGAGGTGTATCCTACACCCCCGAGAACGCTTTATCCCTATTGAGTTCAACCACGTTCGAAAACACTTTTGTTACTTGCTTCCTTTTTACTTGATTTATTTATGTTTCTACATTCAATCAATAACCTTTTAATTATACCTTACTTTAAACCAAAGGTGGCTTACAAGTATCCATTGGTAGATAGTGATGAGGGGCATAAATACCTTAACCAAATAGCTCTCTTTGGGTTCGATACTCTTATTTCTAAACTAGCTACAATCGATATGTGCACTTGCAGTCATCAGCTATGTATACTAACATTGGCTCCATTGACTCCGTTGCTACAAGTATTGGTGTGGAGGAGAGTATTCTCTTCAACTCCTGAAGTGTTGCATCTACTTCGTCCGTCCATATAAATTTGTCAATCTTTTTGAGCAACTTGTAGAGCGACATTGCCTTCTCTCCAAGTCGACCGACGAACCGGCTTACTGTTGCAGCGTAGCCTACGGGCCACTATATGTCCTTCAAGCATGTCGGCCATTTGATGTCGAGGATGGCCTTGATCTTCTCTAGGTTGACCTTGATTTCATGATGCGGAATGATGAACCCTAAAATTTGCCGTCTAGGACCCTAAAGACACACTTGTTGGGGTTGAGCATCATGTTGTACCTCTAGAGGTTATCAAAGGTTTCCTACAAGTTGGCGATGAGATTGTTTCATTTCTTTGACATTACCATGATGTCGTCCACATAAGCGTGTATGTTGCGACCTATTTGGTCCTATAGGCAATGTTGTATCATCCGCTGGTACATAGAAACCCACGTTTTTTAGCCCAAAGGGCATCATGGCATAGCAGTATGTGTCGTAAGGTGTGACGCGAAAAGTGGACAATTGGTCCGACGTTCGCATCTTGATTTGGTGGTATCCTGAGTATGCATCTAGAAAACACAAAAGTTCCGAGCCAGCCGTCGAGTCAATGACTTGGTCAATGCTAGGCAAAGAAAACCGATCCTTTCGGAACTATTTGTTCAATCCGGTGTAATCAACACACATTCTTAATTCTTTGGTTCCCTTTTTGGGGAAAGTTACAGGATTGTCCACCCACTGGGTGTGAATAACTTATCGGATAAAACTGGCCTTAAGTAACCTAGCTAGCTCCTTGCCTATGGCTCGTCGTTTTGCATCACTATGGCATTGTAGAGGTTGTTTTACCAGTTTTTCTTTAGGATCAATGTTTAAGTTGTTCTCAGAAAGTTCCCTAGGTACACCTTTCGTGTCGCAAGGTTTCCTGGCGAAGATGTCCGCATTATCGCGGAGGAACTCGCCGAGCATGCTTTCCTATTCGTGATCCACGTCTATTCAAATGAAGGTGGTCTTGGAGGAGTCTCCTTTGAGAAGTTCCATCTGCTTGGTCTTAATGGCGGCCTTGAAGGCGAGTTCAGTGTTAGAAATGTGCTTCTTCGAAGTCGGCATCTCCGAGGCATCGACCTAGCGCTGGATCTCCTTGAACTTTTCACCGTAGAGGACTTCTTCGGTGAAGCTGGCTTCACTCAGCTTGCACTCCCTTGCCTTGTTGAAGGTTCTGGAAATTGTGATGATGCTGTTTGGACCGGGTATCTTGAGCTTGTTTTAGACGAACCATCGCCTAGCGAGGAAGGAGTGGAATATGTCGCGTCCAAATATGACGTGATACATGCTCTTGAAGGGCACCACTTCAAAGGTCATGCGCTCTTGGCGGTAATTGTTAACATCACCAAAGGTGACCAGAAGGGTGATGCAGCCAAGGGACTGAGATTGTTAGCTAGGAAAGACACCATGGAACATGGTGTTGGTCTGTCTTAGCTAGGTCTCCGTCAAGTTCATGTTATGTAGCATATCATGGTAGATAATGTTGATGCTGCTTCCACTGCCCAGGAAGCACTTGGTGAACTCGCTGCCGTCAATCAGAGGGTTGATGACCATGGCATATTGGATTTCTATTGGGATGAGGTCTGGGTGATCCTCTTTGTCCCAACTAACAAGAATTTCCGACCACTTCACGGGGGAGCCTTTTCTCCGTGATTGGAGGATATCGGTTTGGCATCAGCCCTATTGCACGCATCCCTCCGTCTTAGCTTTATGGAGCCTATGTGGGATCCCTCATCATGGAGAGATCTTGGCCTTTTGCCACTATTCAGGGTTGACTGGCAAAGCTTCGGGTTGGATTCAAGCCTCTGCGAGGTAGCCTTTTCCTGTTGCTTGCATGCCTTGGCGACGAGGTCGTATACCTGAGCAACTGCTTCTGATGACCTGTCCTGCTCTAGGAGGTTCTTGGCGACGACGATGTTGAGGGCGGGATTTGGCATTACATGCCTCCCCTCTGTTTGATATATGGGGTGGCTTTTGCCGGGGTCTTCGACAATGTGAGCTGGTGCTTTCTTTGCTTTGTGCCTCAGTAGCAACTGCTTGTAGTCAGCCTCCATAGCTTTTGTTTCGTTGATAGATTGTTGTGCCTTGGCCATGTCTTCGTCCAGCTTAGCGCCCTATTCTGTGATGCATTTCGCCTCCACTTGGATTGTTGTACGCTTCTCATCAAGGTCTGCAACGCTCCGGATATGGGCGACGGTGATGGGCTCAACGAGGAGTGGACCGTAGATCGCCTTGTCGGCGGGAGTATCCAATGGGTTGCCAGCTGCAGACGTTGGCGGTGGCGGCTGATTTGACTGCTTGGCAGTATTTGGGGCTATGGTGAGTTCATGCCCCTGTTGCGGGCACATAATTGAAGGGGCTATGGCCTTGGCCGGAGTCGGAGGCTTGGCTGCTTTCTTGGCTGTTGCCGCTCTGGTAACCGAAGTTGTGGGCGGAGCTCTCTCACGTTCTGGTTCCTATCCATCTTCTTCCATCACTCTCCTAATGGCGACTAACACCTAGTGGGACGTGTTGGCCTTCTCGGCGTGCTCCTCCTTCTCGATCTCCTGCTCGATCTTCCTCATAATAGCATCGTATTCCTATGAGTTAGTGTCTGAGCCACCGCCATCCATATTGATGTCGGCATATAGCGCGTCAAGGACGGAGTTGGAGTTGGCTTCGGTGTTATTGATGGCGGATGTGGAGGGTGATGGAGGCGGGTCATTGTTGTTTTTTCCTCCTACTTCGGGGCCTAGGCATAGCTTGGGTGTTCTCCTCGGCATCCGTGTATTCATTGACAATTGCAACCATCTCGCCGAGGGTGAGATGGCATGTGGCCTATCGTCTTTGGATGGTATGCCGGAGGAGTGTTCCGGACGTGAGCCCTTCCACGAAGTGGTAAATGAGTTCGTCAGCACCGTCACCCTTATCCATCTAGTAAGCTATTCGTAGAGAGGTTCTCCGTCCCTCTGAATGCATCTGGCCAGATCGAAGATGGTGACTACGCCGACAAAGTGTGACCTTCGCATCTCTAACACTCGGCGAAGCCAAGCAGATTTGCAGGGTCCTTCCACCATTATATCCTACACAGGGGCGATTTGGGTGGGCCTTGAATTTTCCTGATCTCAGCCGCCATACTCCAGAGAGAGGTACGACCCAGATTCTTCTGCGAACGTATCCTGCCCATTGGCGGTCCGTGCAGGTCTTGACGAGTTTCCGACTTCCTGGGAGCTAGGACCCGAGTCAACTTCTACGATGAAGATGTGGATGTCTCTGAAGGGGATGATGGAGCAACACGTAGGGTTCGTCTTCGTCGGCACCCAGAACTCATCTAGAGGGACGATCGGGACATTGTCAGAGAAGAGAATGCGTCCGATGGCTACGATGTCGCCGATTCCCGCAAAGAGCTTGGACCTCGCCCGGTGTAGAGCTCGAAGCGCCTCTTGCCCCACGGTGGGCGCCAACTACCGTGGCATTGTCGACAAGTATGCCATGGAGGGGTCCTCATAGTGCGTGTTTAGAGACGTGGGGGAAGGCAGAGAGTTGGTGGGTACAAGGTAACATAGTTTACCCAGGTTCGAGTCCCACAACGGTGGCGGAACTCTAGTCCTGCTATAAATCACTATAATGGCAATACGCCGAGTTACAAAGATCGGTTCGCTGTGCAAGGGTGTTATGAATCATGTCCTAAAGGCTCCCACAGGTCCGGCTTATAAACGCACCAAAAGCTAGGGTTACAGGGAAAGGACCTTGCCGGACAAGTCGTAGAGTCCTACACTAATACTAACAAGTCTTCGTATCTTGTACTCCAAGGCTCCGGGCACGTCGGTGACTCCCAACTAGCCTTCCTTGATCCGGCATGGGCCCCCCCTTCTAGATCCGTCTAACTAGACCGCCTAGCAGGCCATAAGTCTTGCTACCAACTATGGGCCACCCAGGTTAGCCGGATTAGAGACACACTATGAGGATACCCATTTACCATATCCCCAACATGTATCAATAGTATCTCTTCTTGTCTCATTAAACCCAAGAGCAAATGATGTCGTGAAGAACATGAGATTGAATAAAATAGCCATATGGGAAGAGAAGAGCCATATGAGTGGCCAAATATGTATCGAACTAGTAACAACTAATTTAAAATTCTTGTAATATCATGAGAAGAAGAGTATTAACGAAATTCCAAATACTCTATTTGCCCTAGCTTCAGTTCGATATCGAATTTTCTATCCATATGTAGCTAATAATTTCGTTTTGAATAACCATAGTGACTTGATTTTGCTAGATATAGCAAAGTTCAGTTGAGCTTAACAAAAGACTCGAGGAACATACTACACTAAGGCATCATTGGTCAAGGTCCAAAAAAAGCTGTAATTGTCATATTGCATAGCAAGCTTGATAAGAATTTTTAAACCAAGCAACAATATAAGGTTGTAAATAAATTTCCTAGTTTGAACTGGTGTTCTTTTTGTTGTAAATAGAAAAGAGATTGCCGGATGATGCGGTGGTATACATTAGTCTTTTCTTCCCTAACCTTCATGCCATGTACCTACAGAAAAAACATTGCATGGAAAATTTTCCTCTATCTATTTGCATGTGTAAAATAATTAGTGCTAAAACATCTGAACAGGACGCACCAACAATTACAAAGCGGTATTAATCAAATTTAACAAAACACAACACCACTGATCCGTGAGCATAGCAACCATGCAGTTGTTGATTCCTCCTTTCTCTGCATAATCAGATAGGAGTGGAATGACAAAATGTGAAGAGGAGCAATGTCTTTATTGGCCCCATTTGCCCCTCCACCTGCCTCCACACATTTATCCCTAGACTCCTCAGATTGGTCCATCAATTTCTCGGTAGAGTAGAGACAACCAGAGAGAAGGTCCTGGCCGATTAGTGCATCAATCGGAAAGAAGAATAGTGGCCATTTGAAATCTGCATATATATTGTGATATCGATTCTGACAATTGCCATCCAAACCAAAGTTGAGCTTAAATGACGACCTTGGAGGTATGCTCAATAATATACAATACTAAAAGTCATGCGAATCCTGCAAAGAAAAGATTGGAAAATTAGGGAATGCTAGCACCACCTTCCTGAAGTGCTTCAGTCAGGTTGTTGATAAAATAGAAGGAGCAAATCAGATTCATCAATAGCATCTTGCACCATAACTCTTCTGATTTGAACCAAATCCATGATGTACATGTTGCTCCTGATTGCAGTAAATAGTGATTTAGATGAGAGAAACCCGCCGACTCCTCGGTGCTACCTTTTTGATCACCATGCCGATAGCCAGAGGTTGTGCTGGCGTATTTTGGAGGTGACGACAATGCTGGAGATAACAGATGAGACAATTGATGGTTATTTAGAAGATGATCGCTCAAGTGGCAATTGTTAAAAGGGTGGAGAAGATAGCGGAGAGGACACGACGGTCATTTCTTTCCCGAGGTCGATAGGCGGAGTGAAAGAATAGGGACCGTCAAAGAAATACACCTAGGAGAGGAAGAGTGGGCCACCGAGATCAGGGAGAAGAGGAACCGATAATAACCAATCGCTGCAGCATTGACAGAGAGGAGACACTGTGATGGGTCAATTATTATTATTTTGGTGAGAGTAATATGGGCCACACATGCTGGCACGCTGCATGAGGTTGGTTGGTACGATTTGGCCGGCACGAATTAAAACACCACACTTGAAACGAATTGGTGTTGGGGTCATAGAATGGAATGGACATTTTTTTTGCGAACTAATTTATCTGGTGATGTGGCAGTTTTCTAAGGTGGATAGGCTGCATGTTGAGAGAAATATCTTAATGGGGTCTATTTAGTCATTATAGATTAATTGTATGTTTTCCACTATATAAATAATATGTACACCATTTTCTTACGGATTCTAATAACACAATTATATGTTAAGAACATTCTCCATGTTGCATATTATTGCATGAGTCTTTAGTTTAATATGTTACATCTTAGTTTTCCCTTGCAATTGGTTTATTAAGATTTGTATATGAGTTAAATGGTTCAGAAATTCTAGGGATGTCAAAGGTTAATCGTTTTTAGTACTACTAAGAGAACTTTCGTTATTTAAGATGGAGGACATGATCATGGAAATTCAAGCTCTAAAATATGTAGTTTGAGAAATTATCACCTCTTGATTTTATCCATGTGAACTAATTTCTTAATTGGTCAAACGTGTATAATTGAATGAGCTCCAATTTAAATAGTTTACTTCTATTTTTCTTAGGATCAGTTTCCAACAAAATGTACAACAGATAAATATTTTTCCTTCATGTCAATGTCTCGACAATTTTCTTCGAATATGTATTGAGGTGCCTAACGAAATGGGGGCTTTTGGGATTAATGCTTTGCTTACTAGACTTGACAGACTTGTGATGGCCAAGGTAATTTTTTCCCCAGTACCACAAGCAATGCTCCACTACCCATTGAAGGATCTAGCTATATAGTATCTAGGCTCTAAGTGCCTTATGCTACATAGCCCTGACGTTGATTTGTAGGGTGCTAGCACTTGTTGAAAAGTTTTGATTTTGTTGTGTCCTGACTTAAGTGTTGTTTTTCTAGCCATGTTTTTTGGGTGTTATTCCCATTTTCAATCAATTTAGTTCATATCATCAGTTACTCGAGTTATCTTCCGCTCTTCTAGCCATTCTCTATAAATGATGAAATATGTATAAGCTAATACAATTAGGTTATCTTCCGCTCTTTAATGTATGTGAACTAATGTTTGTTATTACTATTGCGGAGCATGTCATGTTGGCTAGAGTCCAAGCCCGTCTCAAAGTGGGATCAGATTTGCAATTGATTTTACCCAGAGCAAAGATGTTTGAATGAAGTATCTGCGACTAACAAACGTGTGGCTTCTCGCATTGGATTACAATGAACTTGAGGGAAGGGAAGGGAAGGATTATAAAAGGTATCCTAAATTTTGTAAACAACCTAAAAAATATAAAATTATAAAAATGCTCATGAAAACCCTCATGGAATTAAAATTATACAAAGCATTATAAAAGCCTCATAAATTCAAAAACTATAAAAAGCACCAATATTTCAAGTTACAGAAAGATCATAAATTTGAGAACAGCCTCACAAATTTTGAATTCTAAGAAGAAACACCGATTCATAAACAGCCTTACAAAAAGGCACCCTGATACGTCCATTTTGCATCACTATTCTATGTCTTAATTCACTATTATTCATTGATATATTTCGTACTGAGAGGTGATAGTTATGTTATTTCATCTTTTTTTGAATGGTTGATGACTTTTGGAGCATGGACCGCTGCAGTCAGGATTCTGATGGAAAAGGTGCTGTTTGGAGGCAAAATTCGCGAATATCAGAAAATCCGGGAAAAATATACGGAAAATCCTATTTTTCCAGAAGACTAAAGATGCCAGAAGACGGAGTGGAGATGGGCCACAGGGGGCCCACACCACCCCCTGGCGCGGGCAGCCCTAGGCCGCGCCAGGAGGTGGTGTGGCCACCATGGCCCACTCCAACCTCTCTCCTCTAGCGTATATCAACCTCCCGAAACCATAAGACTCGAGGAGCGACCACAGAAAGATTCCACCGCCTCTGCGGGGTGGAAAACACCGAGAGAGAAAGATCTCTCGGGCAGACATATTTCTGGCGGGGGAATTCCTTCCTAGAGAGGGAAGATTGTCGCCATCAACACCACCATCAAGCTGGACTTCAACCAGATCATCATCATCATCATCACCACCATCATCACCATCAGCACCCTCATCACCATCTCCATATTGTTGTAACAACTGAGTTGAATCTTGCATTAGTTCATAGGGAAAACTTTCCTAGTGTTGATTACTCTTTGTAGTTGATGCTATTGAGTGAACCATTGAATTATTGTTTATGTTCAGATTGTTATACATCATTATTCCATCTCTGATCATGGTCCATATGATGTCTTGTGAGTAGTTTGTTTTGTTCTTGAGGAGATGGGAGAAGTCATGTCGTTAGTAGTGGAGTTGTGTTGAGAAAGATTCAATAGATTGTTATTTAAGTTGTGGTGTACTTCTTCTAATGGTGTCATGTGAACGTCGACTACATGACACTTCACCTATATGGGCCTAGGGGAATGCATTGTGTATTTGGCTACTAATCGTAGGGGTTGCCGGAGTGACAGAAACCTGAACACCCGTTAGGAAACCATTGCATAAGGGACGTAAGGGTCTTAGAGTTTAAAGTTGTGGTTAGGTTTCTACCTTAATTACTTTCTTGTACTTACGGATGTTTGCAAGGGGTATAATCTCAAGTATGTATTAGTCTTGGATGGGGCGGTACATTAGCACAGGTTCACCCACACAACACTTAGCAAGCTAAAGAAGATATCAACTATATGAAGCGAAAGCACTTGATAGTCTTCCCATGTGTCCTCGAGAACGTTTGGTCATCTTAAGTAATACAACCGGCTTGTCCTTTGCTGCATAAAGGATTGGGCCACTTGCTGCATTATTCTTACTATCTTTTATTTACTCGTACTTTGTTTACTTGCTTTATCAAAAGCCCCTAAAAATCCGTTTGCTAAGTATTTGCAGAGAATTCCTGATCCATACAACTAGCCAGCACCTTCTGCTCCTCGTTGGGTTCGACACTCTTACTTATCGAAAATACTGCTATAGACCCCCTATACTTGTGGGTCATCAAGACTATTTTCTGGCGCCGTTGCCGGGAGTGAAGCACTATTGGAGAGTGGAACTGGTAAAGGAAACTTCTACTATGAGTATTGTTTATTTCTACTAGTTGCTTTATTTTCGTTATGGATAATTCGTTGAGTTTCTTATTTGGCAATGCTACTACCACTGCTAAAGTAGTAGATAAGCCACCACCTGCTGAGAATGATGTTTTCAAAATACCTACAAGAATTATTGATCGTGTTATAGATAACTACTATGTTGGGGATGGAACTGTCCATCCCGGTGATCATTTACTCTTTATACACGAATTATGCGGGTTGTTCAAGTGTGCAGGTATTACTACAGATCAAGTGAAGAAGAAGTTATTCTCATTATCACTAAAAGGAAGAGCTGAGGAATGGTATAATCTGCTGAAGAATGGTCAAGCTCTGGAATGGGAGGAAATAGTGCCTCTCTTTTATTCAAAGTTTTATCCTCCTAGTGAGATTCATAAAGATCGGAATCAAATATACAACTTTTGGCCTCTTGATGGAGAGAGTACAACTCAAGCTTCGGGGAGACTGAAGTTACTCATGCTCAAATGTCCCATTCATGATCTCCCCAACAATATTATTATCAACAACTTTTATGCAAGGCTCCCTCTACATGACAAGGATTTATTGGATGCTTGTTGTGATGGATCATTCACTCGCATGGAACAAGAAGCTAAATGGGATCTTCTGGACCGTATTCAAGACAATGTTGAAGCTTGGGAGAATGACAAAGGTAGAAAGTCAGGTATAAATTATGATTATGAATGCATTGAATCTTTTATGGGAACTGATGACTTTCAAAATATTAGTAATGTACAATTTAAATAGTTTACTTCTATTTTTCTTAGGATCAGTTTCCAACAAAATGTACAACAGATAACTATTTTTCCTTCATGTCAATGTCTCGACAATTTTCTTCGAATATGTATTGAGGTGCCTAACGAAATGGGGGCTTTTGGGATTAATGCTTTGCTTACTAGACTTGACAGACTTGTGATGGCCAAGGTAATTTTTTCCCCAGTACCACAAGCAATGCTCCACTACCCATTGAAGGATCTAGCTATATAGTATCTAGGCTCTAAGTGCCTTATGCTACATAGCCCTGACGTTGATTTGTAGGGTGCTAGCACTTGTTGAAAAGTTTTGATTTTGTTGTGTCCTGACTTAAGTGTTGTTTTTCTAGCCATGTTTTTTGGGTGTTATTCCCATTTTCAATCAATTTAGTTCATATCATCAGTTACTCGAGTTATCTTCCGCTCTTCTAGCCATTCTCTATAAATGATGAAATATGTATAAGCTAATACAATTAGGTTATCTTCCGCTCTTTAATGTATGTGAACTAATGTTTGTTATTACTATTGCGGAGCATGTCATGTTGGCTAGAGTCCAAGCCCGTCTCAAAGTGGGATCAGATTTGCAATTGATTTTACCCAGAGCAAAGATGTTTGAATGAAGTATCTGCGACTAACAAACGTGTGGCTTCTCGCATTGGATTACAATGAACTTGAGGGAAGGGAAGGGAAGGATTATAAAAGGTATCCTAAATTTTGTAAACAACCTAAAAAATATAAAATTATAAAAATGCTCATGAAAACCCTCATGGAATTAAAATTATACAAAGCATTATAAAAGCCTCATAAATTCAAAAACTATAAAAAGCACCAATATTTCAAGTTACAGAAAGATCATAAATTTGAGAACAGCCTCACAAATTTTGAATTCTAAGAAGAAACACCGATTCATAAACAGCCTTACAAAAAGGCACCCTGATACGTCCATTTTGCATCACTATTCTATGTCTTAATTCACTATTATTCATTGATATATTTCGTACTGAGAGGTGATAGTTATGTTATTTCATCTTTTTTTGAATGGTTGATGACTTTTGGAGCATGGACCGCTGCAGTCAGGATTCTGATGGAAAAGGTGCTGTTTGGAGGCAAAATTCGCGAAGATCAGAAAATCCGGGAAAAATATACGGAAAATCCTATTTTTCCAGAAGACTAAAGATGCCAGAAGACGGAGTGGAGATGGGCCACAGGGGGCCCACACCACCCCCTGGCGCGGGCAGCCCTAGGCCGCGCCAGGAGGTGGTGTGGCCACCATGGCCCACTCCAACCTCTCTCCTCTAGCGTATATCAACCTCCCGAAACCCTAAGACTCGAGGAGCGACCACAGAAAGATTCCACCGCCTCTGCGGGGTGGAAAACACCGAGAGAGAAAGATCTCTCCGGCAGACATATTTCTGGCGGGGGAATTCCTTCCTAGAGAGGGAAGATTGTCGCCATCAACACCACCATCAAGATGGACTTCAACCAGATCATCATCATCATCATCACAACCATTATCACCATCAGCACCCTCATCACCATCTCCATATTGTTGTAACAATTGAGTTGAATCTTGCATTAGTTCATAGGGGAAACTTTTCTGGTGTTGATTACTCTTTGTAGTTGATGCTATTGAGTGAACCATTGAATTATTGTTTATGTTCAGATTGTTATACATCATTATTCCATCTCTGATCATGGTCCATATGATGTCTTGTGAGTAGTTCGTTTTGTTCTTAAGGAGATGGGAGAAGTCATGTTGTTAGTAGTGGAGTTGTGTTGAGAAAGATTCAATAGATTGTTATTTAAGTTGTGGTGTACTTCTTCTAATGGTGTCATGTGAACGTCGACTACATGACACTTCACCTATATGGGCCTAGGGGAATGCATTGTGTATTTGGCTACTAATCGTAGGGGTTGCCGGAGTGACAGAAACCTGAACACCCATTAGGAAACCATTGCATAAGGGACGTAAGGGTCTTAGAGTTTAAAGTTGTGGTTAGGTTTCTACCTTAATTACTTTCTTGTACTTACGGATGTTTGCAAGGGGTATAATCTCAAGTATGTATTAGTCTTGGATGGGGCGGTACATTAGCACAGGTTCACCCACACAACACTTAGCAAGCTAAAGAAGATATCAACTATATGAAGCGAAAGCACTTGATAGTCTTCCCATGTGTCCTCGAGAACGTTTGGTCATCTTAAGTAATACAACCGGCTTGTCCTTTGCTGCATAAAGGATTGGGCCACTTGCTGCATTATTCTTACTATCTTTTATTTACTCGTACTTTGTTTACTTGCTTTATCAAAAGCCCCTAAAAATCCGTTTGCTAAGTATTTGCAGAGAATTCCTGATCCATACAACTAGCCAGCACCTTCTGCTCCTCGTTGGGTTCGACACTCTTACTTATCGAAAATACTGCTATAGACCCCCTATACTTGTGGGTCATCAAGACTATTTTCTGGCGCCGTTGCCGGGAGTGAAGCACTATTGGAGAGTGGAACTGGTAAAGGAAACTTCTACTATGAGTATTGTTTATTTCTACTAGTTGCTTTATTTTCGTTATGGATAATTCGTTGAGTTTCTTATTTGGCAATGCTACTACCACTGCTAAAGTAGTAGATAAGCCACCACCTGCTGAGAATGATGTTTTCAAAATACCTACAAGAATTATTGATCGTGTTATAGATAACTACTATGTTGGGGATGGAACTGTCCATCCCGGTGATCATTTACTCTTTATACACGAATTATGCGGGTTGTTCAAGTGTGCAGGTATTACTACAGATCAAGTGAAGAAGAAGTTATTCTCATTATGTTTATGGTCTTGATTTGCAAGTTATTACAAATTGCTTTAGAGATTTTGCTTCCTATATCAAAATTCCAAAAAGGGGATGGAATAAATACCATGCACCTTACAAAGATATTGTTGACTATGCTCCTATTGGAAGTGCTGAGTATTGCATTATTGATCCCATTTTACCCGAACCTTATATCGAGAAGATTCCCTTCCCCGAAAAGGTAAAGGACCATCCTATGATAACTAATGTAATCACCAAAAGTGAAAAGAGAACTGTAAAACCTGATGAACAAATAAACATTGAACCCGTGGTAGCAATTGTGAAATACCTTGTCACTAAAAGTGTAGAAGATGGGCACATAGTCTTTTGTGAGGATGCTTCTAATATTGTTTCACATCCTAATAGAACTAAAACGGCTAGTGTTCCTGTGCTTTCTGTTAGAATTGGTGATCATTTCTATTATGGTTTATGTGATATTGGAGCAAGTTCTAGTGCTATTCCTTATGAGCTTTACAGAGAAATTATGCATGAAATCAGTCCTTGCGAGTTGGAAGAGATTGATGTGGTTATTCACCTTGCTAAGTGAGACCATCTCTCCAATTTGTATTGTGCAAGACGTAGAAGTTCTTTGTGCTAAGATTAAGTACCCTGCTGATTTTCTAGTACTTAGTTCAGCTACTAGTAAAACTTATCCTATCATTCTTGGTAGACCTTTCTTGATTACTTGTGGAGGTATTATTGATTGCAAGAGGGAGAAAATCTTTACTAAGTTTGATCGGGAATCTTATGAGTTTAACTTTTCAAAATTTGCTAAAGAACCTTGCAAAGAGGAAACCCATAATGAGGATTTTAGAGTTGAACAACTTGCTTATATTTCTCTTGCTCCTAACAATCCTTTGCGGCAATTTATGGAAGATCATGAAAGTGAAATCTTCATGGAAGAAAGGAATGAGATTGACATGATTCTCCGTGATCAACCTAAGATGCTTAAGCATAACTTGCATGTAGAAGACTTGGGTACCACGATGCCACCTAAAAAGGATCCGGTTTTCGATCTAAAATCTCTCCCTGATGATCTTAAATATGCTTATATTGATGATAAAAAGATATATCCTGTAATTGTTAGCGCTAAACTTTCAGGGAAGGAAGAAGAAAGGTTATTGGAGGTTTTGAGGAAACACCGAGGAGCTATGGGCTTTACTCTGGATGATTTTAAAGGGATTTCACCTACTATATGTCAGCATTCTATCAACATAGAACCAGATGCGAAGCCAGTAGTGGAGCACCAATGACGCTTAAACCCCAGGATGAAGGAAGTGGTAAGGAATGAGGTATTGAAACTCCTTGATGCTGGTATTATTTACCCTATTGCTGACAGTGAATGGGTTAGTCCTGTTCATTGTGTTCCTAAAAGGGAGGTATTACCATCGTCCCTAATGATAATGATGAGCGTATTCCTCAAAGAATAGTGGTAGGCTATAGGATGTGTATCGATTTTAGGAAAGTTAATAAAGTTACTAAGAAAGATCACTACCGCTTCCTTTTATTGATCAAATGTTGGAAAGGTTGTCTAAAAGGACCCATTTTTGTTTTCTTGATGGTTATTCTGGTTTCTCTCAAATTGCTGTTAAACAACAAGATCAAGAAAAAACTACTTTTACTTTCCCCTATGGAACTTATGCTTATAGACGTATGCCTTTTGGTTTATGTAATGCTCCTGCTACTTTCCAAAGGTGCATGTCTACTATCTTTCATGGTTTTTGTGAGGAAATTGTGGATGTGCTCATGGATGACTTTTCTGTCTATGGAACTTCTTTTGATAATTGTCTGCACAACCTTGATAAAGTTTTGCAGAGATGTGATGAAACTGATCTTGTTCTTAATTGGGAGAAATGCCACTTCATGGTTAATGAAGGGATTGTCCTTGGGCATAAAGTTTCTGAAAGAGGCATAGAAGTTGATAGAGCTAAGGTTGAGGCAATTGAGAAGATGCCATATCCAAGAGACATCAAAGGTATTCGTAGTATCCTTGGTCATGTTGGTTTCTATAGGAGGTTTATTAAAGACTTTTCTAGGATATCAAAGCCCCTCACTAATCTTCTTCAAAAGGATGTACCCTTCGTTTTTGATGATGATTGTAAGGAAGCTTTTGAAACTCTTAAGAAGGCTTTAACTACAGCCCCTATTGTTCAACCACCTGATTGGAGTTTACCCTTTGAAATAATGTGTGATGCTAGCGATTTTGCTGTAAGGGCTGTCCTTGGGCAACATATTGATAAAAAGTTAAACGTTATCATTATGCTAGGAAGACTCTAGACGCTGCTCAAAGGACAGGTCCGGCTTACAAAGATCGGTTCGCTGTGCAAGGGTGTTATGAATCATGCCCTAAAGGCTCCCATAGGTCCCGCTTATAAAGGCATCAAAACCTAGGGTTACAGGGAAAGGACCTTGCCGGACAAGTCGCAGAGTCCTACACTAATACTAACTAGTCTTCGTGTCTTGTACTCCAAGGCTCTAGGCACGTCGGTGACTCCCAAGTAGCCTTCCTTTATCCGGCATGGGCCCCCCTTATGGATCCGTCTAACTAGACCGCCTAGCAGGCCATAGGTCTTGGTACCAACTATGGGCCACCCGGGTTAGCCGGATTAGAGACACACTATGAGGATACCCATTTAGCATATCCCCAACATGTATCGATAGTATCTCTTCTTGTCTCATTAAACCCAAGATCAAATGACGTTGTGAATAACATGAGATTGAATAAAATAGCCATATGGGAAGAGAGGAGCCATATGAGTGGCCAAATATGTATCGAACTAGTAACAACTCATTTAAAATTCTTGTAATATCATGAGAAGAAGAGTATTAACCAAATTCCAAATACTCTATTTGCCCTTGCTTCAGTTGGATATCTAATTTTCTATCCATATGTAGCTAATAATTTCGTTTTGAATAACCATAGTGACTTGATTTTGCTAGATATAGCAAAGCTCAGTTGAGCTTAACAAAAGGCTCGAGGAACATACTACACTAAGGCATCATTGGTCAAGGTCCAAAAAAATTTGTAATTGTCATATTGCATAGCAAGCGTGATAAGAATTTTTAAACCAAGCAACAATATAAGGTTGTAAATAAATTTCCTAATTTAAACTAGTGTTCTTTTTGTTGTAAATAGAAAAGAGATTGTCGGATGATGCTATGGTATACATTAGTCTTTTCTTCCCTAACCTTCATGGCATGTACCTAAAGAAAAAACACTGCAGGGAAAATTTTCCTCTATCTATTTGCATGTGTAAAATAATTAGTGCTAAAACATCTAAACAGGATGGACCAACAATTACAAAGCGATATTAATAAAATTTAACAAAACACAACACCACTGATCCGTGAGCATAGCAACCATGCAGTTGTTGATTCCTCCTTTCTCTGCATAATCAGACAGGAGTGGAATGACGAAATGTGAAGAGGAGCAATGTCTTTATTGGCCCCATTTGCCCCTCCACCTGCCTCCACACATTTATCCCTAGACTCCTCATATTGCTCCATCAATTTCTCGGTAGAGTGCAGACAACCAGAGAGAAGGTCCTGGCCGATTAGTGCATCAATCGGAAAGAAGAATAGTGCCATTTGAAATCTGCATAGATATTGTGATATCGATTCTGACAATTGCCATCCGAACCAAAGTTGAGCTTAAATGACGACCTTGGAGGTATGCTCAACAATATACAATACTAAAAGTCATGCGAATCCTGCAAAGAAAAGATTGGGAAATTAGTGAATGCTAGCACCACCTTCCTGAAGTGCTTCAGTCAGGTTGTTGATAAAATAGAAGGAGCAAATCAGATTCATCAATAGCATCTTGCACCATAACTCTTCTGATTTGAACCAAATCCATGATGTACATGTTGCTCCTGATTGCAGTAAATAGTGATTTAGATGAGAGAAACCCGCCGACTCCTCGGTGCTACCTTTTTGATCACCATGCCGATAGCCAGAGGTTGTGCTGGCGTATTTTGGAGGTGACGACAATCCTGGAGATAACAGATGAGACAATTGATGGTTATTTAGAAGATGATCGCTCAAGTGGCAATTGTTAAAAGGGTGGAGAAGATAGCGGAGAGGACACGACGGTCATTTCTTTCCCGAGGTCGATAGGCGGAGTGAAAGAATAGGGACCGTCAAACAAATACACCTAGGAGAGGAAGAGTGGGCCACCGAGATCAGGGAGAAGAGAAACCGATAATAACCAATCGCTGCAGCATTGACAGAGAGGAGACACTGTGATGGGTCAATTCTTATTATTTTGGTGAGACTAATATGGGCCACACATGCTGGCTCGCTGTAGGAGGTTGGTTGGTGCGATTTGGTCGGAACAAATTAAAACACCACACTTGAAAAGAATTGGTGTTGGGGTCATAGAATGGAATGGACATTTTTTTGCGAACTAATTTATCTGGTGACGTGGCAGTTTGCTAAGGTGGATAGGCTGCATGTTGAGACAAATATCTTAATGGGGTCTGTTTAGTCATGATAGATTAATTATAAGTTTTCCACTATATAAATAATATGTACACCATTTTCTTACAGATTCTAATAACACAATTATATGTTAAGAACATTCTCCATGTTGCATATTATTGCATGAGTCTTTAGTTTAACATGTTACATCTTAGTTTTCCCTTACAATTGGTTTATTAACATGTTACATTATAGATTATTTAAATTGGAGATCATTCAATTATATGAGTTAAATGGTTTAGAAGTTCTAGGGATGTCAAAGGTTAATCGTTTTTAGTACTACTAAGAGAACTTTCGTTATTTAAGATGGAGGACATGATCATGGAAATTCAAGATCTAAAATATGTAGTTTGAGAAATTATCACCTCTTGATTTTATCCATGTGAACTAATTTGTTAATTGGTCAAAGGTGTATAATTGAATGAGCTCCAATTTAAATAGTTTACTTCTATTTTTCTTAGGATCACTTTCCAACAAAATGTACAACAGATAAATATTTTTCCTTCATGTCAATGTCTCAACAATTTTCTTCGAATATGTATTGAGGTGCCTAACGAAATGGGGGCTTTTGGGATTAATGCTTTGCTTACTAGACTTGGCAGAGTTGTGATGGCCAAGGTAATTTTTCCCCAGTACCACAAGCAATGCTCCACTACCCATTGAAGGATCTAGCTATATAGTATCTAGGCTCTAAGTGCCTTATGCTACATAGCCTTGATGCTGAGCTGTAGGGTGCTAGCACTTGTTGCAAAGTTTTGATTTTGTTGTGTCCTGACTTAAGTGTTGTTTTTCTAGCCATGTTCTTTGGGTGTTATTCCCATTTTCAATCAATTTAGTTCATATCATTAGTTACTCGAGTTATCTTCCGCTCTTCTAGCCATTCTGTATAAATGATGAAACATGTACAAGCTAATACAATTAGGTTATCTTCCGCTCTTTAATGTATGTGAACCAATGTTTGTTATTACTGTTGCGGAGCATGTCATGTTGGCTAGAGCCCAAGCCCGTCTCAAAGTGGGATCGGATTTGCAATTAATTTTACCCAGAGCAAAGATGTTTGAATGAAGTATCTGCGACTAACAAACGTGTGGCTTCTCGCATTGGATTACAATGAACTTGAGGGAAGGGAAGGATGAAATGTTCAGTTCAGAAAAATAATCAGCTATTTTATATTATTTTTCTTAGTAGCATCGCACGGGAATCTTACTAGTTTCAAATTACAAGAAGGATCATAAATTTGAGAACAAACTCACAAATTTCCAATTATAAAAAGTAACACCGATTCATAGTCAGTAATTGAAAGCATCACAAATTTCAAGTAATTAAAAGCATCACCAAAGGGACTCACAAATTGAAAAATATTAAAAAGCATCCTAGATTTTGTAAACAACCTCGCACATTTCAAATTATAAAAGCATCGCAAACTTGTAAACAACCTCACAAGTTTCAAATTGTAAAAAAAGAAACACAAAAAAGGCACCCATATTTCAAATCACAAGAAGCATCATGAATTCGAGAATAGGCTCACAAATTTTCAACTATAAAAATATACACCAATTCATAGACAACCTTTCAAATTTCAAATTATAAAAAGCATCACCAAAGAGCCTCACAAATTTAAAAACTATAAAAATCATCCTAAATTTTGTAAACAATATCACAAAATTCAAATTATTAAATCATCGCAAACTTGTAAACAACCTCACAAGTTTTAAATTATAAAAAGGAACACAAAAAAGCACCCATATTTCAAATTATTAGAAGCATCATGAATTTTTGAACAGCCTAAAAAAATTCCAGTCATAAAAAGCAACACTCATTCGTAGACAGCCTTACAAATTTCAAATTATAAAAATCATCACCAAAGAGCATCGCAAATTTAAAAACTATCAAAAGTATCCTCAATTTTCTAAACAATCTCACAAGTTTCAAATTATAAAAGCATTGCAAAATTGTAAACAACCTCACAAGTTTCAAATTGTCAAAAAGAGACACAAAAACGGACCCATATTTCGAATTACAGAAAGAATCATGAATTTGAGAATAGCCTCACAAATTATAAAAAACAACACCGATTCATAAACATCCTTACAAATTTCAAATTATAGAAAGCATCACCAAAGAGCCTCATAGATTAAAAACTATAAAAGCCTCCTAAATTTTGTAAACAACCTCACAAATTTGAAATTACAAAAGCATCTTAAACTTGTAAACAACCTCAAATGTTTCAAATTGTATAAAAGAAAAAAAAAGGCACGCATATTTCAAATTACAATAAGCATCATGAATTTGAGAATAGCCTCACAAATTTCCAATTATAAAAAGCAACACCCATTCATAAACAACATACAAATTTCAAATTATAAAACATCAACAAAGAGCCTCGCAAATTAAAAATTATAAAAAACTGCTAAATTTTGTAAACAATCTCATAAATTTCAAAGTATAAAAGTATCGCAGACTTGTAAACTGCCTCACAAGTTTTAAACTGTAAAAAAGCTAAACAAAACGGCACCCATATTTCATATTACAAAAGCATCATGAAATTGAGAACAACCTCACAAATTTACAATTATAAAAAGCAACATCGAATATAAAAAGTGTCACCAAAGAGCCTCATGGAATTGAAATTATAAAAAGCATCATAAAAGCCTCACAAATTTAAAACTATAAAAGAATCACAAACTTGTAAAAACCCCACAAGTTTCTCATTATAAAAAGCAACATAAAAAACGCACCCACATTTCGGATTACAAGAAGCATCATGAATTTGAGAACAGCCTCACAAATTTCAAATTAAAAAAGCATCACCAAAGAGCCTCTGAGATTGAAAACTATAAAAGCCTACAAAATTTTGTAAACAAGCTCACAAATTTGAAATTATAAAAGCATCACAAACTTGTAAACAGCCTCACATGTTTGAAATTGTATAAAAGAAAAACAAAATGCACCCATTTTTTAAATTACAAGAAGCATCATGAATTTGAGAAAAACCTCACAAATTTCTAATCTATTATATATTAAAAGTACACGACGGGTTCACCAGAAAAAAGAGAAATACTCTAGAAAATCACACAAAAAACAGAAACATCTAGCCATCAATTTAACTATTTAGCCTATGACAACCGATGGATCCTAAATATTATCTACTGACATTAAATTTAGAAAAAGTTACCCACCAATGCCCTTTCTAACTTTTTACATACCCCTTAAATATTACATCTAGCCATAAAAAATAATACATATGTCTGTGTCCTCGCGCACGCCGCCAAAGCCCTATTTGCCTCGGTGTTGCCGGCCGGCCAGCCGATCTCCACCTAAGATATGCACAGCAGCGGCACATGAATGGATCTAGCTTTGCCTCATGAATCGATCTAGGATCGCTATGTATTTTAATTTGTGCTGTCGCCGGCTGGCCGTCCGACCTACATCAAAGATGTATGAACGGCCGAACTCCATCAAATATGTATGAATCAAGTTTGCCTCACGCATGGGGAACATAATAGCAGCGGACACGCACCTAGCTAGATCGATCAAACACTTGCCAAGAGCTAGGTACAATCAAACGGTTGCTTCACCAGAGAGTTATAGGTATGTATACGTATTATATAACGTGATATGTATTTTTCCTTTGATAGATTTGCCCTAGCTGTTGTCCTACTCCCATCATGATTTCCCCTTGGCCTTGCACCATCACCAAATTTTGATGTCCGGAAGACTGCCTGTGGCTGCTCTCGCTAGAACATGTGACGAAGACTGAAGGTGGATTAGGTCTGCATGCACGTGGAGTTTCCTCAAATCCATCATATCTCTATCTTCCCAGTCCCCATGTTATATATGGATGTGAAGATAATCACGTTTCTTCCTCTTCTAACTTTTACAAAACTATTTTTTTATAATGACTCATTTTTCACTACTAAGGGGATCTTGCTAGCTTATAGCTATGAAAGTAGAGAAGAAGGCAACATATTCATTTGTGCATGATCCCTTGATGTTGCGTCTCCGGATTGATCATGTCATGGCACTCCCGCCACCGTTTACTCGCTAATGATCTTCATACCTGGCGATGGCCATTGCATCGGTACTTCAAAATCCCGACGTTGAGATGCAACGCATTTACATGGTAAAAATAAACCAACCAAATTCAGACACGTGCAATAGCTTCCATAATATAATATTTTATAATTCTCTAATCTTGTATGTTGCACTCTAGCGGGATGCTTCCATAATATGATCTATATAGGTTTAATAAATCTCTAATCATGTATGTTTCACTCCGATAGGATGCTTCCGTGACTTGATATTTTATTGATCTATAATCATGTATGTTATGATCTGATGGGAATCATAGGTTGACTCAGAGTGTTCTAATATTGTGGATGATCGGCCGGAAGGGCTATACTGTGGATGATCAGCCGGAAGGAGCAATCTGGAGGTCTATACCACCTATACTGTGTAGAAGGCTCCAGGAAGTCCCCTGGTATACAACACGAACAAGCGCTTCTGCATTATCAGTCTAGTCATCTACACATAGTATTTGCACATTCAGAATCTGCAGCAAGTTTCACGGTATATACTACCTTGGTGTCGTTGCCTGGTAATATATGCATTTAGTTGATCCATGTTTGATTATTAGATGAGTGTGAATGAATCTTAGTAATGGTAAGAGCTCACATTGTTGGATAGCTAACACACACACGCGCACGCGCACACATACACACACGAACTGGCATTCTGCAATTTGAAAATACGGATACTTCATCTTAGTACTAAGGCAACAACTAATATTATTTTGATCATTTCGTAGATACTGCAGTAATTTCGGTGGTTCTGTAGTATATGTAGTGTATGCATATGTAGATCCAAACTTTCATGATTTCTATAATTTTTTGTCATTTGCATGACGACATGATATATATATCCATAGAAAGAATGTCCTCTGCATCTTCTAGATAGCTTTTTTTGGCATGATTGCTCTCAATCAATTCTCATATACATTGTCTCTCTAGCTATATTTTATTTCAAAGATAGTTTTTACAATTAGGTTTTATTGCTTGTTTGTCACCTCATGCCATAAGTTGGATTTGGTCAGTGGTTTGGATATGATCCTGAACAACAGCAGAACACTGATATATGCTCTTGAGCAAAAAAAATTGTTTTATATATATAAATATTTATTTTTCCAGTGTTATCTTTCTATACCAGTTGTGATCTCTTAACATGGCAACACTAGATTGGGTACTTCAGCGTACAAGTCGGGCCTCCACTTTGGTGTTACCTAGATACTAAGCCTTTTTAGAACAAAAATATAACCAAGTTCATTTACACTATAGCTAATTTTTGGCATGGTAAGATAAAAAAGGACAGAAAACAAAATTTAGTTTCAGAGATAATTAGTTCTACTTAAGTAATCACGGAAAAAAGTGGTCTCATCATTTTTGGATTTCTTTGTCGTTCATTACCTAATCATATGTATGGTACTATTTAGTTATCTTTGTTTTAGCAGACATTTATCTCTTCCCACTTGGAAGTTTCCCATGCATTCATGAAATTTTCCATGGTGTAGAGCAAATCAGATTTGTTCCGGGTTCTGGAACCTATTCTTCGGTAGTTATATTTCACTAAGGTTTACACTTATCTAGATTTATCATTTAAATAGATAATAAGGCATACTTTTTCCTTCCAAGTGTTATGGTGCCAACTATTTGCTAATGAAGCCTACCAAACGCCCTTGGATGCTTCGACTCTAGGACCACAGACAAATGGTTGCAGCTGTGCTGAAATCTAATATTTTTCTAGGACCTCGATGCACAGATTTTCTATATTGTACCAAAAAATTATTGGTTTTAGATATCTTGAAAAAAGCAAGTAGGTACACAGTATTAAGTTGAAAGTTTCTTAGATAAATTTACTCAACTAATATTTCCATTGCTAATTTTTTAGTAGTGAAAAAATAAGAACGTTGAGATTTAAGTTCCAAAACATAGAATCAATTCTCTTTGTTTTACTATAGCTCTTGAAGTGATCATAGCGTGTGTACATATGACGTAAGTCTGCCGAAGGTCACTAGATTCCCTACAGACCCACAAAACTTGTACACGGTTGGGATCTTAAAAACATACTTGATCGGGTTTTGAAAAACTGCTCTATGTATGATCACTGCTACTTGTGAAGTTCCGTGTAGATTATCCGGAACATCATGCATTCTATTTTATCAAACTTACCATTTCAAAGTATCAATGTATTGCTTATCCCATAGTTTACAGTCAATTAATCAAATGACGCCGCAGTTCTAAGGATAACTAAAAATATATTGTCCATGTGTTACCAATCGTACTAGGCTATGGAAACGGATATTTTCCATGAAGTATGCATCTTTCATGTAATGATAACATACTTCTGAAAGAAAGAATTCAACATCTTGGTTTCTTTACTATACTACAATTAACTAATCAAAATTTAATGATGGCCAATGACAAAGTCCTTCATGATCATGCTGCAAGAAAATGATGAGTGCTCTATGAAAGAAGCCAATGTGTCCAAGGGGTTCTACACATATCAAAGCGGATACCCTACTTCATCAACCCAAATTTATATGTCACACCCAAAATAGATTTTCAGTTTTAAAATCTATTCAACCAGCAACACATCTATTGGCTGCTACAAATCTTACAGAACTTATGTCATTGAATTCTTAATTGAGAAAAAGCAGTGCCATAATATATTTGATACATATCTCATGTATTATCGAATGGATTGACTATTGACGTTAAATCATAAAATATGAGTACATAATGTATAAGAAGGGTATCCAATTATACCCATATTTTTTTACTCCATCCCTTGCAATTCATTTAACTAAATAACCATGTTATTTAAAACTAGGGCTCGAGTAGAATAGAACAAAAGTAAAAAAAGTAAGTTATTAATATTTTTTTAAGAAATATAAAGATGTTTCCTGCGCAATTGCATGGACCACTTGGCTATTTATAAAAAGAACACTAATTCATAAACATCACTACAAATTTCAAATTATAAAAAACATCACCATAGAGCCTCACAAAATAAAACTATAAAAACCTGGTTTAATTTGGTAAAAAACCTCACAAATTTCAAAGTATAAAAGTATTGTAGACTTGTAAACTGCCTCACAAGTTTCAAATTGTAAAAAAAAACACAAAATGGAACCCATATTTCAAATTACAAAAGCATCATGAATTTAAGAACAACATCACAAATTTCAAATTATAAAAAGCAACAGCAATTCGTAGACAACCTTACAAATTTCAAATTATAAAAATCATCACCAAAGAGCCTCACAAATTTAAAAATTATAAAAGGTATCCTAAATTTTGTAAACAACCTCAACAATTTCAAGTTATAAAAATGATCACAAAAAGCCTCATGGAATTCAAATTATAAAATTCATCATTAAAGCCTCACAAATTTAAAACTATAAAAGCATCAACAACTTGTAAACAGCCTCACAAGTTTCTAATTATACAATGCAATATGAAAAAGGCACCCATATTTTAGATTACAAGAAGCATCATGAATTTGAGAACAACCTAACAAATTTCCAATTATAAAAGAAACACCGATTCGTAGACAACCTTACAAATTTCAAATTACTAAAAGCATCACCAAAGAGCCCCACAAATTTCAAATTTTCAAAAAAGTATCCTAAATTTTGTAAACAACCTAAAAAATATAAAATTATAAAAATGCTCATGAGAAGCCTCATGGAATTAAAATTATACAAAGCATTATAAAAGCCTCATAAATTCAAAAACTATAAAAGCACCAATATTTCAAGTTACAGAAAGATCATAAATTTGAGAATAGCCTCACAAATTTTGAATTCTAAAAAGAAACACTGATTCATAAACAACCTTACAAAAAGGCACCCTGATAAGTCCATTTTGCATCACTATTCTATGTCTTAATTCACTACTATTCATTGATATATTTCGTACTGAGAGGTGATACTTATGTTATTTCATCTATTTTTGCACGGTTGATGACTTTTGGAGCATGGACCGCTGTAGTCAGGATTCTGATGGAAAAGGTGCTGTTTGGAGGCAAAATTCGCAAAGATCAGAAAATATGGGAAAATATACGAAAAATCCTATTTTTCCAGAAGACTAAAGATGCCAGAAGACGCAGTGGAGATGGGTCACAGGGGGCCCACACCACCCCATGGCGCGGGTAGCCCTAGGCCGCGCCAGGAGGTGGTGTGGCCACCCTGGCCCACTCTAGCCTCTCTCCTCTGGCATATATCAGCCTCCCAAAACCGTAAGACTCGAGGAGCGACCTCAAAAAGATTTCGCCGCCTCTGCGGGGTGGAAAACACCGAGAGAGAAAGATCTCTCTGGCAGACATATTTCTACCGGGGGAATTCCTTCCCAGAGAGGGGAGATCGTCTCCATCAACACCACCATCAAGCTGGACTTCATCGGGATCATCATCATCATCATCACCACCATTATCACCATTAGCACCCGCGTCACCATCTCCATATTTCTGTAACAATTGAGTTGAATCTTGCATTAGTTCATAGGGGAAACTTTCCTGGTGTTGATTACTCTTTGTAGTTGATGCTATTGAGTGAACCATTGAATTATTGTTTATGTTTAGATTGCTATACATCATTGTTCCATCTTTGATCATGATCCATATGATGTCTTGTGAGTAGTTCGTTTTGTTCTTGAGGACATCGGAGAAGTCATGTTGTTAGTAGTGGAGTTGTGTTGAGAAAGATTCAATAGATTGTTATTTAAGTTGTGGTGTACTTCTTCTAATGGTGTCATGTGAACGTCGACTACATGACACTTCACCTATATGGGCCTAGGGGAATGCATTGTATATTTGGATACTAATCGTAGGGGTTGCCGGAGTGACAAAAACCTGAACCCCCGTTAGGAAACCATTGCACAAGGGACGTAAGGGTCTTAGAGTTTAAAGTTATGGTTAGGTTTCTACCTTAATTACTTTCTTGTACTTACGGATGTCTGCAAGGGGTATAATCACAAGTATGTATTAGTCTTGGATGGGGTGGTACATTAGCACATGTTCACCCACACAACACTTAGCAAGCTAAAGAAGATTAATCAACTATATGAAGCGAAAGCACTTGATAGTATTCCCATGTGTCATCGAGAATGTTTGGTCATCTTAAGTAATACAATCGGCTTGTCCTTTGCTGCATAAAGGAGTGGGCCACTTGTTGCATTTATTCCTATTATATTTTATTTACTTGTACTTTGTTTACTTGCTGTATCAAAAACCCCTAAAAATACGTTTGCTAAGTATTTCCAGAGAATTCCTGATCCATACCACTAGCCAGCACCTTCTGCTCCTCGTTGGGTTCGACACTCTTACTTATCAAAAATACTGCGATACACCCCCTATACTTGTGGGTCATCAAGACTATTTTCTGGCACCGTTGCCGGGGAGTGAAGCGTTGTTGGAGAGTGGAACTGGTAAAGGAAACTTCTACTGTCAGTATTGTTTACTTATGCTAGTTGCTTTATTTTTGTTATGGATAATTCGCTGAGTTTCTTATTTGGCAATGCTACTACCACTGCTAAGGTAGTAGATAAGCCACCACCTGCTGAGAATGATGTTTTCAAAATACCTACAAGAATTATTGATCGTGTTATGGATAACTACTATGTTGGGGATGGAACTGTCCATCCCGGTGATCATTTACTCTTTATACATGAATTATGCGGGTTGTTCAAGTGTATAGGTATTACTACAGATCAAGTGAAGAAGAAGTTATTCTCATTATCACTGAAAGGAAGAGCTGAGGAATGGTATAAGCTGATGAAGAATGGTCAAGCTCTGAAATGGGAGGAAATAGTGCCTCTCTTTTATTCAAAGTTTTATCCTCCTAGTGAGATTCATAAAGATCGTAATCGAAAATACAACTTTTGGCCTCTTGATGGAGAGAGTACAGCTCAAGCTTGGGGGAGATTGAAGTTACTAATGCTCAAATGTCCCATTCATGAGCTCCCCAACAATATTATTATCAACAACTTTTATGCAAGGCTCCCTCTACATGACAAGGATTTATTGGATGCTTCTTGTGCTGGATCATTCACTCGCATGGAAGAAGAAGCTAAATGGGATCTTCTGGACCGTATTCAAGACAATGATGAAGCTTGGGAGAATGACAAAGGTAGAAAGTCAGGTATAAATTATGATTATGAATGCATTGAATCTTTTATGGGAACTGATGACTTTCAAAATATTAGTAATGTTTATGGGCTTGATTTGCAAGTTATTACGAATTGCTTTAGAGCTTTTGCTTCCTATATCAAAATTCCAAAAAGAGGATGGACTAAATACCACGCACCTTCCAAAGATATTGTTGACTATGCTCCTATTGGAAGTGCTGAGTATTGCATTATTGATCCCATTTTACCCGAACCTTATATCGAGAAGATTCCCTTCACCGAAAAGGTAAAGGAACATCCTATGATAACTAATGTAATCACCAAAAGTGAAAAGAGAACTGTAAAACCTGATGAACAAATAAACATTGAACCTATGGTAGCAATTGTGAAATACCTTGTCACTAAAAGCATAGAAGATGGGCACATAGTCTTTTGTGAGGGTGCTTCTAATATTGTTTCACATCCTAATAGAACTAAAAAGGCTAGTGTTCCTGTGCTTTCTGTTAGAATTGGTGATCATTGCTATTATGGTTTATGTGATATTGGTGCATGTTCTAGTGCTATTCCTTATGAGCTTTTTAGAGAAATTATGCATGAAATCAGTCCTTGCGAGTTGGAAGAGCTTGATGTGGTTATTCACCTTGCAAATAGAGAGACCATCTCTCCAATTGGTATTGTGCGAGACGTAGAAGTTCTTTGTGGTAAGATTAAGTACCCTGCTGATTTTCTAGTACTTGGTTCAGCTACTAGTAAAACTTATCCTATCATTTTTGGTAGACCTTTCTTGAGTACTTGTGGAGCTATTATTGATTGCAAGAGGGAGAAAATCTTGACTAAGTTTGATGGGGAATCTTATGAGTTTAACTTTTCGAAATTTTCTAAAGAACCTTGCGAAGAGGAAACCCATAATGAGGATTTTGGAGTTGAACAACTTGCTTCTATTTCTCTTGCTCCTAACAATCCTTTGCGGAAATTTATGGAATATCATGAAAGTGAAATCTTCATGGAAGAAAGGAATGAGATTGACAGGATTCTCCATGATCAACCTAAGATGCTTAAGCATGACTTGCCTGTAGAAGACTTGGGTACCACGATGCCACCTAAAAAGGATCCAGTTTTCGATCTAAAACCTCTCCCTGATGATCTTACATATGCTTATATTGATGATAAAAAGATATATCCTGTTATTGTTAGGGCTAAACTTTCAGGGAAGGAAGAAGAAAGGTTATTGGAGGTTTTGAGGAAACACCGAGGATCTATGGGCTATACTCTGGATGATTTAAAAGGGATTTCACCTACTATATGTCAGCATTCTATCAACATAGAACCAGATGCGAATCCAGTAGTGGAGCACCAACGACGCTTAAACCCCAGGATGAAGGAAGTGGTAAGGAATGAGGTATTGAAACTTCTTGATGCTGGTATTATTTACCCTATTGCTGACAGTGAATGGGTTAGTCATGTTCATTGTGTTCCTAAAAAGGGAGGTATTACCGTCATCCCTAATGATAATGATGAGCTTATTCGTCAAAGAATAGTGGTAGGTTATAGGATGTGTATCGATTTTAGGAAAGTTAATAAAGTTACTAAGAAAGATCACTACCCGCTTCCATTTATTGATCAAATTTTGGAAAGGTTGTCTAAAAAGACCCATTTTTGTTTTCTTGATGGTTATTCTATGTAACACCCTCGAATCGGCCCTATGCAAGTTTTAGCGCTTCCCGCCAAACCCGCATAGAAACGATTCATTGACGCCCACCAGGCACTTGCGTGCGGGTGGAGAACGAAGGAACACCATTACACATTTGTCCACGATGGAACCCACAGAACATATATATAAAGCCACGACTCCATGAGTCAAGAATATAGATATATCGTTCAAAGATCCAAATCACCTCGAAAACGATACAACATCTGAGTACGGATAAGATGCAAATGGGGCTAAGAGCCCTGAAGAATAACCAATGGCGTCCATAACCCTGCCTAGGCCAAGCCTGAAGGGTAACCCCGCTAACGACGTCGATCTCAAACCTGCTAAAACAAAAGGGGTGCCGACAAAGGGCAAAGGAAAAATAGGAGCATCAATATTGAGGCCAGTACAAGGTGAGGCTAGAATTCGGCGGCTCTCGCCTACATAGGTATGGTGGACTAAAGCGGCAGCGAAGCATGCACTAAACAACCTATTGTGACTCGATAAACTATCGGCTATTAGAGAGAGATAAGAAAGATCTATTCGGAACCAACCTTATACTAACACCAATCATACCCATCCTGGCATTTCCCCCTCGAGACCAAACGAGGAAGTCAACCCGAGGAACTCACACAGTTTCCAGTTCTATTCATTCCATTATAGTTGAAGCACTTACTAGTCAGATATGGATAGCATGGGTCATCCTGATAGCATAAGTAGTGGGCAGTTTTAGTTCACCATTCAATTGTAATTGCAGTACTTACTAGTCAGATACAATTAGCATGTGACATCCCAAACCCAGCAGTTGTTGGCACTTTTATTTCATTCCATTGGAGTTGCGATACTTACTAGGTAGGTATAACAAGACACGATACACCCCAGTTCCACCAGTTGTTGGCACTTTTATTATCCATTCCATTGTAGTGAAGCTGATTACTAGTCACATATTAAGTCGAATTTATAGCACTACTTTAGTTATGCTTGTCTATGATAAAGATACTGTGCTCCAAGTCGTCCATAACCGGGGACATGGCTTTCAGAAAGATTTATCCTACAGGGGTGCACAAATAGCAACACACACACGATCAACCTCGGAAAAACCAAATCAAAACCCAACGAGGCTTTCACGACAAAGCAATCACGAGATTCATAAAATATTTTAGGGGGTCACCCCATTAAGCTACCTGCAACGAAGTTGGCCGGCTCCGAGACGGACCCAAGTTTTGCGCCAATGGCTCTAAACGACTGGGAACCCGAAAGTGTGACAGGGCTTGTCGATACCGCCAAAACACTCCGCAATCCTAAATAGTACAGGTGCTCCACGCACAATCTTAAATAAAGCAGTAACATGTTATAAGTACAGGATAGTAAATAAAACCCCAAACTAGTTTCTGGCCCCAAGAAATAGAAATGAATCAAGCTCTGGCTAAGGGGGATCCATAGGGTCTCCCGGATGTGGAGAGTGCGAATAATCAAGGAATAGGTATCAAGTACTCGGGGCCTACGGGACACAAGTGGACATGAAAACCAAATAACATATATTGCCCACCGGTGCCTCTTTCATTAGTTATCCCAGCAATTTAATAGTGGTACTTAAAGTCATGATCCTCTCCACTGTAAAGCATATGACAACATTCCAACAACTGTGTGGTACTTCACGACACGGGATCGCACCTGAGCAAGCGACTACGACTCGCAAGACCATCTATCTATCAAACAACAGGCAATAGGATGTGTCCAAGGCAATATAAAGGTTGCACGGAATATATCTGGTACAGAACACTAAAGCATCGCGACACGGATAGCAATAGATCAACATGAGGAAATAAAGACTATAAATGCAAAATAGTTAGAAAGAGGGAGAATGCTCGCCTGGGAAACACTGCTGGAGATACATTATCCGAAGAACTTATCGATATCGCATCCACTCAACGGCCTAATCCGCGAAGAAGCAAATCACTAAAAGAAACACCGGATGCACTATTTAATACTACGGCAGAAGAATCGACATGTTTATGATATGATGCATGACATGGAAAAGATGCGATGCAATTAGGCAATATTAAGTGGAACCGGGGTCCCGACAATTAATTAATAGGTTCATGTTGTTTAGGTACCCCACAAAATTAGATGTTGCATTAACAAGGGAAAGCATGTCATCGGTTCGCTGCCTAAATTTAAATGGAGCCATTATAAGACTAAAATAGCTCGCATATGACCTCCATATTTAATTTAGGTGAATCATCGATATACCCCCAAACACCCACAAAATATCTATGCGACATGAACAATTTAAATGCAACAAGTATATGTCATATATTATAAAAATAAGGGTCTCGGATAGAGGTCACACATTAGGGGTTCGGATATCTTGGGCTCGGAGGGGTTCGAGGATCGGTCTTGGACGTTGGGAACGGGGCCTCGGGGTCAGGGTTTCGGCCATCAGATTCATGTAGGCGCACTCGGGGTCTCGGCGTCTTCGAGTCTAGAAAGGAGTTCTCGGTGCTCCGTGAGGTATATCTTGTCGGTTCCACCTCAAAGGCCTTGGGGTTTCCCGTGATGAAGGTCTTCGGGTCATTGGGTACGAGACATAGAACTTGGTGTCCCATGATGAAGATCTTGACATCGGACTGTCCCTGATGGGATACTTCAGGTCACGTTGTTACTTGTCGATCTTTTAGCCTCGATTTAGATGAAGTCCTTGTTGTAGCACCACACCGTCAACGCACCTTGTCGGCACATCACCATCTCTACTCGGTCACCTTCATCACAACTCCAAATCACTCAACATCCACACCCCAATTCCTTGCAGACACCACGACAACGTCACGGAGATAGAAGGAGGGGCCCTGGGTCGACGCATGTCAAGGAAGGCTCGACGCTGCGGCGCAGAGGACGAGCATCGAAGGAGGAGATTCTGTAGGGAAGGCGCAAGGCCAGAGGCGACATGGAAGCAGGACGAGGACGCGCCGGGGCACGCGGCTGCGGGCCAGAGCAGGGGCGGCGCCTGCAGAGGGAGGCAACAAGCTCCGGGGAAGCGGGCGGAACGACGGCGTCGCACAGACGGCAGAGCTTGGCGAGCTCGAGCGGTAGCGAGGGGGCGTCGGAGCAGGGCTTGGCCGCAGCCCGAGGCGAGCGACACTAGGGTACGTCGGAGCGGGGCGAGGAGGTCGCGCGGGGCGCTGCCGGTAGAGCGAGACGGTGCTCGGGGCGGTTCCCTTGCAGGGAACCGGGGAAGGGGCGTCGGTGCCTGCTGGAGCTCAAGAGGAGGGCGCGACGTTGATGCAGAGGGAGGTCGGCGCGGGGTTTGAGGCAGTGGCGGCGACGCGGGCCGGCAGGAGGTTGCGGGGTAGGTCGCTGGCGGCGGTCAGATTCGGCGGCTATAGAAGGAGGCCAGGCTCGAGGAGCTTCGCAGGAAGGCGCAGGGGCACCGGGTCGCAGGCGGCGGATCACGAGACGAGGTCGAGGGGAGGTAGGTTGGGGAGAGAGCAAGGGAATCGATTGGGGTGGGGCTCGGTATGCGGGACGAACGCGTCGAGTAGGGGATGGTGGGTTGTGGTCGGCGGAAGGTAGGCCCGCGTGCGGGAGCAGGGTTAGCGGGATGGGGTCAAACATGCGTCGCGTGTACGCGTGCTTGCGTGCTGCGCGCGGGGTGGGCGTGACGTGTGCACTGCGTGGTTGGGCCAGGGAAGGGGATCGGGGCAGGTGTGCAGCGAGTGGGGATCGAGGAAGCGTGCGTCGCGAGCTAACAGAGGAGGCGATGACGGGGGTTGGGGTCTCGATCGAAGGAGAATCAGAGAGAGGGGATCATAAGGGAGAGAGAGCAAGACAGGGGTGAGGCCAAGCCACGCGGGCGAGGAGTGTGCGGGAGGAGTTGGTGCGTGTGGTTCGTGTCCGCGCGGTAGGTGCAACGCACGGGCAGTGTACCGCGGGGTGGTGGCGTCTAGCGGCAGGTGCGGGCGGTCCAGCGCGCATGTGTGTGTGCGCTTTGCTAGGGGCGGCGGTAGGTGGGAATACGTGCGGGGTGAGGGGATTAGGGTTAGGGTTAGGGTAGCTAGGATTTCGTTGGAGGTGGCCGGCTGGGCTTTTGGACCTGGCTGGCTGCCTCCCAAAAATAATATATATTTTATTTAATCAAATATAAGGCTATTGTAATTATTTTTAGACAAACAAAATATCCGGGAAAAGGCCCGGGTTTTGATTTGAAATGAAGATGAAGGATATTTAGAAAACAAAACTAGGATTTTCGAAAATAGTTTTAGGAAAACCATGCATGATGACATGACGATGCTCAAATGCAATGTGTCATGATGACATGAGCATGCGGTCATGATGATGCACAAAAACATAAATAACAAGCGATTTTCTAGTAGTGGTTTTATCGGGGTGCTACATTCTAGTTTCTCTCAAATTGTTGTTAAACAACAAGATCAAGAAAAAACTACTTTTACTTGCCCTTATGGAACTTATGCTTATAGACGTATGCCTTTTGGTTTATGTAATGATCCTGCTACTTTCCAAAGGTGCATGTCTGCTATCTTTCATGGTTTTTGTGAGGAAATTATGGAAGTGTTCATGGATGACTTTTCTGTTTATGGAACTTCTTTTCAAATTGTCTGCACAACCTTGATAAAGTTTTGCAGAGATGTCAAGAAACTAATCTTGTTCTTAATTGGGAGAAATGCCACTTCATAATTAATGAAGGGATTGTCCTTGGACATAAAGTTTCTAAAAGAGGCATAGAAGTTGATAGAGCTAAGGTTGAGGCAATTGAGAAGATGCCATTTCCAAAGGTATTCGTAGTATCCTTGGTCATGCTGGTTTCTATAGGAGGTTTATTAAAGACTTTTCTAGGATATCAAAGCCCCTCACTAATCTTCTTCAAAAGGATGTACCCTTCGTTTTTTATAATGATTGTAAGGAAGCTTTTGAAATCTTAAGAAGGCTTTAACTACAGCCCCTATTGTTCAACCACCTGATTGGAGTTTACACTTTGAAATAATGTGTGATGCTAGCGATTTTGCTGTAGGGGTTGTCCTTGGGCAACGTATTGATAAAAAGTTAAACGTTATCCATTATGCTAGTAAGACTCTAGATGCTGCTCAAAGGAATTATGCTACTACTGAAAAGGAATTTCTAGCTGTTGTTTTTTCTTGTGATAAGTTTAGGCCCTATATTGTAGACTCAAAAGTCACCATTCATACTGACCATGCTGCTATTAAATATCTTATGACGAAGAAGGACGCTAAGCCTAGGCTTATTAGATGGGTGCTGCTTTTACAAGAGTTTGATCTACATATAGTAGATAGGAAGGGTGCTGAAAACCCTGTAGCTGATAATTTATCTCATTTGGAAAACATCTCTTTTGACCCTATGCCTGTTAATGATAGTTTCCCAAATGAACAGTTAGCTGCAGTAGGGGTGAGCTCGCGAGGGAGCCCTTGGTACGCTGATTATGCTAACTTTATTGTCTCCAAGTATTTGCCTCCAACTTTTACAGCTCAGCAAAGAAGAATGTTCTTTTATGATTTGAGGCATTATTTTTCGGATGACCCACACTTATACAAAAAAGGAGTGGATGGTATAATGCGAAGATGTGTTCCAGAATATGAACAAAAGGAGATATTGCGTAAATGTCATGGTAGTGCTTATGGAGGACATCATGCAGGAGATAGAACTGCACAAAAGGTGCTACAATCACGTTTATACTGGCCTACCCTTTTTAAAGATGCAAGAAATTTGTTTTACCTTGTGATGAATGTTAGCGTGTTGGTAATATTTCTAGACGCAATGAAATGCCTATGAACTACTCTCTAGTTATTGAACCTTTTGATTGCTGGGGATTTGACTTTATGGGTCCTTTCCCTCCCTCGAAAGGTTACACTCATATTCTTATTGTCGTTGATTATGTTACTAAGTGGGTAGAAGCCATTCCTACAAAGAGTGCTGATGGAGAGACTTCTCTAAAAATGCTTAAGGATGTTATCTTTCCCAGGTTTGGGGTGCCTAGGTATCTCATGACTGATGGGGGTTCTCATTTCATTCATGGTGGTTTTAGTAAGACCCTTGCTAAATATGATGATAATCATATAATTGCTTCATCTTATCACCCCCAAACTAGCGGGCAAGTAGAGTTATCAAATAGATAAATTAAATCTATCTTGCAAAAGACAGTTAATAGGTCTAGAAAAAACTGGGCTAAGAAGTTGAATGATGCTTTATGGGCTTATAGAACTGCTTACAAAAATCCTATGGGAATGTCTCCTTATAAAATAGTTTATGGGAAAGCTTGTCATCTACCTTTAGAATTAGAATACAAAGCTTACTAGGCCGTTAAAGAACTAAATAGAGATTGTAAGCTCGCTGGTGAGAAAATATTATTTGACTTAAGTTCTTTAGATGAATGGAGGAGTGAAGCCTATGAAAATGTTAGGCTCTTTAAGGAAAAAATTAAAAGATGGCATGACAAGCGAATACTTAAGAGAGAATTTCATGTTGGTGAGAAAGTTCTATTGTATAGGTCTCGTCTCAGATTTTTTGTAGGAAAACTACTATCAAAATGGGAAGGACCTTTCATAATTGAAGAAGTATACCGTTCAGGACCAATAAAAATTTCTTCTCTAAAAGATAATACTACACAAGTAGTAAATGGATAGCGACTCAAACACTATATTGCTGGAGATTCTTTCAATGAAGATGTTGGTGCTTTTCAAGTTATAACTCCGGAGGAATTCATAGAGGACCAAATTCAAAGACCTGTAGAGTCTGTTTTCAAATAGGTAACAGTTCTGGTAAGAAAAGTTCCACAAAAATACAATGCAATTATATTTTTGCAGTTTTCAGTCAATAAGGAAAGCTAGGAAGCGAAAAAAGGATAGAAACGGAGCCAGGGTGGCTCACACCACCCTGTGGCGCGGGCCCTCCCCTGGTGGCGCCACCAGGTGGTGAGTCCACCCCGGACTCCGCCTCCGACTCGTTTTCTCCCAGTACCATCCTATTGACATGAAACTTCGTAATATATAACCCCCCAGATCCCCCGAGGCTCGTATGTCGTGTTTTCGTCGTGTTTTTGTTTCGATCTGTTTCTGCCAGGTAAGATCCTAGATTTGTAGCCACAATGTCTTCCACTGGATCAGTCGAGGGAGATTCCTTGGAAGATACCATCAACCCATACATGAGAGAATTGAATATTCATCCCAAGGAGTTATTGCTCGAAGGTGGGGAGGTTCGGATTAAAGAGGTTCAAGGCCCTAAAGGTGAAGGAAGTCTGGAGGACAGGATGGAAGCACTAGAGCAAGAAGTCTTTAGGTACAAGAAGATGGCAGAGCGCGAAGTGGATATGATCCATAAGATTTGTTCCGAACTCATCACCGAGCACCAAAAGGAGCCTGCTGCACTCAAAGACGAAGTCCTCTCACTCCGCCAAACAACCAACGAACTGCAAGCATAGTTCTGTGACGTTCAAAATCAAAACTGTGAGTATGAGGCTATATTTAAACGCATAAGTGTTGCTGCAAGTTTCAGGATGTTGGAAACCATGATGTCCTTTGTTGATGGGAAGCCCTTACCCTAGAAGACGGACGAAGATGAGAGGATATCATCACCACCGAAGGAGTAATTCGTCATCAGGTTTGGCATCCCCTTGGTTTGTTCTAAGCTTGGGGGAGTGCCGCGGTATCACATCACTATCTTCTATCTTTTTACCTTATTAGTAGAGTCATATCATGAATAGAGGAGTTATTTTGTAGTATGGTTTGCATTATGGAAGTGTCCCCTCTCTCATTAGATATGTATCCCTTGGTGGTGTGAGTTGTCGTTATGGATTATTAATGGGAAGTTCTATTATTCACTCTTTTGCATAGCTTATATTAGTTTTCAATTCGTGGTTATATGATTGATCTTGTTGTTAGTATTGGTATCACTTTGGGATCATTGAGTTAATTTAGTTGGTTTTGGCAAACCTGGCTCGGTCAGTAGCACACTATTTTTGAGAGTTGAATGAAAAAGATAGAAGTACTCTAGAGAAAAAAATAATTTCATCATCTTTCTTTCTTGCTCATAAGTCTAGTATTCCCTAGTTAAGATCGTTTGTGCTTCCAAGGAAGATTGCATGTTTGTCTTTATCGTTTGTATGCTTGTTTGTTTCCTTCAACTCTTATACTTGCTACCCAGCCTTGCTAGCCAAAAACCTGTACTGAGAGGGAATTCTTCTTGTGCATCCACCTCCTTTAAACCAAAACCTTTTCCATTTTTGTCCACCATACCTACCTATTAGCATTATTTCTATTCCAAGTAAATTCTTGTTTTATCTACCTCCCAAATTAAACTTGTTATGTGAAAATTAGTGATTAAATCTCTAACGAACTTGATGGCGCCACTTTACTTTCTTGCATTTAAGAAACTTCAACCATTGGGTCCTTCTTTGTTGCGTATATGCTTGCGCTTTATGAGTTGAAGTTAGCAGAACCATGTATCATGGGGGCCACTTTCAACACTTCATTGGTACTTGTACCCAGTTGATATCATGTTATTTTGCTTATGCATCCCGGCGGTGTGAAATAAAAGTGGAACTTGTAAGATCATGGAGTTTATATGTGTGTTAGAAAAACGCCTGGGCCGCTAGCCTAAGCCATGCCTAATCATGGTGGAAACTTGCAGCATAACTATAGTGAGCATTCTATAAAGCATCCTCAATAAAAACCTATGCAAATAGCAAATAAAAAGGTCGCTGAGATGCTCACTGTCTGCTTACCTTGTCATTTTGATTATGGGATAGCTCCTATGTCATGTGCAAGGGGTACCCCGTTGGCGGTTCTTAATGATACACATGTATTTACAATGACAAGAGCTTGCTCATGACTGAAGTTGAGTAGCATGAGGATCGGTACTCATAAGTAAGGGGCATGTGACTTCAATTTATAACTTGTCAAGCATATCCTCTTAGTTGTGTCACTTTAACCTTAACCACCAAAAGATGACTATGATAGGGGAAATGAGAGTTGAAAGCTAGTAAGTATCATAATTTTTGGGAGCTCTTTATGAGACTTGCAATCCCTGCTTCCCTCTACGAAGGGCCTTTCTTTTACTTTGTAGTTGAGTCAGTAAACCTACTCCCTTCTACCTCAACAAGTATTTTGAGTTGATGTGTTTCATTCATTCATATTATGATTTATTCAATCATGTTTCTTATGTTCCTTGTTTTGCACATTGCTCTTATCTTGATGTTTACTACTTTGAAAGCTTTCATTGAAAACCAGCTATTTGTGAACTTCAGCAAATTATCAACTATTCTTTGACCAAGAGCTAAGTTTGCCATTACCAATTATGATTCACTTTATGTATCTTTATTGTGTTTCCTTTACCTATTACAAGTTGAGTTATATAATAGTGAGTTGTCTTCTATTATGATCTATGCTTTTTATGAATGTGATGCTTCTTGTCCGTATTCTTTTATCGAATATTCACTCCATAAACCCGAGGCCATGTTTATTGAGCTCAATTTCGCTTGGGGACAAGCGAAGTCGAAGCTTGGGGGGAGTTGATACATCCATTTTGCATCACTATTCTATGTCTTAATTCACTATTATTCATTGATATATTTTGTACTGAGAGGTGATACTTATGTTATTTCATCTAGTTTTTCATGGTTGATGACTTTTGGAGCATGGACCGCTGCAGTCAGGATTCTGATGGAAAAGATGCTGTTTGGAGGCAAAAATCGCGGAGATCAGAAAATCCGGAAAAATATACGGAAAATCCTATTTTTCTAGAAGACTAAAGATGCCAGAAGACGGAGTGGAGATGGGCCACAGGGGGCCCACACCACGCCATGGCGCGGGCAGCCCTAGGCCGCGCCAGGAGGTGGTGTGGCCACCCTGGACCACTCCAGCCTCTCTCCTCTGGCGTAAATCATCCTCCAGAAACCCTAAGACTCGAGGAGCGACCACAGAAAGATTTCGTCGCTTCTGCGGGGCGGAAAACACCGAGAGAGAAAGATCTCTCCGGCAGACAGATTTCTGCCGGGGGAATTCCTTCCTGGAGAGGGGAGATCGTCGCCATAAACACCACCATCAAGATGGACTTCATCAGGATCATCATCATCACCACCACCATCATCACCATCAGCACCCTCATCACCATCTCCGTATTGCTATAACAATTGAGTTGAATCTTGCATTAGTTCATAGGGGAAACTTTCCCGGTATTGATTACTCTTTGTAGTTGATGCTATTGAGTGAACCATTGAATTATTGTTTATGTTCAGATTGTTATACATCATTATTCCATCTCTGATCATGATCCATATGATGTCTTATGAGTAGTTCGTTTAGTTCTTGAGGACATGGGAGAAGTCATGTTGCTAGTAGTGGAATTGTGTTGAGAAAGATTCAATGGTTTGATAATAAAGTTGTGGTGTTATTCTTCTAGTGGTGTCATGTGAACGTCGACTACATGACACTTCACCTATATGGGCCTAGGGGAATGCATTGTGCATTTGGCTACTAATCGTAGGGGTTGCCGGAGTGATAGAAACCTGAACCCCCGTTAGGAAACCATTGCACAAGGGACGTAAGGGTCTTAGAGTTTAAAGCTGTGGTTAGGTTTCTACCTTAATTACTTTCTTGTACTTACGGATTACGGATGTTTGCAAGGGGTATAATCACAAGTATGTATTCTTCTTGGATGGGGCGGCACATTAGCACAGGTTCACCCACACAACACTTAGCAAGCTAAAAAGATTAATCAACTATATGAAGCGAAAGCACTTGATAGTCTTCCCATGTGTCCTCGAGAATGTTTGGTCATCTTAAGTAATACAACCGGCTTGTCCTTTGCTGCATAAAGGATTGGGCCACTTGCTGCATTTATTCCTACTGTATTTTATTTACTCATAATTTGTTTACTTCCTTTATCAAAAACCCCTAAAAATCTGTTTGCTAAGTATATGCAGAGAATTCCTGATCCATACCACTAGCCAGCACCTTCTGCTCCTTGTTGTGTTCGACACTCTTACTTATCGAAAATACTGTGATACAACCCTATACTTGTGGGTTATCACACCCCTATTTCCAATGACAAAAAGATCAATTTGAGAACAACCTCACAAATTCCCAATTCTAAAAAGCAACACCATTTCATAAACAACCTTACAAATTTGAAATTATAAAAAAGCATCACCAAAGAGTCTCGCCAATTAAAAACTATAAAAAGCAGCCTAAATTTGTTAAACAACCTCAAAAATTTATATCTATAAAAGCATCGCAAACTTGTAAACAACCGCACGGGTTTCAAATTGTAAAAAATGACACGAAAAGGCACCCATATTTCAAATTAAAAAAATAATCACAAATTTGAGAACAACCTCACAAATTTTTTAATATAAAAAGCAACATAGATTCATAAGCAGCCTTAAAAATTTCAAATTACAATAAGCATCACCAAAGAGCCTCACAAATTAAAAAAAATATAAAAGGTATCCTAAATATTGTAAACAACCTCAAAAAATTCAAATTATAAAAGCATCGCAAACTTGTAAACAACCTCACAAGTTTCTAATTGTAAAAAAACAACACAAAAAGGAATCCATATTTCAAATTACAAGAAACATCATGAATTTGAGGACAGCCCGACAAATTTCTAGTTATAAAAAGAAACACCGATTCATAGACATCCTTGCAAATTTCATATTATAAAAAACATCACCAAAGAGCTACCCTCACAAATTAAAAACTATAAAAAGCATCATAAATTTTATAAGCAGCCACACAAATTTCAAATAATAAAAACATCACGAACATGTAAAGAGACTCACACGTTTCTAATTGTGAAAAAGCAACACAAAAAGGCACAAAAAATTTCAAGTTACAACAAACATTATAAATTTGAGAACATCCTCCCAAATTTCCAATTATAAAAGCATCGCAAATTTGTAAACAACCTCACAAATTTCAAATTGTAAGAAAAGCAACACAAAAAGTGTAATATTCCGTATTTTATTAATATGTACTTTGACTAAAAATGAAGATAATTGATTAGTGTAGACTTTTTAAATCATGATTCGTGGCAAATTTTTAGAAGATGTACATCGTATGGATTGGTCTCTTTAAACTAATTGAAAATATTTATTAGGTTGGTCCGTTATTGAGTTCTTACATATTATGGAAAAAATAAAGAATTTAGACCTATGGATTTATATTTTCCTAGACGTGAGAAGCCCAATTCTATTTGGACCGAAAAGGAAAAGACATATAAATACCAAGAACAATCGAACTAGTCTCCTATCCTCACCTGACGCCATGCCCTAGTTTATCTGCTGCTAGCGCTGCCTCCACACCAACCCGATGGCTCCGCCGCCACTGCCGCCGCGAAGACTACCGATCGCCATCACTATCATTCGGGTAGAAATTCCATTCTGCTGATTCGAGCCTCGCCGGAATTTCCCTAGCAGTATTCTGAACTCAGTCGTGCAAGAGGTACTGCCCCTTCTTGGATTGATTTGATTTTCCTAGCTAGTCGATCGTTCCAGCCACATCTTGTGATCAAGTAGTCTGGACATGTTAGCGCTAGTGCATGGGTAATTTTTGATCATCCCTGAAGTTTCTAGTATTGGTGTATAGCCTCATCGATTGGCAACTTGGCTGACTGTAATATTATACTATAGCTTAAGCCTGAGCAAAAGCGAGCCATATGAGGCCATCTGCCTGCCTGCGCATTTCTGGATGTGTGATTTTCACTATGAGTCTTATCAACTGTGTTATTTCAGGTGTTGACCAAAATGTTACGAGCTGATCCCTCCCGTCCCCGCCCCCACCCCCACCCCCATATCGACCCTGTTCCATCCCAACCGAGCTCCCGTCCATCCCATCATGTCCTCCATCTCCCCCAGCAACGTGTGTTGCCCCCTCCGCTCTCGAGCTTTCTCTCTCACCTCTGCCCCCTTCACTCACGAGGCCACCACCTCTAGATCAGCTGCCGCATCCAGCATTGGCCGCCTCTTTTTCCCCGCCTCGAACTTTCCTAGTATAGATTCAACGTCGCCCCGGACCTCGCGCACCCTTCTACCTCCAGGCTTTGCCGGTGGTGAGGAAGATAAGGAGGAGGTCAGCGCGTGTGACAGTGGGAGTGAGAGAGAGGGACGACACAGGTAGAGACACTCCAATATGAGACTACGTAAAGATGTCACATCATCCTCACCGCTTTGACTGGAATCTATAGTAACCAAATCTATATGAGACTACGCGGTGCACAGTGATTCGCCAGAACCCGGAATCTATAGTAACCGAAAAGAACAATCGCTGGACGAAGAGCGTGGAGCTCTAAAAGGGTGCTAAATGTCCGTGCCTTGTGAGAAACGGTCGTTGTTCATGTTACTTTAACAATTAACATGTATGTATTTCTGAAACAAAGCAGAATAAGCTGATTTTGACCCCTCTTAGGCTTCACAACTGAATTTTCTTTTGAATATATTAGCTTATCTTGAGAATACGTGAGATTCTTGTGTAAATTTATACATGTTATACGTTGTTCTACAATTTCTACACGATTTAACAAAAAAATTAGTGCCCCTAACTTGGAGCATGCTCTATGATTAATTAACAAGTGGGTTCCATCGACTAAGTGTATTCAAAAGAAATGTCATAACTTCTCTTTTTCATTTTTTGATGCGTACAAATTATCAAACTTGATTACATATTAGATCTTGCTTTTATGTAAATATTGGTGGCAACTTCTAGCCATACCTTCTCATTTAAAATTTATTGAACCAGTGAATTGTTTGAAATATATCAAGTATAACTTCTGCATAGAATTTGTATATATGTAATTTGGTTGTCTATATTGACTAAACTAATCATTTAATAATCCAGCCACATATAAGTGTTGAATAGAAAGGTGTGCCTTCTCTTAGAGCTCTGCAATCCAAATAATTGCAAGCATCAATTTTGAGGTAGTCAAACAAGGAAACTGTGTGATTCATAGGTTAGTTTGTTTTGACATCATTATTTTTTACCTTGATCATTTAACTTGCAATTTCTTGTGGTCCTGACTTGGTCTATTGCTCGATGTATTTTTGTTTGAAGTTTCCTCGATGTACCTTTTAGTTTACTTGAAAAAACACTTGTATCTATATATTGCTTTCGAGCTTTAATATGTAATAAGGGCCTGCTTCTTGCGTTTTCGGTCAGATCTCTCAGTTTCTGACATGTCTAACATGTAAATAACACATTTGTCTACCGATTAAAATACTCAATCCCACACATGCTCATATATTTAATTTATGATAACACAAACAAACAAAATGTGTTACCAGCAGTGAGTACAACACACCTACCACACTATACCAAATAGACTGTAGGCAGTCCGGTGAAGCGCGCACATCCACCTAGTCAAAAAATTATGTTGCGTATAATAGAAGGATGATGGTACATCTATTAAAACCCGATGGCCGTTGCTTTGAAAATCTGAATAATTAGCTCGTTATAGTTTTCTTTTCTCCAACTGATCATGTTTGGTTTGCATTTAATGGCTTCTGATGGTGTCTCGTCTAGGATTTGGTATGCACCCATAAGTCTGGGATTTGGTTTGATGTTGCCTACCGAAACAATTGTGTTTGAAAAAGAAATTTGTGTACGTTAGTCTAGATCGTTAACTTATTCTAAATAAAAATTGTTGTGTATGTTCTGATGCCAGAACAGCAACGACGACTCGCCCCGATTTAGATGTATTGCTACTATATTATCTTGGTGTAGTATCTCTAAGGGAGGCATCATCTACATGTTTGACGATTTCTGGTGTCGATATTAAATCTTCTATTGAACAACGTGGTTAAGGCAAGTGCATAACGAATCCCTTTCTTCTATAATTGTCTATTGTGTGAATGTGTGATTTCTTAAAACCATTTGAATCGATATTCTCGTATTCAATTTGGTTCATTTTGGACTTGTTTCGATTCTTTTGCTTCGATGCATCTCTTCATGTTCAGACATATCATGTTTCTTGTTTTTCAAACTAAATCGGTGAGAAACTGCTCCAAGCGGCTAGTCCGATAAAGTTTGGTGAGAACTATTTGCTTGTGGGCTAGTCCGACGGCTATTCTTTTCATGTTAGTCCGGTGAGAGACTCTTTCGACCGGCTAGTTCTGAATTAAGTTCGGTGAGTATTTTTAGCTCATGGGCTAGTCTGAGTGACATATTCATGTATTTGGCTTCAATTTCATGTTGACAATGAGAAATTTAGTATCCTTCCATAGTTAATTGTTTGCCATTGTTCTTATGGTTCCAATTATACTTGCTAACTATCTCTATACTCTTTCTTGCATTTTCATCTGGTTTTCAGGTAGTAAGTAAGCGTCATATGTATGGGAGACGGGCGTAGTACACCTACCATGTCACTTGATCACATATTCTAGAAAGTTTTTCTAGAACAACTATCTAGTAGTTCTAGTCTATTAGTTGCATATCTAGTTTGCTTGTTTATGTATTTTAGAATTATCTTGGTGTGAGTATTTGGTCGCTCAGATTGATATCTGTATATCTTCTAGATGAGTTGTGAACTATATTGTAGCTATTTGATAAAATTCTTAAATATCTTATCATTGATGTCCTTATAAACAAAGGAGGTGCTATCTAAATTTATAAGTTTTCCTATACTTGTGTTATCTAAATAGTGTGGTAGCACCGTCGGGTATGAAAGAAACCTTGGGGTGTTAAAGTTGGTATCAGAGTCTAGGCTTTAGATCTCTGGAGTAGTTTATATTAAACTAGGATAATTTGAGAATTGCTAGGATGGTTGAATAATTAAAAACTGCACTTTTATGTTGCCTAAAGGATTGAAGAGTTGACATAGGATTCAATAATTTAAAATTTGACACACTGGTGCACCATAGGATGGGTTTCCGGTCATACATTGCATTCACGCTTTTTTATGTTTCATTGCTATTTTCTTTTGTTTATAAGTTGTTCCATGTGGGTGGGCCATTTCCGTGGGAGGCTTGCAGTGCCATGCTTTTGGTACATTTGCTTAATTATTCCTTAGTGATTGGTAGTTGTACAAATCCTGATATATGGGGTTGCTTTAGTTGCTACAAATTATATACCTCGATTGGATGGATGGTGTAGCTGCTTTAGGTGCTCTAAATGATACAACTCGATTGGATAGATGGTGTAGATGTGGAGATAATACGTTAGTGTTATGAAGATTTATGTGTGGGTCCAAATCCGAATCAAAAGTTCTTTCTTCTAGTTTTAACCATGTCGTTAGCCACATTTTCTACATAGCTTCATTATTCCCCATTGACTTATTCTTTCTAGTACACCTCATGTGCTTCTCTAGTGCGACAACCATCATCCATTTTGTTTACTATTTGATGTCAATGGAACCTTTTCAAGATGGTACTTCTAATCTTTCCACCATTTTTTTTCTCAATTCCTTTTTCTTGTTTTCCGTTCTAGGCAAGAGGATTTTCCTTCCCTTGTTTTCTCTATGATATAATTTCTTGTCCAAGTCGGTCTTGAACAACAATACGGCTCTTTGTTTTGTTCGTCAAAGGTGTTTCGTCGGATCATACACAACCATGAGAGTTCTTGAAGGATTGCTAGTGTAGGTTTTGTAGGCTTTGCATACTAGATAAATTATTCCATGGTTAATTGTTTGTCATTGTTCTTATGGTTCCAATTGTACTTGTTAACTATCTTTGTACTCTTTCTTGCGTTTTCATCTAGTTTTCAGGTAGTAAGTAAGCGACATATGTATGGGAGACGGGCGTAGTACACCTACCATGTCACTTGATCACATATTCTAGAATGTTTTTTTAGAACAACTATATAGTAGTTCTAGTCTATTAGTTGCATACCTAGTTTGCTTGTTTATGTATTTTAGAATTATCTTGGTGTCAGTATTTGGTCTCTCAGATTGATATCTCTATATCTTCTAGATGAGTTGTGAACTATATTGTTGCTATTTGATAAAATTCTTAAATATCTTATCATTGATGTCCTTATAAACAAAGGAGGTGTTATCCAAATTTATAAGTTTTCATATACTTGTGTTATCTAAATAGTGTGGTAGCATAGTCGGGTATGAAAGAAACCCTGGGGTGTTACAGTTGGTATCGGATCCTAGGCTTTAGATCTCTGGAGTAGTTTATATTAAACTAGGATAATTTGAGAATTGCTAGGATGGTTGAATAATTAAAAACTGCACTTTTATGTAGTCTAAAGGATTGAAGACTTGACATACGATTCAATAATTTAAAATTTGACACACTGGTGCACCATAGGATGGGTTTCGGGTCATGCATTGGATTCACGCTTTTGTTATGTTTCATTGCTGATTTCTTTTGTTTATAAGTTGTTCCATGTGGGTAGGCCATTTTCGTGGGAGGCTTGCAGTGCCATGCTTTAGGTACATTTGCTTAATTATTCCTTAGTGATTGGTAGTTGTACAAATCCTGATATATGGGGTTGCTTTAGTTGCTACAAATTATATACCTTGATTGGATGGATGGTGTAGCTGCTTTAGGTGCTCTAAATGATACAAATCGATTGGATACATGGTGTAGATGTGGAGATAATAAGTTAGTGTTATGAAGATTTATGTGTCGGTCCAAATCCAAATCAGAAGTTCTTTCTTCTAGTTTTGACCATGTCCTTAGCCACATTTTCTACATAGCTTCATTACTCCCATTGACTTATTCTTTCTAGTACACCTCATGCGCTTCTCTAGTGCGACAGCCATCATCATTTTGTTTACTGTTTGATGTCAATGGAACCTTTTTAAGATGGTACCTCTAATCTTTCCACCATTTTTTCTCAATTGCTTTTTCTTGTTTTCCGTTCTAGGCAAGATGATTTCCATTCCCTTATTTTCTCTATGATATAATTTCTTGTCCAAGTCGGTCTTGAACCACAATGCGGATCTCTGTTTTGTTCGACAAAGGTGTTTCTCGGATCATACACAACCATGGGAGTTCTTGAAGGATTGCTAGTGTAGGTTTTGTAGGCTTTGCATACTAGATAAATGGGAATCAACCCCAAACCTTGGTTTGTTTCCATGGAATTATTTTGCCTAGTGTTTGTTAGTTCTGTTCTGAAGTTGAAGAATGTTGAGCATTGAGTGGTTGTAGAATAACATCTACATTCATCATAATGATTGCATGAATTACCAAAGACAAGGAAAATTGTTTTCGACAAAGATGGCATGCTTGTAGTTCAAGTTTTATATGGAGAAAAGGCCATTATCATGATTTTGATAACATCCTATGGTAATTTAATTAATGGATCAAGCAATGGTGGTTAAACCAACCAAAAAAATTAAAGTCAAGAATTCGAGGCCGACTTGTGTTGTACATAGGGAGAATGTAATGCCCCATAACTCCATAAGTTCATTTTTATGACAAAGCTAGAAAAAAGTTCACCAAACTTTGACATTAGATCTAGAAATCATAAGGATAAAGAATTTGAGGGCGAATTCTGTTTAAGGCGGGGAGACTGTAATATCCCGTATTTTTTAATATGTATTTTGACAAAAAAATGAAGATAGCTGATTAGTGTAGACTTTTTAAACCACGAGTCGTGGGAATATTTTAGATGTTGTACACGGTATGGATTAGTCTCTTTAAACTGATCGAAAATGTTTGTTGGTCCGTTCATGAGTTCTTATAGATTATGGAAATATTAAAGAATTTAGACCTATGGATTTACTTTTTCCTAAACGTGATAAGCCCTAATCTATTTGGACCGAAAAGGAAAAGACATATAAATACCAAGACCAGCCGAACCAGTCTCCTATCCTCACCCGACGCCAAGCCCTAGTTTATCTGCTGCTAGCGCCGCCTCCACACCAACCCGATGGCTCCGCCGCCACTGCCGCCGCGAAGACTGCCGATCGCCATCACTATCGTTCGGGTAGAAATTCCATGCCGCTGATTCGAGCCTCGCCGGAATTCCCCCAGCAGTATTCCAAAACCAGTCGTGCAGGAGGTACTGCCTCTTCTTGGATTGATTTGATTTTCCTAGCTAGTCGATCGTGCCAGCCATATCTTCTGATCAAGTAGTCTGGACATGTTAGCGCTGGTGTATGGGTAATTTTGGATCCGCCCTGAAGTCTCTGGTATTGGTGTATGGCCTGATCGATCGGTAGGTTGGCTGACTGTAATATCAAATAATTATCTTGCTTATAAGAAGAGGAGGATGGTACATCTATTAAAACCTGATGGCCGTTGCTCTGGAAATCTGAATACCAAGCTCGTTATAGTTTTCTTTTCTCTAATTGATTATGGGTGGTTTGCACTTAATGGCTTCTGATGGTGTCTCATCTAGGATTTGGTACTGGTTTGGTGTTGCCTATGGAAACAACTCTATTTGAAAAAGAAATTTGTGTACGTGATTCCAGATGGTTAACTCAGTCTAAATAGAAAATCGTTGTGTACGTTCTGATGTCAGAACAACAACGACTGGGCCCAATCTAGATGTATTGCTACTATATTATCTTGGTGTAGTATCCCTAAGCGAGCCGTCGCCTACAGGTTTGACGATTTCTGGTGCCGATATTAAATCTTCTATTGAACGGCGTGGTTAAGACAAGTGCATGACGAACCCCTTTTTCTATAATTATCCATTGTGTGAATGTGTGATTTCTTAATCCCATTTGAATCGAGATTCTCGTATCCAATATGGTTCATTTTGGACTTGTTTCGATTCTTTTGTTTCGATGTATCTCTTCATGTTCAGACATATCATGTTTCTTATTTTTCAAACTAAATCGGTGAGAAACTGCTCAAAGCGGTTACTCCGATAAAGTTTGGTGAGAACTGTTTGCTTGTGGGTTAGTCCGATGGCTATTCTTTTTATGTTAGTCCAGTGAGAGACTCTTTCGATCGGCTAGTTCCGAATTAAGTTCGCTGAGTATTGTTAGCTCGTGGCTAGTCCGAGTGACATATTCATGTAAATGCCAATCATTGGGCAAGAATACTCGGACCACCAGCGATCGCACAAAGGTGTGGAGGAGGATTTCTTCGAGGTTTCGCTCTCCACTGGAGCAGACTCAGAACCGCAGTCACCATTTGTAGGTGAGATGGGCCGCTGCATGGGACTGGACTCTTGGCAGTTTGGGTCGGCTGGCGAGTTGGAGGATCGGACGCGTATGTCATATGAGGGGCCCAACAGCGAGATGCAACTCGTTCAGAGCGTGCAAAGCCACAGCGAAACCAACAATGACAGGTCGGTTGCAAAAGCTACAGCACTGAGCAGAATGAAGGATTTCTGCGCCAGAAAATTAAAAGGGAAAATTTGGTGTAGGACACCGTTATTTTCTAACGTTTGCTGAAATACACTGTTTAATTGTGTCTTTGCTAGGTACCATTACAATTTTATAGCACATTTGTCAAAACACACCGCACGGCTAAAAAGGGAAAGTTTAGCACATTTTCTTAAAACCCGGCATAACATGGTCACCGGGCAAAAGTGCCAAAACTTTCCTTTTTTGGCTGCGTGGTGTGTTCTGGCAAATATGGCAGAAAATTATAATGGCATCTGGCAAAGACACAATTAAATAATGTGTTTCAGCAAATGATAGAAAATAACGGTGTCCCATAGCAAATTTTTCCAAATTAAAAACCTTGCCACCACCGCTACTTCGGGAGGTGGAGTCCGCTTCAGTACTTCGTCCGGAGGCAGAACCTTTTACCCCACGACGCAGTGTCAGGATCACTCCATCTTCCAGGCCGGTGGGCAAGTCACCTAAAAAGGCTTCGACTACGGAGACATCGCTCCTGAAGGCGTTGGGGCTCTCCCCAACAGACCTAGCAGTGGATGATCAAGCACTGAAGGACTTCAGACACTTCTTCGACTCCCCGGTGCGCGAGCAGCACCTGAAGGTACTCGCTGCCATCTTTGGGAAGACGATGCTAGCCCGACACATCATATTGCAACAGGGCATTGTGGAAGTGAGCTCCCGTGCATAAGCGGTGCGTTCGGGTTTTTTTGCCTGTTTCTCATGGATTTTAACCCAGAAATTCTTAGCTGGAATCCTCGCGAGCTTACCGACTCCGCGAAGGGAGACTCGGTGAAGGAATTGGTCGACACCTTGCGTGTCAACATAGTGTGCTTTCAGGAGACCGAAATGGCGACCATTGACAGGTTCGTGGTAAACCAATGCTTAGGGTCGTCGATGGATGGATTTGACTACCTGCCGGCGGAGGAAACTAGAGGTGGTATTCTGCTTGCGTGGAACACCTCCGTTCTCAACATCACGAACGTGGTCAAAAACACGTTTTCAATTACAGGAGATGTGCATGCAAGGGACTGCATCCCATAGTGGATCACTATGGTGTATGGACCGCATAATACTGAAGAAAAAACTCAGTTTTTGGCGGAGCTGTCAGAGCGACGACAGCTTTGTGCAGATGCGTGGCTGATCATAGGAGACTTCAACATGATTCTTAGGGCCTAGGACAAAAACAATGATAATCTCGACCGGAGGAATATGACTCGCTTTCGCAATTTTGTCAACACGCAAGAGCTCAAGGAGATATACATGCACGGGAGGCTCTTCACATGGAGCAACGAGCGACAGAGGCCAACAATGTCCAGGTTAGATCGGGCCCTTATCTCTATCAATTGGGATCTGGCTTTCCATGACTCCATGCTACAAGCCCTTTCCTCGTCAGTCTCGGATCACGCACCGATCAACTGTCGATGAATGCCACACACCGACCCAAGAGGCGCTTCAAATTCGAGACGTTCTGGCTAAAACTTGACTGGTTTGACACGAACATTGTCGACCCTTTCATTCGCCTCGATGAGTGCTTCAGAAATCTGGCCAGACATTTGCAGGCGTGGGGAGAGCGCAAGATAGGCAATATCAAATTACAAATTGCGATGGCTAACACTCTGATCCCGCGATTTGACGCAGCACAAGAAGTCCGTAACCTGACAGTAGACGAAGGATGGCTCAGGAAGACGATTAAACAGTTGGTTTTGGGTTTGTCATCGTTGGAGAGGACCATGGCAAGACACGGTTGTTCCATTCAGTGGTCAATGGGCATCGTATCAAAAACTACATACCGGTGATCATGCAGGGAGGGGGGTTGATCATCGACCAGACACGTAAAGAGGAGGTATTCTACGAGGTCTACAATGAGCTCCTTGGCAACATTCAGAACAAAGAGTCCACTCGCAACCTGGATGAGCTGGGCATGCGTCAGAGAGATTTGTCTGATCTGGGTAACATTTTCACCGAAGATGAGGTTTTGGGAGTCATTAGGGAGTTGCCGCCGGACCGTGCGCCATTGCTGGATGGGTTTGTGGGCGGATTCTAGCAGCGATTGTGGCCAATAATTAAGCAAGAGATTATGGCAGCGATTCTCAAGCTGTACGTGGGGGGTGGAAGAGGCTTTTGAAGGCTTAACCACGCGCTCATCACCCTTATCCTGAAGAAACAGGAAGCAGAGGAGATCGGAGACTTTAGGCCCATCAGCCTAGTACATAGCTTTGCCAAACTCTTCTCTAAGTTGATCGCCAACCGCCTGCGGCCGAAGATGGATGATCTCATCGGTACCAACCAATCGGCGTGTATCAAAGGGAGGAATCTACATGACAACTTCATGATGGTCCATCAGGTGGCTCGAAAAATCAACAAACGTTGTGAGGTAGGGGTACTTCTCAAATTGGACATCTCCAGAGCATTTGACTCCCTCTTCTGGCCATTTCTGTTTGAGGTGTTAACGAAGCTAGGCTTTCAAAAGATTTGCCCGAGATGGACTTCGATTGCTCTCCGCACATACACTACTAGGGTCTCTATCAATGGACTACTGGGACAACGCATATTCCACGTCAGGGGCCTACAGCATGGGGACCTCCTCTCTCCGCTCCTTTTCTTGGCGGCGATGGAAGTAGCCACGCTCCTATTCAGAAGAGCAAAAGAAGAGGGCTTCCTCTCCCCAATTGGAAATTGTACTCGTGTTCAGTGACTGTCGATTTATGAAGACGACGTAGTCCTTTTCATCCGACCAACGGTAGAAGATTTGGTACTATCAGATTTTTGGCAATGCTTCAAGCTTAAGCATAAATTATCAGAAAACTGCAGCAACACTAATCAGAGGTGGGAGCCAGGAGAGTCAGCTGGTTGTTAATACCATGCACTGTGCAATCACAACTTTCCCCGTACACTACCTAGGACTGCAGTTGGCCCTCCGGTCTTTTACCAAGGCGCAATGGCAGCCCATGTTGGATGCCTCGACCAATATCCTCCTGGCTTGGCAGAGAGGGCTCTTAGCCAGACCAGACAGACTTGTGCTGGTGAGATCTGTCATGGCTACCAGACCAATCCACCATCTACTTGTAACGGAGGCACCCATCTGGCTGATCGACGAGATTGAGAAAGGACTAAGAGGCTTCTTTTGGGCGGCCAAGGAAAGAGCAAATGGAGGGCAATGTATGGTGGCATCGAGCCACATGGTGGACTAGGGATTAAAAACCTAAATTGCAGAGCCTGGCACTGAGGGTAAGGTGGGAGTGGTTACAGAGAACAGACAATAATAAACCATGGCAGGGCTTGTCGATGATCAAGGACGATCATGCCCCTGAGGTGTTTTACAGGCTAGTGCATATCAAAGTTGGAAATGGCAGCAGGACGCTGTTCTGGAGGGACCGCTAGATTGGAGGAAGATCAGCAGTAGACTTTGCACCTAGGCTCTTGCTAACTGTCAATACCAGAGCACGTAACTCGACGACAGTAGCGCATGCCCTCATAAACAATCGCTGGATTACTAACATCTCTGGGAACCTTGCGACACTTGGAGCGCAAGAATGCATCGCCCTTTGGGTAGCGATTAATGAAGTGCAGAGGGATGTAGGGGAGGAAGAGATCTTCAGTTGGCCTTGGTCCGGCTCCGGCCAGTACACGGCAAAATCCACATACGGATAGCTGACACCTAGAGACAATCAATTCCGACTTGCCACGGTGATCTGGAGAAACGGGGCAACCCCTAAGAGCAAGCTCTTCATGTGGCTCGCAGCTCAGAACATAATATGGACTACCGATCCCCGCACCAGACATGGCCTGCAACAGCACACCTCGCCATGATTTGTGTGTCTGTAGGAGGACAGTGTGGAACATATCCTAATCCAATGCATTGTGGCAAGAAAAGTTTGGTTCCTAGTAGGTCAAGCCATGTAGGCCAGTTTTGTGCTACCATCTTGTCAACACCCAGATTTTTAATCCCAGATGGCTGTTATGCCATACCTTGCAATCCTAGGATTACCATTTTTGCGAGACATAATAGATTGATATCACAGTACATCATCCATTACAAACCATAATAAGGTCTTACAAATAAAGGATCTCATGATCTAGTCTTAATACAATCAAAGCAGCGGAATAATAAACGTAGTAGTGGGCTCCATCTTCAGGGTCACATGCAATGCTAACGATGGGAGATGATCCTAGTTGTCGTAGACCTCCTGTTGTCCATCATCCTGGTAGTCCTCCTCATAGTCTGGCCACGGGAATAGCCAGGGACAAAGCCATGAGTACTCTTTAAGTACTCGCAAACTATCACTAACAAAGAAGGTAGTTCTAGTAGGAATCTTAAGCTCTAGGTTTGTTTGCAAAAAGTCAGGTTTATTTCTAACTGAGTTTAGAAGTAAAGAAAACTAATTTAATGTTCTAAAGAACTTAAGTGGGAACCTAGTTTTTATGTTCACAACCCTGTTGTGGTCAAGTCAAAGTCATAGTTCACTTCACAAGTCATTTTGAAAACATTTGACGACGGAACAGTATGGCCACTCCAACTGTTCATGACCGTGGACACAGCTATTCGAAAAGTTTGACACTCTGCAGAGGTGGTACACTTTCACCAAAAAATTTGATACATCCGTCAGGGATAACCCTGAATCATCATACTTAGTATGTGGATAATCCATCATAACCTTTCAATTACACACCCTAGTATAGGCACCTCACCTATGAGCTTGGCCTCCCAGCCATGGCCATCTGCCATACTGGGCACTGCATAGGTGGACAATCATCAAGAGGTAGCCTCAGGTCAACTTCTTCCGCAAGGAACCCATACTAAGGCACATAAACTATCGGCTAAGCCCTACCCAATTCAGGTATGGTGGTTGTACGGTAAAATTGAAATGGTATCGCATCCGAACCCAACCATCCGTTTTTTTATAGGGCTAAGGCTCAAGCCTCAACATTTTCATCATCAAATCCTTGTGTTTTTCTCAACACATGTCAAAACATCTCAATAGAATGAATCATCATTCCAAGGTTTTCATAATCATTTTCACCAAGTATTCCCATCTAAAGTGATCAACTTTTATGCTTAGCACTAGCCACTAAAGTTGAGGTTGTTCACTAATGAGGGCTGCTAATCTCTAATCTCATGTCATGGAATGACATCTAAGTATAACTAGTTAGGCCTAGTTTTATACTCTTTATGGTATCTATTCTATTTTTCCAATACTCACAAAGTACTAACTAAAAGTAAAGAACTTTGATAGAGTAAAATAATAAAGCTTGCAAGTAAAACTTGGGATTGGTATAATCAAAGTTAGATAACCAAAAAATTCCTAATGCATCTTGCTGAAGTTATGAAGTGGGCAAGTGTTAACTTGCATAGTTCTAGCTTGCCTTGAGTAGTGAAGTGGTTGAAGTTTTCTTCTTATTCTTTGTAGAACTCCTCCTCGTATCCCGGGTTGGTACTATCGTCTATAAATGAATACGACGTACACAATCACCAAACAATACTTAACTACTTATATTTAGCACACTAAGGCTCACACTAGATGATCTACCATGATCACAATCATCACATGAAATAAAGACTTAGTCTTATTTATTTTATTTTAGAAGAGTAATTTCCACTCATTGAAAATACTTAAGATTAAATATTCTCCAATTAAAATATGAGATCTTGTTTACACATGTCATCACCACATATTCTAATACATGGGAATGTGATTTAAAGTGTTGGTCATATTTTATAAAGTTTTAAGATTATCATTTAATAGAATTAAAGTGACTAGAAATGCCTATATAGCATTATTTTGGTACTAGTCCAATGTCCCTACATGTAAACCTAAATATTTTTTACATATTTAGGTAGATCTTATAAAATGTGATTTTTGAGAGTTGGAATCAACTCAAAAGCATTTATGGTTGATTTTTGAAAATTGTTTGAAGTTGGAAAAGTCTCTGCCTTGTTATTTTTGGTATAGGTGATCTCTAACTCCAAATGATTTGAATCCAACGGGCTTGGATAGATAATTGAAACACCTTTGTAACAAAATTTGAATCATGCAATTTGGTTTAGTGAATCTCTTTGAATTGATTTTTGAATCTACTGACATAATTTGGTTTCAACTAAATTAGAAAATCCTTATTTGAATTCATAGGCCTGTGCGGGAAACTAAACAGGGCGGCCCAATCTGCGTAGCACAACGCAATGGGCTGCTGACAGGGGGTCCTAGTCAGCGACTCTAACTAACGGAAGCGGTATATTTGAATCTAGGCCCTACGATTAAAATCTAATCTAACGCTTGCGGTTCATCATCGACAACGAACAGCTCCGGCAAGGTCTAAACCCTAACGCGGCGGTGGGGGTCGTGTGGGGCTCACCTGGGCTCCAGCTAGGGTCGGTGATGGGGGCGAACGACGTGGTCGACGAAGGCGGTTCAAACGGTGGTCGCGCCAGCTCCTGGGGTGGCTACAATCGACGAAGCCCTTCTCCTTCTACAGCGGCGGGCTCCGGCCAAATTCCGGTGAAGCGGTGCTCGCCTTGCTCCGGGGAAGGGTGTGGGAGGCTCAGAGAGGAGTGGGGAGTGTGTTGGGGTGGATAATGGAGGCGGAGAGGGCCTCTATTTATACACCGACGAGGGGACCGAGCGGGATGGGCTAGCGTCTCCGACCAGGGCGGTACAACGTGCTATCGGCGTGGCTGTGGGTAGGGGACGGTGCGGTGTTCCCTGGCGGTGATCACGGAAGTAATGGCACGACACGGGATGTTTTAGGTTGGTCGGGCGCGTGCGATGCTCTGTGCGGGAGCAGCGGTGTTCGAGGCGGCGCACGGGTGCTACGGGTCTCGCGGCGGAGAACAGGGGTGTCTAGGAGCTAGCCATGATCATGGCGAGTTAGTGCATGCAAGGTGAGGGCGAGGCGTGGCCTGTGCGATCTGGTCGGGTGCGACGCTCTGGCACGCTCTCGGCACGACGCAGAGAGAGTGGGCGCAGCGGTGCTGGGGTGGTCTAGGGCTTGGTTGTGATCGTGGGCTGGACAAGGGTGGCGATGGACGGTCACCTGTCTGGTGATCATCGTTGGAGAGGGCGGCGTGGTCCCTGGCGCTTTGTCCACGGTCGGCCGACGATGACCACTTTCGGGCGGCGCTCCACTAGTGCAATGGCAAAGGGGAAAGCGTGTCTGGTGCTGCTAGAGGCTGGGGGAGGCCAAGGGAGTGTAATGGGGGCATTTGGTCGAGTGGTTAATGCCCCAAACAGTCAAGTTAGGCAGATGTTGATTAGTGTCTGCAAGGTGTTCGACTAAATGGCCGCAAGAATTTGAATTTCAAATTTTTGAATGAAATTTGGTGAGTGGTCTACACTTATGCTTGAGTGTCTCTGGTTGCTTGGTTTTGCCAAGGAGAATTCATTTGAGTGGTTTTTGCAAAATGGTGATCTTAGTACATAAACTTGATTCAATTTTGAATTGTCCTTTAAATGGATTAGAAAATAGTTTATGTGAGTTTGTAAAGTGGGCTTGGGTTCAATTTTACTTGGTCTAGCAAGGGGTGAAAAGAAATGGAATTAATTATGTTAGGAATTCTCTTATAGGAACACTCAAAGTGACCTAGTGGTTAACTTTTGTCAAAATGACCATTTGCTTATTTAATTCATAATTGATTTATTTCCATTTAGTTTGTCAAAATGACCATTTGCTTATCTAAATCGTTCGAAGGGTTTGAGGTTCAACACATCCCTCGAGCATAAAATGAGGAAGCAGATGCCTTATCTCGGATAGGCTCTACATGGAAAGAGGTCCCGGATGGCGCTTTTTTAGAGCACCTCAAAGTTCCCTCAATAAAGGGAGTGGATGAGGAATATCCGACAAAATCCAACTCGCCTTTAATAGCAGTTCTGGCTATAATTCCTAGCTGGACTCAACCTACCTCGATTATTTGGTAGATGGAAAATTACCCGAAGACGAGGTGCTGAGCCGGCAGATTGTCCGACGAGCAAAAGCCTATACTATAGTTAAAGGTGAGCTCTATAAGTGGAGTGTTTTTGGGAGTTTTTTAGCGCTTTTTTTTGTATCTTCGGAAGGAGTGGAAATCCTAAGGGAAATCCATGAAGGCGAGTGTGGTCACCACGCTGCGGCCAAATCTTTAGTGGCAAAAGCTTTCAGACACGATTTCTACTGGCTTACAGCCAAGGCAGATGCCGAAAGGCTGGTCAAGACGTGCAAGGGCTGCCAAAAGTACGCCAACCAAGCTCATGTTCCGGCTGATCAGCTGCGAACAATACCTATAACATGACCTTTTGCGGTCTAGGGGCTTGGTATGGTAGGACCGTTTAAACGGGCTCCAAGTGGATTTACTCACCTCTTAGTGATGGTGGATAAATTCACAAAATGGATCGAGGCCAAACCCGTCACTAGTTGTGATGGAGCAACAGCCAAAAGATTTGTCGAGGATGTTATAATCCGGTATGGTTATCCGTATAGTATTATCACGGACAATGGGAGTAATTTTTCTATGGGAGAATTAGCTGAATTCTGCAACGAGCAAAATATCCGGCTTGACATTGCGTCAGTCGCGCATCCACAGGCTAACAGACAAGTTGTAAGAGCAAATTGTTTAATCTTACAAGGACTAAAACCGAGACTCAAAGCACCATTACGACGTGCTGTGGGGGCTTGGGCAGAGGAATTACCCTCTGTAATATGGAGTTTACGAACAACTTCGAATAGGTCAACCGGATATACACCTTTCTTCTTGGTCTATGGCGCAGAATCAGTTCTTCCTAGTGATTTGATTCACACTTCTCCTAGAGTGGCCGCGTATATCGAAGAAGATGCTAAGATTTCTCGACAAAATGATCTCAACTTATTCGAAGAATTTCGCGTTGTTGCTAAAATGAGATCAACAGCCTATCAGCAGAAGTTACGCAAGTATCATAGCCAGAGAGTGCGAAACAAATCTTTCAATAAAGGCGATTTGGTTCTCCGGTTTGTGCAACAAAGAAAGCACAAACTTTTCCCAGTATGGGAAGGGCCCTTCTTGGTTAGTCGAGTATTACATAATGGTTCGTACTACTTAACTGACATGAGGCCGGTCAAAGAAAGACCTGCTACTAAGAAGAGAAAGAGAGTTGGAGGCAGTACAAATCCGGATGAGTTAGACAGACTGTGGAATATTGCTCAGCTACGTCCCTTTTATTCTTAGTTTATCCTTCTTTGTAATCATACATATGTACATGTTTTGTGAGAATTTAAAGTCTTGGTTGCCTCATGTTTTTTCTGAGAAGTTTCTACCATCTTATTTCCGAATGATCATGTCATAGTCGAAAATCCCAAAATACTTGAAAGTACTTTATGCTCATGTTTGTTCTGGTTTATATTTCCGATTCTAAAAATGCTACCTTCGGGTATAACTCTAAATTTTCTAGTCTACACTTTGGTTATTTGTCTGATTGCCGGATGCGGGTATTTTCTGAGTAGTGAATTGTTGGTACTAGAAGCCGGCTTTGTTTCCGAGTTTAAACTGGTTTAGCAATTGAGCTACGTTGCTCGGCAAAGTTTCCGTGCAGAAGGTTTAGCCGAATCACGAAAGGGATGAGGCGGAAAGCCAGTTAAACGATAAGTGTAGACGGAAAATTATAAGTGCTTATGTAAACATTTCAGGCACATAAAAATTTAAAGCCAAAAGTGCTAAATAGATCAAAAGCTTAGCACTAGCAAATTTATAGTACTGCATATTTATAGACCCATAATGTTTATCGGAATAATACATTTGTTTTTGGTAATCTATGGTGTATGAGAAGAGGTAGGCGCTGCCGGCTCGCTGGATGCATCTGCCTCATTTTGATAATGATCCGAGACGTTCAGATCTGATACGGTCTGTTTGTCGTCTGAAACTTCAGCAGCTTCTTCCGGAGGCGGAGGCGGTGTGTCCACGCGGGTGAAGAAGGGAGTATCGTAGCTGGTTAAGTCAGCTACGTGGCACCCATATCCGGCGCAAGAGTCCATGATGGCCTTGATATCCTGCTCCTGTCCGTCTTCATCCACCTTGCAGTACCCTCTGGTCACTTGCCATATCTCCATGTTTCCGTGGTGGCTCATGACCATGGTGAGAGCGTTCTGCGCAGCGGATCGCGCGTAGGACATGTTCCAGTCCTGGACAAGCTGCGGCATCTCCTTGGCCTTGTCCCGCACCTAAAAGTCGGACATGCTATGCATGTCCGGAACCTTGAGAGCTTCGCCGATGTCCTCGATGGATTGGCGGAAGTCATGGAGCAAATCACTGACTTGGGTAAGCCTGTGGGTGCGGGGTTCGGCATAGGAGGAGTCCGTCAAGTTCAGAGGGCCTGTGTATATAACACAAAACAGTGAAGAAAAATCCAACATTGAAAAGTCGAAGAATAAAAGCAAGTCAGAAAGATGGGAACTTACCGAAGATGACATCGTCAACTTTGGTCTTCTCTTCTTGAAGACTCCGGAGGTCAACCGGGAGCGCCTCGGAAAGGTCCTTCTCTCTGCAAAGCTCATTGTTGAGATCCGAGATTCTTTGATCTTGAGCTGCAATATTACGATCACGCTCATCAGTAGCCAAGGAGGAGGATTCGAGAACTTGAGCGATGCTCTTCTCATGATCCGCCTTGAGCTTATCCAGCTCTTAGCGAAGTTCGTTGTTCTCCACCACCAAGGTTTTGAGGTTCTCGGCCTCTTCAATCACAGCGCAAGACTGTTTTACCGGTGCTGTAAGTCAAGAAGGAACAACAGTTCAACGACAAAATATTAAACTATAAAAACACGAAAGACAAGGTTTGAGTCTCGGAAAACATACATTCGGCCTCATCCTTGGAGACCTTCAGCTCAACATTTTCAAGTCAGAGAGCTTTGATCTCTCTCCGCTTGTTGCAGATGTTCTTCAACAATTCCTGGTTATATGAATTAACTTTCTGTAAGTCAGAATACCCAGAGTCAAAAGTCTACTAAAGACTTGGGCTAATATTGTTACTTCAGGGACATTGGAGGGCACCACATCATCCCCTTCATCATCAACCGCTGCATCTCCATCACCATTGCTACTCCCATCTTCCATACATTAGATCTTGTTGTAATTCCAGATTAAATTGTTGTTTGCACTAGATTTATCCTCATACTTTTAACCATCCATTTGATTATGATGATGTCATTGATTGCTTCCATGTGTGAGTAGTTCCCTTTGTTCTTCGGGAGATGAAGACACCCTAGAACTATTATGAAATGAGATAAAGATGGTCTATTACTTATGTCCATGATCTATTGATTTATGATATTATTTGATCTCTCTCTTTAGATGCTATGTGGAGTCCACAACATATCATTTTCCTTCGGGACTAAAGAGATGGTGAAATCCTTAGGACCTAAATGGGAGTATGTTCAGTGTTATTCGTGACTACCATCATTGGCTTATAACCTCCACGGCCTAAGGAGGAATAAAGAAAGATTCACTAAGCTAATTACAATATCCATGGGGAAACCCTTAATTGTCGTGGTCTTCATGAGTTGCTGCTCTGAGGCACCGCAGTGGTTATTTAGACGTGTCCTCATTACCTGGCTCAAGAAAGCGGCTGCCCACAAGCCTTTTAGTGAACACCTTATTATGGAACTCTCTCCACACATGTCATGACACAAGAGATAGGTAATCCCAATTATGATTAATTACAACATGCTAGTGGTGTTTCCTACATATCTGAGAATGCTTTAGCCTTATTGAGTACAACCACCATTTCCAATGCTTTTGTTTCGTACTTTCTTTTACTTGTTATAATTACTTTTCTACATTAAACCAAAAACCTTTCAAACACCCTTTACTCGAAATCAAAGGTAGCTTACAAGTATTCATTCGTAGACAGTGACAAGGGGCATAAAGACCTTGACCAAATAGCTCTCTATGTGTTCGATACTATTATTTTGAAACTAGCTACAATTGATCCCTGCACTAGCAGTCATCAAGATATGTTTTGGCACTGTTGTCGCAGAGCTGAGCGCTTTTGGTCTTTGTTCTTAGTTTCTTATTCTACTAATTGTTTAATAAAGTTTTTACTAGTTTTAGGTAAAAACCATGACTGCACTCGGACTGATGAATCAGCTTGATGCAACGAAATACCCCGGGAAGTTCAATAGAGGAGTTGTTAAAGAATTCTCGAGCAGGAGAGAACTAGAATACAAGGTTAACCCTGGTTTTATTGCTATTATTAAAGATAAAACTTTTGGAGGAGATGATCCAGATGAGGATCCCTATAATCATTTAAAGCATTTTACCAAGTTATGTTGGACTCTTAAATTGAGAGGCTATTCTAATGATGAATTCAAACTTAAATTGTTTAGCCAATCTCTAACCTACACTGCTTTAGCTTGGTATAGAATATGCTCTATGGAGAAAATTGACACTTGGTAAAATAGAAAAGGAGAATTTGTATTGCAATTCTTTCCCAAAGTGAAGACCACTAAAGTAAGGAGGATGATCACAAATTTCAAGAACCGCCCTCGTGAAGGCTTGGTAAGAGCCTTCAAAAGGTATAAATCCGCCCTTAATAAATGTCCCCATCATGATTTACTTAAATGGTATGTTCTATACATTTTCTATGAGGGATGTAATCAATAAATTAAACATGAGATAGACACTAATTCCGGATGTTCTTTTATGTATTTAACTATAACTAAATCTTGGGAACTCCTAGAACAAATTCGTTGAAATAGATAAACTTAGGGATTTGATTTTAGGTGGCGAAGGAGGGATAGAAATTGAATATGATTGTCTCAATGCGTATAAAGAATCCGGTAAGTTAAAGTAAATAGCTAATGAACTTCAACTTGATGATGATATTATTTTGCAAATCCTTTGGTCCTTCACAGAACATATTAAATCTCCCAAGAAAGATTAGCTTCAATACACTCCACCGCCTGAGCAAGTGGAAGATGTTGAGATAGAAATTGTAGCTCATGTAGAGCCATTGAGGGAGTTGTTCCCTTATGTTGAACCCCTTGCTTTCCTAAGGATGGCAAGAAAACATACGATGGCTCAACAACATGAAGAACAACTTGAAGAATAGAAAATGTTCCTATAAAATTTATAAGAAGAGTCACAAACAAGAGAAACTAATCAAGTAAGTATGTAGAAGACATGTGAACCAACTAAGGAAGATATCCTAGCCATGTTCGCACATTTCAACGTGATAGAACTAGATATTGAAGCTTCACAATTCGCTGAAGGAAAGGTAAAATCTAAGGATGTTGGTAAACCTATATTCCCTTGTATCTTTGGTGGATATTCTTACTATGGTCTCTGTAATATTGGAACAACTGTTAATGTAATCCCTCACAATTTTTATCTCAAAATCCAAAACAAACTAATCCTAGCTGAATTAGAAGACACTAATATGACAATAATTCTAGCAAATAAAACAATCAGAGTTCCTATGGGAATAATTAGAGATGTTCCAATTTGTATTGGACCTTACAAGTATCCTATTGATTTTGTACTTGTTTATATGCCTACTGATGTTTATTGCCCAATTATTTTTGGGAGAACTTTCTTGAACACCACGGGAGCAAACTTGACTGCAAGTAAGAAACTGTATCTCCCAAGTTTGGTGAAGATAAAATGAATTTCATTTCTAAAAATTCCATCATAAGCTGTCTATTGAAGAGTTTCATGAGTATGAGTATGGGAAAGAAGAAGAATGGAACATTATTAATCGTGCCTCTATATTCATTGAAACTCTTGACGATAACTTAGCAAGGAGCCTGGTTGATAATAATAATATTCCTGAAGATATAGATAAAATGAAAATTGATGATTATATTGACTCAATCCCTGAAGTAGATCCTGAAATAAATCAAAGTTACGAAGTACCCATAAGGAAAGGAGATGAGGCACTTCTGCATCCTACACTCAAAAACCTTCCTAAGGAATTAAAGTATAAGTTTCTTGATGATACTAATAATTTCCTTGTTATTGTAAGTTCTAATCTTATAGAAAGGATGAGGAAAACTTAATGATAGTCCTAAAGATACACCAAAAAGCCCTTGGATATTCGATGAGCGACTTGAAAGGTATTAGCCCCTCAATAGCCACTCATAGAATATTTATGGAAGAAGAAGCTCAACCGGTTGCAGATTTTCAAAGGAGACTTAAACATCATATGAAATAATAATAAAGAAAAAAGTTAATTTTCTTATTAGATACAGCAATAATCTTCCATGTGGAGGAAAGCGATTGGGTGAGTCATGTGCACTGTGTTCCTAAGAAAGGTGGGTTCACTATTGTTCCAAATGAACATAATGAGATGGACCCAACTCGAACTGTCATTGGTCATCAGATGTGTATTCATTATAGAAAACTTAATAATGAAACTAGAAAGGATCAATGTTTACAGATCAAACTTTAGAGAGGCTTGCTATGCATTCTAATTTTTCCTATTTCGACGGTTATTCCGGTTTTTCTCAAATAGCTATTTATCCTGATGACCAACTAAACACAACCTTCAGTCACTACAAGAAAAGTTGACTTCTACAATGGAAGATTTTCGTGGTTGAAGGCCCATTTTTCGTGGCTAAAAAGTCTTCCGCGATGGATGGCCTTCATGCTAAAAGCCCAGTCACAAATGAATCAACTACAGTTTTTTCTAACCATGGCGGATCGCACATGTAATACCTCGGACATTACGTTCTAAGTTCAAGCCTGGACAAACCAAAAGTGGACAAGGGATTCTACTACGGAGGCCCAAGGCCACCCACGTGTACCGTTGAAGCGGAGTAGGGCACGGTACCGGCTACCCCTTATCCACTTTCAAGAACATCGGGACAAGAGCGAGCGGCGTAAGTGATAGGTAACACGACCACGACATACACAAATGATCATGTATGTCTATGACTTACAATAGACATTAGAGTCACACCATCTAGACACAATAGAAACAGAGATATTCAACGCCATACGGCAAGATCCAAATATCCTAGATAGATATAATAGTTTAGGATATCTCCTCATACATCACGCAATAGAGTATCAAGAAGAAGCGGAATACAAGATCCAAGTACGGATAAAAAGCAAATCGGCATAAGATGCCACAGAACGAAGCACATCCCGCCCACAGATCTCACGGATCTCCATCCCCGGAATCTCTACATCTGATGGTCATTGCCACCATCATCGGTCTCTTTGACCTAGTAGCCTTCCTGAGAGTATACATGTCCACATAAACCAAATATTTTTCATGTGAGACCCTAGGGGTACTCAGCAAGTCTTAATGCATCTAAAGGGAACAACCTGGGGTGACACAATTGCAGTGAAAGATAATATCTAAAAGTTCTATAAGCAACATAATTAACCTTGCTCGCCCTCCTTCTCGCTTACCGACAAGAAGGCGGAAGAACCTCCTATATGTTGGCAATTTTATTAATCATTCCATGAGTATTGTTCTATTTACTAGTCATGTCTTAGTCAAATTTAAGGCGGTACTTTAGTTATGCTCATCTATGATCGAGAAACCGTGCTCCAAGTCGTCCATAACCGCAGACACAGCTTTCAGAAAGATTTATCCTGCAGGGGTGCACAAATAGCAACACACACACGATCAACCTCGGGAAGAACCAAATAAAACACAACGAAGCCTCACGACAAAGCATTCACAGGATTCATAAATTATTTCAAGGGGCCACCCCATTAAGCTACCCGTTATGAAGTTGGCCGGCTCCGAGACGGACCCAAGGTTTGTGCAGACGGTTGTAAACGACTGGGAACCTAAAAGTGTGACTGGGCTTGTTGATACCGCCGAAACGTGTCACAAGTCCTAAACAGTACAGGTGCTCCATGCACAATCGTAAATAAAGCAGTAAAGCATGGCATAAGTACAAGATAGTAATAAAGCCCCAAACTAGTTTGTGGCCCCAAGAAATAAAGTGTGAATCAAGCTCAGGCACAGGGGGATCCATAGGGTCTCCCGTATGTGGTGGACGGCGACATGGTTTCTGCCGGAAGGCGATGATGGTGGAAGCGTAGTGGCGAGAGCGAGACATTGAGTGGTCCTCCAGGTGCGCTAGGGCGGCAACAACATTCCCGGCCTTCTCCTCCTTGCTCTAAGTGCCGATCATCTTCAGTAGCGTCAGCTACAACTCTCGGACAAGGTGGCCCGGCGATGACGGCAGTAGGACAACGGCGGAGCTAGAATAGACGGCAGCTAGGCTTTGGCCAAGAACAATTTTGTGGCGAGGGGAAGATGATCTCTTAGATCCTGATCTGGTTGGTGGGGGAATTGGGGTGGTAGCTAACTTGGGCTTGCCTTTGTGCAAAGAGAGGGAGAGAGGCGAGCACGGCATCAACATGGGGAACTGTCCTTTCTCGGCTGGGTCACGTGGGCGTGGGAAGGAGAGGAAAAGGGCGTCAGCCTCGTTGTTCACTGGTTGGGTCAGACCAAGGAGGGGTGCAGCGAGTTCATATACAGAGAGAAGGACTCAGCTGGGTTTTGTCAAGCGACTACAACAAGCTGTGTATCAACGCAGTTCAGGTCCAAGGAAGAAAAGCCCAGCCTGGGCTGGATCAGCTAGCTAGTACCCCCATTGTTTGCAACCGTGTCAGCTAGCTAGGGAGAAAGAAAAAGATTGGCAAGGTTCGGTTGATAATAGAAAAAGAGAGAGGGTGTATGTGTGTGTCCATATACACACGATTAAAATAGATTACAAGATAGCTAGAAATTTAGCTAGCTCTGTGTGTGTTATACAAATACATAGGATGAGACAAGAGAGAGATAGAGGATGTGAAGAAAAATGTGTAAATGTGTGGTGCTTTAATTATATTAACACATGATTTAGAAGGAACTCAAAATGCAACTCTCACAATTCCAAATAAAAGGGAGAAGAAGATTATATGGAGTGATATGTTGCATGGGCATTTAATGCATGCTTTAAAAGTGTGAAGGGGTATATGTGTGAGAGGAACCATAATTATATATGGGCTAAGAAGTAAAATGCAAATAAACCAAAGAAGCCCACATATAATATGGAGTGAAGTAGGGAATCAAGTTAACATGTTAGAGGTGGACTGAGAATAAGAGATATGCCCTCAACTCAAATTAGGCATTAAAAAATATATCAAGAGCCAACTACAATATATCAAGAGGCAAATACAATTAATAAGAATACAAATGCATATGCGATAAGAACCAATAAAAAGGGTTTATATGATGCTCAAATGCAATGTGGCATGGTGACATGACCATGATATAATGATGATGCAATTAATTATTTGTAGAAAGTAGCAATATATAGACTAGTAAAGTAGCATTGCAATTTTTAGACAATTGGAATGATATAGCACCCTTCGGCCACGAAAACTTGTCCCGTCGTAGATTTGTTCGCCAGCTGCGGTGACTGCTGAATGTTGGGGATATACTTTCTGGGTATACCCACAAAGAACTCTGACCAGGGTGACCCACTTTAGGTTAGAGCTTTGCTTCACGAGCGGCCCATTCAAGGAGAGAAGACAGAAGTACATCCGGCTATGGGAAGGCCCAGAAGACTTGCCAACTTGGGCCTATTTAGTAACTTGTAGTTCAAGAGGTACTCTGTAACCGACTCTGTAACATAGCTGGCTAGGTATCTCCTCTAACCCTAGGCTGGATATCTATATATGCCGTCCTAGGGACCAGCCTTTAGGTCACCTCTCATGTAATATGTACTTTTAGCTCTGCCGTATTACTGGATTGCTAGCAGGAGTAGGATCCGTCCAAAGCTGGCGGACTCAAACCTGGGTAAAGCTTGTGTGCTCACCGTCCCGAAATACCGTCGCCTCACACCCCTTTCACCACATGCATCGAGGACCCCCACTCGGCGTACATGCCTTCAATCTGACGATAGAGCTTTAGGTATACCCACAACGAATCTCTGACCAGGGTGACCCACTTTAGGTTAGAGCTTTGCTTCACGAGCGGCCCATTCAAGGAGAGAAGACAGAAGTACATCCGGCTATGGGAAGGCCCAGAAGACTTGCCAACTTGGGCCTATTTAGTAACCTGTAGTTCAAGAGGTACTCTGTAACCGACTCTGTAACATAGCTGGATAGGTATATCCTGTAACCCTAGGCTGGATATCTATATATGCCGTCCTAGGGACCAGCCTTTAGGTCACCTCTCATGTAATATGTACTTTTAGCTCTGCCGTATTACTGGATTGCTAGCAGGAGTAGGATCCGTCCAAAGCTGGCGGACTCAAACCTGGGTAAAGCTTGTGTGCTCACCGTCCCGAAATACTGTCGCCTCACACCCCTTTCACCACATGCATCGAGGACCCCCACTCGGCGTACATGCCTTCAATCTGACGATAGTTGGTGCCCACCGTGGGGCAGCTAAGTTTCTGATCTTTGTTCTAGGTGGAATCTGCGCAAATCAGAATCGGCGAGACAATCACAGTCGGTCGGGTCCTCTATGCCAACGACGTCACTCTTGTCCTTCTCGGCGAGAATTGGATTCTGGCTAGGGAACCTGTGACCACATCCACCATCATGTCTTTCAGAGAGATCGATGTTTACCTCGGTTTCGCTGGACCTACCCAACCCATCCCATCGGTGATGATAGAGGCATAAGAAATTTCTGGATCTACTTTGTCCATAGAAGCGACAGAGTTCTGAGTCCCAGAAAACCCTAATCCCACCCAGCCCGCACCTGAAGCGGAGATAGTGGAGAAGATCACAACTGAAGAGGATCTCCCCCAAGGAGGCTAAACCTGAAGAAGATATCCCTAGGGAGGTCGAATCTCAGGAGTCTCTCCCCAAATAGGTTGAATCTCAAGAAGATCAAAGCAGCAACAACTCTGGATCTGGCTCTGCCGATGCTGGAGCAGGTAAGTAACTTCTAAGGCACACCTTGAGGCCGATGATGCTGGGCGGAAACACCAGCATGGAAGAGATCCTTGACTCTATCAAATGTTTCGAGGAAGCCAATGAAGGAAGTCGCAAGTACCTCAGGACACATGCATTGCACTTGAAGGAAGTCGCAAGTACCTCAGGACACATGCATTGCACTTAATCGGATATGCTAGATCCAGATCTGGCTCTGCCAATGCTATAGATGACAACGACTCGATGCTGGATGCGATCGGAACAATTGCCGACTTACCGGCATCTTCGGATGACTCCATGACATCGGCGGATTTCCGATAGTTCTCCGTGGAATATAAAGAGGAGTTCAACTACAAGGCTACGGAAGAAGGATAAGCTATGGATTAAAGCCCTCACAATAACTTGGATGAATCTTGGAGATAATCCAGACGTCTAGATGTCTGAGAGTACTGATTGAAGCTTGACTCGAGAAATCGGACCCAAAGTCGTCTTTGCTACCTACTACCCAAGAAGGCAAAGAAGAAGAAGACTCCGGCTAAGTACCTTCCAACCGACGAGGTAATAGCTTTGATCCCTAATGAGCCAAAACGCACTCTGTTGGATGGAGACGTGGTTACTTCTAGTGCCCGTAAACTCCTCGGAGAGGCGATTACCATACCTATCCTAACATCTACAAAACTTACACCTGCGGAGTTGTAGGACAAGGCCCAAGCCCTAGAAGCGCATCATCGGGTACTCCTTGAGGAAACTGCAAATGTTCTTCAGGCGAAGCAGTGCATTGCGGCTAATGGGCAGCCTAGCACCTAGAAGCATCAGAAAACCTGAAATGGCCCTGAGTTGGCTAACAAAAATACAGACATTCAGAAAACTCTTTTCAAAGGAGATATAGCCATGGGTAAATCTCAGATCGATAGCAAGGGAAACCGGGTGTATGGCACACTGGTAGCAAATGCTGCTGTGGCCCGAGATCTCTTGGAAAACATTCCAAGTCTAGACCAGGTCCGACTAATTGTGAAGCTACTCACCAAGGGCCTGGAGCAACAAAAGATCTCCACGTGTAGCAGCGGAAAGATGGTCTCCAAATCCTACCAATGCTGCACGGACACGGGTCGACAACAAGATGTAAGACCCTGTCTGGAGCCAGAACTATGCTAGCATCCCAACCCTCAATGTTGCTCTGGCCGTCGAGTGAGACTCTATTGCCGCAATGGTCCAACCTCCCGGACAACAGTCGAACAATTGCAGGGATGATGAAGAAGCTCAATGTCAGGAGCAGGACTAGCCAAGAATGCCCCCTCCTAGACATACAAGTTGTCCGGCTGAGCCACATCACAATGACGACAATTGCATATGGAGGAACGATGAACATCGTGCTGGATCAAATCGGTATGATGGCCATCATCATGAAGCCCCAACTGGGGGTAATAATCCACCAGTACCACCATCTCCGCCAAGTATCCACCATAACGGCTCCAATGGAGGCTAGGGGATCTAGGGTAGAGGTGGCAGGAGAAGTAGAAGTGTGGCTCATGGACACCGTAGCCGCAGTGAACAACCAAGACGGCGCACCCTGTCACCAAGTGATGCCAGGCACTGGATCAACTCAAACATAGAGGTGCGATGCTGTGAGTCGGATAACATCTATGTGGGTCCAAAAAATTTCGGAACATGCATACAATGAACAAATTTTTGGAAGGGTTTTCGATTTCACGGCACATCCAATGCTACGATGGCATGGCTCAGCCAGATACCTAGGTCCAGGACTTCTTCCAGGCCTGCTGCATCACCAAAGGACGAAACAACTTGGTTGCAACCCGGTATCTCCCGCTTATGTTGGGTAAGATGGCTCGATCATGGCTCAATGAACTCCCAAAAAACACCATCCACAACTGGTATGACATGCAAAGTGTTTCTTTCGGAACTTTGGGGAACATACAGGAGGCCTTGCACGGTCGGAGATCTGTAGCGGTGCACCTAGAAACCCAGAGAAACCGTCTGAGACTACCTCAGATGATGGATCAACACGAAGAACGCCTGCGAGGGAGTAACCAACCAAACCGTGATTGAAGCATTCATCGCAGGACTCCCAATTGGTTTACTGCATCATCGCTTAAACTATGACATAGTGATTGATTTGGGGTAGATGATAGAGATGACAAGCAAATACGTTGATGTCGGTAATGATTCAAATGGCCTTCTAAATGTAGTGGTTGTGCCACAGTCGGCAAAATAGCCGAAGCAGTAGACCCGAAAACGCAAGAACACCTTGGAGGAATAAACCCAACCCAGAAACCGCAACCGTCAATGCAACTTTCGGGTCTGGAGGACGAGGAGTCCTTGGAGGAGGTCGGGGGTGAGGCCGTGGAACTTCCAGAGTCCAAGGTAGAGGAAACCAGCAACCTGGCAAAACCTACTCTTGGACTGACATCACCAATAATCTATGCGTGCATCACCCAGATGGTAACGAGGACTCATCCCACACCAATGTTGAGTGTCATTTCAATGAAGACATCAAGAAAGAAAAATCTGCTAGCTACAGGGACAACTAATGAAAAGGAAGAAAAATTCCGACAAAGACAAGACGTCCAAGGAAGATTCTGACATAGAGGAGGTAGAAGCATCAAATCCCAAGTCAGATGGAAAGAAGACCTTCCCAACAAAGAAAGACACATATGTCTATTTCCTTGGATCTGAACTAGCTAAGGTCAAAAAGGAAGTGATGCACGAGCTCAGTGCAACTATTCCGGCTGCCCCTCAGTATCTAGATTACTCGGAAGAGTAAAATCACCTTTGACCAAATCGATCATCCTCCTAATCCACACAGGCGAGGTAAGTACGCTTTGGTCGTCAATCCACTTATTGACGGCTATGGGTTCTCCAAGACCCTCATGGACCGTGGAAGCAGCATCAACATCATCTACGTCGAAATGCTGTACCAGATGAGGATTTCAGAAACACAGCTAAATCACAGGTCCGTGACTTTTCATAGAGTTGTCCCCGAAAGAAAATAAAACTCTATGGGAGAAATTAATTTGGATGTCACCTTTGGAACTCCAAAGAACTACCGGATGGAAGAATTTTCCTTCGAAGTGGTCCCATTCAAGAGCGCATACCACACTATCTTTGGGCGTCCGGCTTACTGGGCTTTTATGGCTCGCCCGTGTTACATTTACAACATGATGAAAATTCCAGGTCCCAATGGCATCATCATGATCTGGGGAGACCGAAGAAGACATGAGAATGCGAGGCATAAATGCCGCCTTTGCTGAAGCCGTACTGCATGTCAAGGAGCACTAGGAGATCAAGAAGAACATCGACCCGTTCGAGATCCCTACGACGAAGAAGGAGGTGACAAATTCTACTCTAGAGTTCAAGGCATCGAAAGAGACAAAGATAACGTTGTTGAAGGATGATGACCCCTCTAAGGTGACCCAAATAGGCGTAGGTTTAGGCCACGCATAGGCTCGCTCGTCGAGTTCCTCAAAGCCATTAAAGATATCTTCCCATGGCAGCCATCTGACATGACCGGAGTACCTAGGGAACTTTCTGCGCATAACCTAAATGCATACCCAAACAATAAATCCACCAAACAGTCCTTACGAAATTTTGGCGATTAAAAGAGCAAAGAAATAGCTAAGGAACTTGCCCGACTCTTGTTAGACGGATTCATAGAAGAGGTCTTCCATACTGATTGGTCGACCAATCCTGTAATGGTCCCTAAAAAGGACACCACTGATCTAAGGATGTGTGTTGATTATACTACCTTGAACAAGGCTAGCCCCAAAGATCCGTTCACTCTGCCCCAAACAATTGCTTAAGTTATTGACTCGACAGTAGGCTCGGAACTCCTATGTTTTCTCGACGCATATTCTGGATATCATCAAATTCGGATGAAGAAATCTGACAAAATAAAGACTTTGTTCATCACCCCTTTCGGAACCTTCTACTACATAATGATGCCTTTTGGGCTCACAAATGCAGGATCTACATACCAGCGTGCTATGCAGCGTTGCCTCCATGATCAAATTGGACACAATGTACATGCATATGTGGATGACATAGCTGTGATGTCCAAAAAGAAGGAAACACTAATTTCTGACTTGGAGGAAACATTCAGCAATCTACAAAAATATAACATAATGCTTAACCTGAAGAAGTGTTTCTTTGGAATACAATCCAGAAAATTGTTAGGTTTCATTGTGTGTCAAAGAGGCATAGAGGTGAACCATGAAAAAATAAAGGAAATACTCAACATTGCTAGGCCAACTCGCCTGAAGGATGTACACCGTCTAACAGGCTGCATTGCCGTGGTCAATTGGTTCGTAAGCCGGCTTGGTGAAAGAGCCGGACCATTATACAAGCTCTTAAAAAGACCAAGAAATTCATCTGGACTGATGAAGCTGAAGATGCACTTCAGGATCTTAAAGTCAAACTCTCATCCTCCCCTATTCTTGCAGCACCGGAACCAGAGGAATCGATGTTGCTCTAATTAGCTGCAACAAACAGAGTCGTCAGTGTCGTCATGGTGGTAGAATGACTGGAAGAAAAATAGAAACACCTGGTGCAGCATCCGACTTATTATAACAGCGAGGTCTTTACTGAATCGAAGCAAAGGTATCCTCATTACCAAAAGTTATCATATGGTGTGTTCCTCGCATCCAGATAGCTACAAAATTATTTCCAAGAGACAGGATTACCATGGGGACTTTAGACGTTCCATTGATTGTGCCTCAGCCAGATCTAACCTGGCCGAGTCACTTGTGATTTCTCAAGATAAAAGGTGAATCCACTTGTGGCGGCATTGGTTCAGTCCGCGGAGCAGCATATGCCGGCTCTGACTAACCCGCATGGAAGTGTCTCATTTCAAACGACAAAGGATACAAATAAAGTGCCTGTTGATGATTAGTTCCCAGAGAGCACCGTAACAATTGGTGTCGGGTTAGGTGCCAAATAGGAAAGTGATATCGTCCACTTCCTCCGTGATAATAGGTATATCTTTGCTTGGTCCACACAGGATCTGCAAGGTGTACCGAGGGAGTTGGCCGAGCACTCTTTGCATGTGAGACCTAGAGGTAAACTGGTGAAGCAACCTCTCCGCCGCTTCGCCAAAGATAGGATAAAGGTGATTGGTGATGAGATAGCTCGACTCCTTATAGCTGGGTTTATCATGAAAGTACACTATTCGGATTGGCTCTCTAACCCGGTGCTTGTGGAAAAGAAGAAGGATGATCCGAACATGGAAGTGGTATGGCGAATGTGTATTGATTACACAAACCTGAATAAAGCGTGTCCAAAAGATTCATTTCTACTGCGAAGGATAGATCAGGTCATAGATTCGACCCTAGGTGTGAGTTGTTATCATTTGTAGATGCGTACTCTAGTTTCCGCCAGATACCCCTGAACCCGGATGATCAAATAAAAACTGCTTTCATTACCCCGTATGGGGCTTATTGCTACTGGACTATGCCATTTGGTTTAGGTAATGCAGGTGCAACTTACCAAAGACATGCAAAAATGTTTGCATGATCAAATTGGGAGAAATGTCCAAGTGTATGTAGAAGATTTTGTGATACAAACAAAGGAAATCAAAACACTCATAGAAGATATCTGGCAGACATTCGCAAACTTGAGAAGGTTCTGAATGAAGATTAACCAAAAGAAATGTAACTTTGGTGAGGAGGGTGTGAAGTTACTCGGTTTTATCATGTTTAGCCGAGGTATCGAGTCCAACCCCACAAAAATCCGAGCTATAGAGAAAATGGAACTGCCGAAGTGTCTTAACGATGTGCAAAAGTTCACTGGTTACCTAGCATCGCTAAGTCGGTTTGTATGTCGGATAGGAGAGAAGGCATTGACCCTCTATCAGCTAATGAAAAAGGCATATAATTTTTTATGGACACCGCAAGCTAATAGCGCGTTTCATGAACTAAAAAAGATTCTAGCCTCTGCACCAGTGTTAGCTTCACCACTATCCAAAGAGCCAATGTTGCTCTATATAGCAGTGACCAACTAAGTCATAAGTGTTGTGGTTGTGGTGGAGCGTGGCGAGGAGGGTAAGTCGGTGAAGAGGCCAGTGCATTACCTAAGCAATGTATTGTCAACTTCGAAGCAAAATTATCCCCACTATTAGAAAATGGCATACGGTGTATACATGGAAGCCAAGAAACTCAAGCATTACTTCGAGGAACACCCCATAAAAGTGATATTCAAAGTGCCCATATCCGAGATAATGAGCAACAAAGATGCAAGTGGCCGGATTGCAAAATGGGCAATTGAGCTAGCCCCTTACGCACGATAGTTTGATATGAGAGATGCAATCAAATCTCAAGCAGTGGCTGACTTTTTCGTAGATTGGGCTGAGATGCAGTATGAACCACCTTTGCAGGACTCAAATTATTTGAGGATGCACTTTTATGGGTCAAAAGTAAAAGAAGGATTAGGGGCCGGAGTAGTACTTACCTTGCCCAAGAAAGATCAACTGAAATATGTTCTCCAAATCCATTTTAGAGCATCAAACAATGTGGCCGAGTATGAAGCACTCGTGCATGGACTTAAGGTGTCAAAGGAAGTGGGGATACGTAGGATACAATGTTTTGGTGATTCGGATTTGGTGGTGCAGCAAGTGTCTGGCCATTGGGATGCCCTGGATGTAAACATGGCCCTTTATAGATTCCATGTCCAAAATATATGTGGCTTTTTTGAAGGATGTGCATTCCATCATGTACATTGGCTTGAAAATGAAGCAGCTGACATACTGTCTAAGCTGGGGTCATCTCGGCAGCCAATCCCGCCAGGAATTGGTTTGGAGCACTTGACAAAACCGTCTATCACACCTTCACCGGAATCTGAGTCAATCTATGTCCCGACTCACTCCGGATAAGAAGCTACCTCTATGGAGATTGACTGGGGGAACACCTCAGTAAGCCCGGATACTAACTCGGCGAACCTAGGGACTGCCTCGCAGAACCCGATGACTGTTCAACTTGATCCAGTGGGAGTTATGATGGTGGATGCAATGGAAGTTGACGAGGAGCTTTTCCCAGTTCGTGCTATACCAACATGGGCGAAGCCAATATTTGAGTTCTTGAAAGATGGAACTTTGCCAAGTGATGAGATACTTTCAAGGAAAATCCAAAGAAGAGAAAAGGAATACACCATTATCAATGCAGAACTATACAAGAGAAGTGTCACAACTATGCTGTAGTGGTGTGTAGACCCAGGAGAGGGGTTTGACATCCTCCGAGATATACATCAAGGGGAATGTGGGCATCACGCATCGTCTAGAGCCTTAGTGGAAAAAGCTTTTCGGCATGGATTTTACTGGCCAAGTGCCTTGGAGCAAGCATAAGATCTTGTAAGGAAGTGCAATGGTTGTCAGAGGTACGCCACCAAGACACGGATGCCAATGTCGGAACTTAAAACCATACCAATCACTTGGCCATTTTCTGTATGGTGCATAGATATGGTTGGACCATTTAAGCCATCTAAGGGCAACATGACTCACATCTTGGTCATGGTAGACAAATTTACCAAATGGATTGAAGTGAAGCCAATCTGGAAATGTGATGGGGTAACAACTGTGACATTCCTCAAAGATATAGTCTTGAGATACGGCTATCCTCGTAGTATCATAACTGATAATGGCACAAATTTTGCTGAAGGAGTATTTGCGAGATTCTACCGAGAAAAGAAGATCCGGTTAGATATTGCATCAGTAGCCCACCCCGCATCGAACAGACAATTGGAAAGATCCAATGGGATAGTTTTGTCCGGGATAAAACCCCGGCTCACTGATCCACTTCAAATATTAGTGGGGTGCTGGATAGAAGAACTACCTACAGTACTATGGAGTTTAAGGACAACTCCGAATCAATCAACATGCTATACGCCATTTTTTCTAGTATATGGGCCATAAGATGTATTACCATCCGACATAGAGCATGACTCGCCTAGGGTTTCCCAATACATAGAAGCCAAAGTGAAAGAAGCCCGGCAAAATGATGTTGATCTATTGGACGAAGCTAGAGAATTGACCTTGTCCAGATCCGCCATATATCAGCAAAATCTCCAACGCTACCATAGCCGGAAAGTAAACCCCCGAGTCTTCCTGAAAGGTGATCTGGTACTTTGGCTAGTGCAACGCACTGCTGGCATGCATAAGTTAGCCCCCCGATGGGAAGGGCCATTCATTGTAAGCAAAGCATTGCACAATGATTCCGATTACCTCATTTATGCACAGCCACAGGAGAAAAACAAGGCGGACAGGTCCGGCGAGGAATCTAAACGTCCATGGAATGTAGCTCTACTTTGCCTGTTTTACACTTAGCAAAAAGTGTATGTATCTCGAACTCTCATATGTCGGTATGTATGTCGGGAATGAGCTTATGAATGAAACTTCGGCACCCCAAGAAGAAACTCAGGGACTGCCTCAATAATAATTGTCTTTACTACATTTACTTTTTATATGTCGGCTGGCTTAAATTACTTATACCTTAGCCGGATTAATAGTGTGTAGGCACCAAAACCCAACTCTTCAACTTCTTGTTGTCCAACAAGAATTGGCTTCATGCCAAGCAAGAGAACAAGTTTGGAATTGCTAAGCACATGAAAAATGACTAAGGAAAGGAACATAATTGAGCCAACATTTGTTATTTGGACTAACCCCTATATTCACTTTACTTCTGTTATGTTGAATTATGTTGAGCTAATCCTAAAGTTTCAAGTATTGTTAACTCAAATTTTTGAACCTCTGACTCGTAAGTGAAAAAACGAATCAAGGTAGACGCGAGCCAATTCATAAAATTGGGGAACAAGGAAATGGAAATCGGGACTCCACCCAAGATAATCCGACATTAAAAACTTAGTGGTAGACAAATAAACATTGTGCACATTACATCTGCGCTCGGCATACCGGGGATTTAACAAATTTAAAGTGTTTTTTGCTCAAGGAGCAGCAGCATCTGAGGTATCAGTTGTAGGAGGAGGCAACTCGGTATCGGTGGGGGAGCTTTAGTTTCTGCCTCATCATCCGGGTTAAGCTCAGTGCCCTCCGGATCATCAGTGTCCTCGGCAAACTCAAAGGCGTCTTCCCCTTTGCCGCCTGATCCATCTTCGACAAAACTGTCATCGACAACATCAAGGAAGCTCGGTCCTTCATTCCAACTATGGCAAAATGCGTACTGGATAAGGTTGTAGGTGCAAGCTTTACGTTGAGCGATGCACTCTGGGTCATTAGTCCACTTAGATCCGGTGCACATGCGGTCAAGAATCTTCAAGTTGAGGCCCTCATACCATGACAACACGAAGCTCAGCGCCATGTCAGCTCCAGTGCGCATTGGATTCCCTCTAGAGGTCTAGATGAGTCTCACACTCCATCAATTCTGCAATAAAGGGTGCAAAACCTTCGGGAGCAGGCTCATTGGGCCAAAGGGCATTTTAGATCCGGACAACTGTAGTCATAATATCCGTGCCATAGTTCTTCATGGTTTCAGGTCAGGCAGGAAGGCTCACCAGCATGTCCGCCATGTCATAAGGAATAGATTTGGTGCTAGGACCAACAGGAGTAACTTTATTCAAGCAGAACTTGGTAACGGAAGAAGAAGCAATGGCATCGCTTTCTGGATTTTTTCCTAAAAATGAGACAAGTAACATTAGTAATTAAGGGAGAAAGACCAGGAGAAACGAATGTGGATGGAAGACAAAAAAAGACGAGAGATATAACTAAGGATCTGGGTCAGCTCCATGAGACAATCAGAGTTCCTCTTCTAGATCTTCTCATATTCGGTGGTCACCGACTGAAACTTGATGTGGGCTTCCTTCAGAAAATCTTGGTTCTTTTCAAGTTGGGTCTTCAGATGCTCCTTTTTCCTTGGAGAAGTTTTGGTCAGCCTTGTCCAGCTTAGCCTTGTGGAGATCTTTCAGCTTTTTTAGTTTGGCGTTGAGCCGAGTAATCTCATCATCCTTTAGGAGGAGTTTGGTGAGCTCATTATCCTTCTTCTTGCGTTCAGCTTGATGTTGCCCTACTTGTTCGAGAAAGTGGAGCATCATGTTAGGCAAAGGCACGCTATCTTGAAGAGACACTGCAATAGTTTGTTGACTTGGTAGAGACGAGGTATAATTATCTGTCGAGTCAGAAGGAAAAAGGACAAATATTGAATAACGAAGACGATTTACCTCTGATCTCGGCCAAATTTTTCCTCATGATGATGTTCTCAGCCTCCACTTCGGCTGTGCAATCCGAATAGCAAGTTAGTTCGGACAACCAATGATGAAGATAAGTATAAGTAAAAATTGATCAAGATAACTTACACTTCTTCTTCAGCTCAGTGATCAACCCACTATGCTTTGAGCGAATATCCTTGTTTGTGTCCAGGAGCCACTGGAACTCGGCGGTGCAACGGTTGGTAGTGATCTGAAAAGAAGAACGTTAGCTAATATATCATAAGGAATATTTGAATCTACTCACGACCCGGGCCAAGTGGAACATAACGCGGATCTAGGTGAGTGAATATTTGAATTTAGTTAATATCTGGGCCAAGCGAAACTTAACCCAGCTCTAGGTGAGTGGATATTTGAAACTACTAAGGAAATTAGCGCAACTAGAAATACTTTTGATTGGATCATCCGGCCGGGTAACGCGTTACTCCACCGGAGGCTCGGGGACTGGAGGATATATCTATAATTACTGGCGCATATGTAAGGGCATGACAAAGAGGTTTACCTCCATCATTCGGCTTGCAATGGAAATAGGTTTGGAAGTTGTGTTCATCTGGGCGCTGAACTCGGCAGGACCAAACTTCTCTGGGCTTTCATCGTTGATATTAATGATCTCGGCATCATTCCAATTGTTAACGTATTCAATAAAAGGACCATAGCTCTCCCTGCTGAGCGGCTAGGTTGCCACCAAGCCTTTGGCACGAGCTTCTTTCCTAACAATTGTGCTGCAGACGGGCTGGAATATAAAGTAAGCTGCTTACTGCTAGCAGACCCGGAAGTAGCAGAGACGGAGGCAATGCTCCCCTTTTTCATCATGGAAGCGAGATTATGTAGTCCGGATTCAATAGTTGATCCCTTAGGGGTTTTGGGAGCATCGGCAGCTGGTTAGGCTTCAGAGGCATCGACACCTTTCTTGTCCTTGGTGCCCACTTTGGGATGCTGCTATGAAGGTGTGGCTTGTGCTCCGGGCTTGGCCTGAGGCTTCTGCTAGAATACATCTTTGGCAGAAGCAGCTGGCGCAAGATATTTGGCTGAAATCTTGGTCTTGGTCTGGTCTTCTTGCCGAGTCTTGGGAGACTCAGACAAGGCAGGAGGAACTGGAGTAGCAGAACTTGTAACTAGAGCTGGAGCTGGAGCTAATTTGGATAAAACTTGGGTCGGTGCCAGAGTAACCGGCACCTCGATGACAACTGGTGTGGCGCGAACATTGCTAGTGCCTTCAACATCTTTTTGCGGCTAAGCCGAAGAAGAGCTGGGCTGGTACGGCATAGCCGTATCATTGGCAGCACCACTTCCCTCCGCACCGACATTTCCCTCCTCTTCACGAGGTGGGCTAAGATTTGGAGTGACCAATGAGCTCTCCTGAATAGGGCTCAGGGGGCGCGCATCATCATTGCGAGTAGAAGGTGGAGCATCTGGAATAGGAGAGGCAGTGCTCAAGCCACTCTGGGGGATCTCCCTAGGGCATCTGCCGGGTCAGATTAAGAACAAAACAACAAGTTAAATTGGCAAGAGAGAAACAAGAAATACATGAAGATACTACAATACAACTCAAAGGATGAGCGAGGAAGCAAAAAGAGGCTTACTTCGATTCTGCCATTTCTAGATATCTGCCCTCGTAGACCCAATCTCTGACAGGGGCAGGGGCCTAGACTGGCAGGGCCCCATGGTGGCGTGGCTACGCAGAGGCAGCGGCGCTGCTACAGCAAGAAGCACAGCGACGAGGCGCAACAGCGGTGGCGTAGCACCTAAGCGGAAGTAGCGGTGGTGTTGTTGCCCAGAAGAAGAAGAGGCAGAGGTGTGCGAGGAGCGAGAAATGACCAAGGGGCATCCCTCACCCCTATTTAACCACGCCTCTAAGTGGGGTGGTCGGATCTGGTGGCACGATGAAGCCACGCGGCGTGGCCGTGTATCCGCCGGATCGACCAATCAAAAGCAAGCCACGGGAAGGACCATAGGGTACAACTGATCCCACGACAGGACGTGGCGTTGCGGTTAACGAGGAAACAGCCATGACGTGATGTTCGCATCAGTTATCCCTGACAGTGAATATAGTAACCGGTGCAGTAACAGGCACATGCCCTTAAAATGAGGCAAAACAATGATTACCCTCCACGTAGGACGTGGGGAAGTGTACAAGAGAAGGAAGGAATCTAAAGGATAACCCGGATAAATAGAAAGTGACCCGACCAGCGAGAAATATCTCAGAATGTGCCAAGGGAATGCCAAATCGCAAAAATAAGAAGGGCTGAGTTACAGAGTGACTCGGCAAGAAGAGCGAAGAATTTAGTAGGTTGAACCTGGTGTGGCCTTATCAACTGAAGTTGCTAAGACCGCGCCAGCTTCGGGGACTAATGATGGGGGGATAACCCCGGGTATGGTCACGCCGGGTATAATGGCCATGTTAGGCAAGGTACGACAAGGTCAAAGCGTAAGCTGGCCAAGTCACCTCAACCTCAAGGCAGGCCGACTTATGGTATGACCCGGCCCGAAGGATGTTCGTCTACATTAACCTGGACAACGTAAAACATATGTCGGCTAGACTTTTGTAACTTGTTTGTAGGTACCCATAGGGCCGAGTTAACTAGGCCCGAGACGGGTTACCACTTAGCTTGCAAGGGAAGGAAGGAATCTTATTGGTCAAAGGTTTTCTCTCTCCACTGTAGCGTGAGCGCAGCAGACAGAGGGATGGACCATCGAGTACGGGAAGACAAAGATGACGTTGCCCATGTCAGGTGATGTTGGCTATGTCGGCTGAAGCCATGCTGTAGAGGGGCTCAGTGAGGCTTATGCCCTGAGTCCACATTAGCTGAGACAAAGAAAAGAGGAGCACCGCTTTGCTATTTTGGGAGAGGCATATTCGAATATGCCTTCCACGTATGCCCTAACTTGTAACCTAGCCCACCCTATATAAGGAGGGGCAGGATCTCCATGGAGAGGGTCGGACATTTTTACTAAGGGAAAACCCTAGAGAGGTAGTTGTGGGTAGTAAGAGCACTAGCCTCCTCCCCACGAACAGCTCAAGGAGCCCTTGTAATCCACCATCGATAAGACAGAAATTCAAGCATCTGTGTGTGGAATCACCACAATATCCCTCCTTGGATATCTCTAGTGCTCATTGGCCCCATCTTTAGCCTATACATGGCATCTACCATGCCACCACCATGACAGAGACTATAGACAACACAAAGACATAAGTTTGTACCATACACTTTGATGGGCCTAAAGCGCTCGGGGCTGGCATGGTGCTCAAGTCACCCCCAAGGTGATAAACTGTTCTTTGTATTGCAAATTCACTTCATGGCGACAAATAACATTGCTGAACATGAAGCCCCACTGCATGGAATTTGAATCGCAAAAGACATCGACATTCACTGACTCATGTGTTACGGAGACATGGATTTAGTTGCTTAGCAAGTACCTATATCTTTAATGCAAACAAGCACATGGCAACATATAGAGCTGTCGTGGATGAATTATCTGAATCATTCGAATAGTTTGAAGTTCAACACATTCCTTGAACAGAAAATGAGGAAGCAGATGCTCTATCAAGAATAGGGTCAACATGGAAACAGGTCCTGGATGGTGATTATTTGGAGCACTTAAGAGTTCCCTCTATCATAGAAGTTAACGACGAGTATCTGACCAAATCCGACTCACCTCTTGTAGCAATTCTTGCTGTAAATCTCAGCTGGACAAAACCCTACCTTGATATCTTGGTAGATAGAAAATTACCTGAAGACAAAGTTCTGAGCTGATAGGTCGTTCGATGAATAAAATCCTACAAAGTGGTGGGAGGTGAGTTCTATAAGCGGAGTGTGTCTGGGTCTTTAAGCGCTGTGTTTCTCTGAAAGAAGGAGTGGAAATCCTAAGGGAAATTCATGACGGCGAATGCGGACATCACGCTGCAGCCAAATCTTTAGTGGCAAAGGATTTTATACACGGATTTTTCCGGCTTACAGCTAAGGCAGATGCCGGACGGCTGGCCAAGTGTGCAAAGGTTGCCAAAAATACGCCAAACAAGCCCATGTTCTGGCTGATCAGCTGTAAACAATTCTGATTACATAACCCTTCGTGGTCTAGGGGCTTGACATGTTAGGACCGTTTAAACAGGCTCAAAGTGGATACGCTCAGCTTCTTGTGATGATGGATAAATTCACAAAATGGATAGAGGCAAAACCCATCACAAGCTATGATGGAGCAACAGCCAAAAAGTTCGTCGAGGATGTGATCATCTGATTCGGGTATCCACATAGTATTATTAGGGATAACGGGAGTAACTTTTCCATGGGAGAACTAGTCGAATTTTGCAATGAACACGGGATTCGACTTGATATTGCATTAGTCGCACATCCACAAGCCAATGGACAAGTTGAAAGGGCAAATGGTTTAATTCTTCAAATCTTGCGACCAAGATTCCAAGCACCACTACATCGTGCTGTGGGGGCTTGGGCGGACAAATTGCCGTCTATGATATGGAGTTCACAAACTACTCCTAACAGGTCAACCGGGTATACACCTTTTTTCTTGGTCCACGCTGTAGAAGCAGTTCTTCCAAGTGATCTTATTCATACTTCTCCCCGAGTCGCTGCGTATGTAAAAGAGGATGACAAAGCCGCTCGACAAGATGACCTTGACATACTCAAGGAAGTTTGTGTCATTTCTGAACAGAGATCTACAGCCTATCAGCAGAAGTTACGCAAGTATCATAGTCAAAGAGTGAGAAACCGGTCTTTTAGGAAGAGCGGTCTGGTTCTCTGGCTAGTGCAAAAAAGAGTGCACAAACTTTCCACTATATGGGAAGGGCCCTTTATGGTTAATCGAGTATTGCACAATGGTTCTTACTCCCTAACTGACATGAGGCCAAAAAAAGAAAGACCTGCTACTAAGAAGAGAAAGAGAGTTGGAGGCCGTACAAATTCGGATGAACTAAACCGTCCGTGGAATATTGCTCAACTACGTCCCTTTTATTCTGAAAATTTATTTCTTTGTAATCATATCCATGTACATGTTCAAAGTGAATAAATTATAGGTCTCCTAAATGTTTTTTCTGAGATGTTTTTTATGTACCATCATATTTCCAAATGATCATATCATAGTTAAAAATCCCAGAATACTTAAAAGTACTTTATGCTCATGTTTGTTCCTGTTAGATTTCCGATTCTAAAAATGCTACCTTCGGGTATAAGTCTAAATTGTCTAGTTTATACTTGGGTTTTTGTCTTATTGCTGGATGCAGGTATTTTCTGAGTAGTGAATTGTTGGTAATGGAATCCGGATTTGATTCCGGGTTTAAACTTGTTTAGCAACTGAGCTCCATTGCTCAACAAAGTTTTCATGCTGAAGGTTTGCCGGCACACGAAAGGGACGAGGCAGAAAGCCAGATAAACGATAAGTGTGCACAAAACAGTGCTTAAGTAACTTTCAAGCACAAAAAAACCAAAAGTTCTAAAGAAGTAAAGCACAAGTTCTTACAAACTAGCACAACAAAATAATATTCTACTTATTACAATCAGATTGTCTTTTAGAATAACACATTGTTTTTCTAGTACATTCTACGATGCAGGTGGAGACGAAGGATTTGCCGGCTTGCTAGAAACATGACCCGTATCACCCTGATATCTTTCCGAGACGAGTATGTTAGACTAAAACTGCTCGTCGTATTCGGAAACTTTGGTAACTTCTTCCCTAGGGGGAGGTGGTACTTGAACTAGCGTAAAGAATGGTTCATCATATCTGGTCAGCTCGGCCACGCAAGAGGCGTATCTGGCACAAGCATCCTAGATCTTTTTGATGTTCTATGGATTACCATCTTCATCAAAAGTCGAATAACCCTTGGTAACTTGCCACATTTCCATGCTTTCATGGTGGCTCATTACGATTGTCACGAGATTCTGTACCGATGTGCGTGCATACGACATGTTCCAATCCTTGACAAGCTTGGGAATATCCCTCGCCTTGTCCTGTAGATCAAAGGTAAACATTCAGTTCAAGCCGAAATGCTGGACAGACTCATCGATTTCCTCCAAGGATTGGCGGAAGTTGCGGATCAGGTCCCCAATGGCAACAAGCTGGCTGGTAAGAGACTCGGATGAAGAGGCATCAAGAATGTTGAGAGCAGAATATAATTTTGCGGCCCAAAAGTTGATATGGCAAGGCAAAGCGGTACCCAAGTTGCTTGTAATTGGTCGCGTTGCCCACTATTGGCATGCCAAATACTCAGAGAATCTTTTTCAGCACGAATTCAACTTAACGTATGAATACAAAATATCAGTCTAATGCCCGTCAAGTTGGGACCCTACAGTTTTTGCTGTTATGTAGCTGCCATCTTGGAGGCATTGTTGCGACCATGTACTCCCTCCATCCCAAGGCTTAAGGCCTCTAATTTTGTTAAAGAATCAAGGAGCTTTCCACCTTGCAGCGTTGGCACCTGTATCCATTCCTTGTTATGCTGTCTTCTTCTTCCCTGGAGCGGTGATGTGTGGTCACGGCCATGGCGTGGAGCAGGGACGACATTTCCATCGGTGGTTCTAGGGCATGGACGGAATTACTCAGCCTAGCTCTCCTCCCTATCCCAAATCCCATCGTCTTCTCCTCTTCTTCTTCTACTACTGGGATTTTCATTGATGCCTTTGTACCAGGACATCACAAATGATAAGGCTGTGTCAGCTCCAGCACGTGCATCGGATTTTCTCCTATCCCGGAGCCTCTCGATCAGCACAGAAACTTCCTTGGGGTCAGTCTCAACTGGCCATAGAGTATGAAAAGTGTTGATGGCAGTGCCCAGGAGACCAACCCCACAGACCCTCATGGGCCCAAGGAAAGCCGCAAGACTAGCCAAAGATTCGTCAATTGTGACATCTTCCAAGATAGGGCTAGCTTCAGTTCTCTTTTCCCAGAGCTTGCGGATGGCGACATTAGAGCGGGCCTTGGACTGAGGAAAATCCTTTGAAAACACAAACGAAAAGAAACTAAGAAACTGCAAAGAGAAGGGTGACCTCAGCAATAATAAGCAAACTCAAAACAAGGAAACTTACTAGCTATAATACCATGAATCCAAGTTAGTTCGGCCAGCCAATTCATCTGCTTCCTCTAAAGATCTGCAAGGGCGGTTTTCGCTGACTCAAGTTTGGCCTCGGCCTCTTGAAGGAGTCCTTTGTTTTTATCAAACTGTCCTTCGAGCTGGACCTTTGCATCGAAGAACTCTTGATCTAATTTTTCAAGCTCAGATTTCTAGAGCTATTGGAGTTTCTCATTCTCAGCACGAAGCCAGAGAATCTCCTCGTCCTTCTCCTTTAGTTGGGCCTGATGTTGTCCTTCTTCTTCGAGAAAATAGAGCATCATGTCAGGCAGGGGAACATGTAACACCCCTAGTTCTTATAAAAGAAATTAGGGTTTGATTTGTGCATAGCATGAGCATAATAATTTAAAATGCACGGAAGAAAATAATATGCAAACCCTAAACCCTAATTCCCCTCTTTATTTGAAATGTCTTCAAATGGTTTTGATTATTTTGAAAACTACCAAAATGTTGGAGCCCAAATGGATTATAAGGGCTCTAAAGTATTTTATAGTATTTATAAAAGTTCTGGTATTTTGGAAAATCCCCAAAACAATTTTTTATTTGAAATTACAAAAGAGTAAAATAGAAAAACAGAAAATAAAAAGGTTTTTGATAGAAAAAATGATTTTTAACCAAATTAGGCCACATCCCGGTCCGCCCTCTCCCTATCTATCGCCGCTAGCAACATCTTTCGCGGCCCACCTCAGCCCAAACCTCAGCCCGCGTACCCCTTCACTTTGCTTCCTCTTTCTTCCTCCTCGCGACAGCGAGAGAAGCACCTCGCTGGCGCGTCCGATGTCATCCGCCGCTCCGTCGCGATGCCCGCCTCCCATCATTGCTTCCTGGAGTTGGATAAGACCGCCACGACGCTCTCTCGCCCACCCTATCCTCTCACTCCCCCCTGCGATTCCCCTCTCGTTTCCCCTAGAGGCCGAAACCCTAGCTCGGCCAGAGCCACCATCGCCATCGTTTAGGACCTCCTTTAGCCTATCTGAGCACGTCGTCGTGACCCTCTAGCTCTCCTTGATCGTTTTCCCCCACTCGTGCAAGCCAGAGAAGATCGAAGCAATCCAATTGACCCCTCAGTTTCTGACGACCTCCGCCGCCATTCCCGTCGATTCTGGCCATGATAGCTCTCCGCGACACCACCACAGCAACCACGGTGAGTTTCTGGTCCTTAGGAACCCATCCTACCCCTTCCTCGCTTTCTGGTTCATGCTCGGGTCGCGCGCCGTAGCTCGCTGCCATCGGGCACCGTCTCAGCCAAGCCTCCGGTGACCAAAACCTAGTGGCGCCACCACCGTTCGACTCGCGTTGGTCCCCTGCATTGAACGACCCTACTCTCGAGCTTGCGCGCGCGCCCAGAACGCCGCTTCGGTGACCACCTAAGTCGGCCAGCCGTGGTTGACCCTGTCAACCGGTGAGTGGGCCTAGCTGCCTGCATTGCCCCCAAAGTGGCATCCGGGTCCAGCTGTCAGCCGCTGAGGCTAGGAGAGCCTTATTACAAAACGCCTAGTACCTGTGCTGGCGTCGTGATGACATCCGCCTGACCTAATAATGGCTTTAAACGTTTTTAGAAATTGTAGAAAATGAATAAATGTTGTAAAATAATAACAATTTCATTTTTAGTCAGAAAAATATGAGTAATATATCAAAATGTTCAAAAAACGTATATCTACACAATAGACTCATAATCATGCATGGTTAAGCAACTTTTATTACAAGTTTAATTAGAAGAACAAATTAACCCCTCATAGGTGTTCTAGGGTTTCCCCTGTTCTAGGGTTTGTGACCCTCGGACCCTGTTTAAAATGGTCGAGCATGCCTTAGGGTTATATTTCAATACAATTCAACTTGTCATATCATCATCCTTGCTTGAAAATTGCATCGATTCCTTGTGTTGATTGTTTCTTCCTTCTTTTTTGGTGTTTGCCTCTCCCCGATATAATACGATATCAAGATCAAGATCGAAGCCCGAGATCAACACTATCAAAGGTGATCCATGAACAAGTCCATCTGATGAACCCTGAAGATCTATAGTTCGGTATTAATAGGAAAAGGCAAGAAAAACCCCACACATGATATAATCCTTTGATTTCAAAGTATTTCATTCTTTCCATGTGCATACAATTCTAAAGTCATTCTTCGATAGATAGAGTAATCATATCTAATGCATGTTGCCTATGTAGCCTATATTCCCTTATCCACTTCTCCTAGCATAACTAGGGTTTGGCTTTGTGATCTTCGCTAGAGCTATTTATATCTATTGTGCTTAGCCAATCTTAGTTGTTACCATTGGTCCATCTAGTTGATGAATAAGAGCTACAAATGAACCTAGTTGGATAGGAGAACATGGTATGATCAGAGATGAAAGTTAAACATGCTAAGGCTTGTATGGGAGGCCACGAGGGTTGTGGTTTTTGTAGTCCCAAACTTGTCAGCACTAGGACCCGAGTTCTTGCCATTGGACGAAGACCGAGCATGCAACCACACGGGGGTTTATGGGGATCCCCTTGACCCCAACTTGCCTAGTCTGATCCATGAGTCTGTAGTTTGAGATTTGGAGTTGGCATCTGCATATTTGGATGGGTTGAAGATGGTGCATCATATAGGACATGGCCGGGTGAAGGCTGCACTTCATAGAAACTGGATCTCGGTAGAGAGAGTCGCGGACCTCTTCGCAGTATGGCCAACTGCCGCAGCAGGGAACCCTTCTGAGTAACTCATGGATTAGGCAAAAGCAAGGGAAAGGTTTTGGTCGATCACCCTCTATCAACAAATCAAGGAAGTGTGTCAAGTGATGTTAAGAGTTGGTCGGCACGTCTGGGTAAAGTTGTACACCCCTGCAGGGTTAAATCTTTTCAAAAATCCGTCTCCTCGGTTATGGATGAGTTGGTGACCAGATTCAAAGATCATAGAGAAGAATAACCTAATTGTAAAATTTGGCAAGTAAGGTAAAGTGTGTTCTAAGGATGGTTCCTCGGGGATTCGAGGGTGTGATCCTAGTTGTGAGATTAGGATTACTTTGGTGGATATCAAGATGATGATCAATTCTTTGGAGATGTCGCTTTCTTATCCCCTTTTAAAATGATCTATTTAGTCGTGCTTCTTCTCCTTCTCTTTTTACAAAGAAAGATAGCTTTATGAAAATGAAATCCACCAGCCATATGTCTTGCGGAGTACACCTTGTACTCAGCCTTTCTTTGTTGATACTTTTGCAGCAGGTAAGTGTTACCATAAGAGATGATCTCTGTATGACAATGGCATCGATGAGTAGCTTGGGGTTCCCGGTTGGCAGCCTGGAATCGATGGATTGGGACGTCATCATTATGCTTCAGGCCTCTTAGGCCACTTGTTAAGTTTTCTATAATTAATAGCATAACTGGCCCTCCGTTGCTTGATGTTTGTGGTCAGTGACCTCTGCTTGTAATATTTTCGTTCTCTGCTCAGTTATGAGCTTGCTGTAATAACTTTTGAGTCATAGGGTCACTGTAATGTTACCGTTTCTTTCTCTATATGCTTCCGAGATTTAGGTTAGGCTTATATCAGACAGAGGTCTGGGATTTTTCTAGCCCTAATCCTGGGGGTGTAACATCCCAAAAACCCTAATCAAGATTATCAAGTTCTAATCACCCAAGTTTAGGGTTAACAAAAAAAATTATTACAAATTTGAATGTGAATGCATGTGTGTTTTGCATTAGTGTAGAATTGATTGAATTTGCCATGTTTGATTGCTACAAAGGATAAGAAATGGTTTAAAGATGAATGCTACATCATCTAGGCCAATTACAAACAAAATCAAAAGAAAAAGAAATCAAATATGAATAAATAAAGAAAATGGTCATTTTGACCAAAGTTAACCCCTAAGCCACTTTGAGTGTTCCTAGAATAAGAATTCTAACAGAAACAATTCCACTTCTTTTCACCCCTTGCGAGACCAAGTAAAAGTCAATCCAGACCCACTTTACAAAGTTACAAAAACATTTTCGAAATCATTTAATGGACATTTGAAAATTGAATCTAATGCATATGTGAAGATCACACTTTTCAAGAACCCATCAAGCCGATTCCCCTTGACCTCTCCAAGCAATCATAGATACTCAAGCTTAAGATTAAATCACTCAAAAAGTTTCATTCAAAAATTCCAAATTAATTCTCTTGTGGCCATTTCCTCAAACACCTGGCTTACACAAATTAACCCACTGCCTAACTTCGCTGTTTAAACAGTAATCAATCAACCATTTGGTCTCCCCTTAACTCCCTTGTCCCCCCTAGTGTTGAGTAGCACCTAGACCAGCCCCCCTTAGCCGTGTGCATAGTCGACCACCTCGCACAGACCGTGTCTCACCCCCGCCTCGCGTGCACTAGCTCTCCATGATCACCCCAACCCCGCAGACACCCCCGTTTGCCGCCGCGTGACCCATAGCTACTGCATGCCATCGCAAACACCTCTGCATCTACGCGGAGTGCCGCACGCTCCCGACCAATCCACACCGCCCCGCGCCGCACCATTAAGCCAGAGAGAACCGCTAGGGAACTGCGCACTGCCCCCTAGCCTGAGCCGCGCCGATAGCCGCCTGTAGCATCATCACCGACGAGCTCGAGCCCACTCCGTTCGGTCCCCTCACCGTAGTATAAATGGAGGCCTCCCCGCCTCATTTCTCCACACCAACACCCTCACCACTCCTGATAAAGAGTCCCTCACCCTTCCTCGGAGCAAGGCGAGCTCTCTCTCGCTGGAATTTGGCCAGAGCCCGCAGCTGCTGGAGGAGAAGGGCAACATCGATTTCGACCACCCCAAGACCCGCCGCGACCACCGCTGGAACCGCCCTCATCGACAACCCCATTCGCCCCCATCGCCGACCCTAGGTGGAGCCCAGGTGAGCCCCGCCAGACCCCCACCGCTGGGCTAGGTTTGATTCCTCGCCGGAGCAGTTCGTCGTTGACGATGACTCTCAGCCATTAGATTAGAATTAGATCGTAGGGCTCAGATTCGCAGATATCGTTTTGTTTAGTTAGACTCACTGACTGGTGGACCCCGTCTGTCAGCAGCCCGCTGTGCTGTGTAGTGCAGTTGGGCTGGCGCGTTTAAGTTTCCCACGCAGGCCTAGAGATTCAAATGTTGATTTTCCATTTTAATTAAAACCACATTATGTCAGTAGATTCAAAAATCAATTCAGAGAGATTCACTAAACCAAAGTGCATGATTCAAATTTTGTTGGAAAGATATTTAAATTAGCTATCCAAACCCGTTGGATTTTAGTCATTTGGAGTTTGAGATAATCTATAGTACAAATAACAATACAGAGACTTTTGCAACTTCAAACATTTTTCAAAAATCAACCATAAATGCTTTTGAGTTGATTCCAACTCTCAAAAATCACATTTGATAAGATCTATCTGAATATGTAAAAACAGTTAGGTTTACATGTAGTGACTTTGGACTAGTACCAAAGTAATGCTATATAGGCATTTCTAGTCACTTTAAATATATTAAATGATAATATTAAACTTTATTAAAAATGACCAACACTTCAAATCACATTCCCATGTATTAGAATATGTGGTGATGACATGTGTCCACATGATCCCATATTGTAATTGGAGAATATTAAATCTTAATTAATTTCAATGAGTAGAAATTACTTTTCTAAAATAAGATAAATAATATTTAGTCTTTAAATCATGTGATGATGGTGATGATGCTAGATCATCAAGTGTGAGCCTTAATGTGCTAAATAGACTTAGTTAAGTATTGTTTGATGATTGTGTACCCCGTATTTATTTATAGACTATAGTACCAACCAAGGATACGAGGATGAGTAGTACTACCATGCAGAAGACAAAGACAACTTCAACCACTTCACCAATCAAGGCAAGCCATCATTACTAGCAAGCTAGAACTTTCAAGCTAACACTTGCCAGTATTAACCTAAGCAAGATGCATTAGGCATGCTTTCGTTATATACCTTTGATTTATACCAATCCCAAGTTTTACTTTCAAGCTTTATTCTTTTGACTTTACCAAAGTTCTTTACTTTTTGTTAGTGCTTTGTGAGTATTGGAAAAGTAGTGTAGATAGCATAAAGAGTATAAAACTAGGCCTATACTTAGATGTCATTCTATGGCATGAGATTGAAGATTAGCACCCCTCATTAGTGAACACCCTTAACCTTAGTGGCTAGTGCTAAGCATAAAAGTTGATCACCTTAGATGGGAATACTTGGTGAAAATGATTATAAAAACCTTGGAATGATGATTCATTCTATTGAGATGTTTTGACATGTGTTGAGCAACACCAAAGGATTTGATGATGAAAATGTTGAGGCATGAGCCTTAGCCTTTATAAAAACTGATGGTTGGGTTCGGATGCGATACCATTCCAATTTTACCGTACAACCACAATACCTATATTGGGTAGGGCTTAGCCGGAAGTTTATATGCATTAGTATGGGTTCCCTTGCGGTGGAGGTTTGAGCTGAGGCTACCTCTTGATGATGTCCAACTACGTAGTGCCTAGGATGGAAGATGGCCATGGCTGGGAGGCCAAGGTCATAGGGGAGGTGCCTATACTAGAGTGTGTAATTGAAAGGTTATGATTGATTATCCGCATACTAAGTATGATTGATTCAGGGTTATCCCTGATGGATGTATCGAATTTTGTGGTGAAAGTGTACCACCTCTGTAGAGTGTCAAACTATTCAAATAGCCGTGGCCGCGGTCATGGACAATTGGAGTGGCCATACTGTTCCGTCGTTAGATTATTTCAAAATGATTTGTGAAATGAATTATGACTTTGACTTGACCACAATAGGGTTGTGGACAAGAAAACTAGTTTCCCACTTAAGTGATTTAGAACATTAACTTAATTTTCTTAACTTCTAAACTCAGTTTAGATAAACCTGGCTTTTTGCAAATAAATATAGAGCTTCAGAATTCCTACTAGAACTACCTTACTTGTTAGTGATAGTTTGCGAGTACTTAAAGAGTACTCATGGCTTTCTCCCTGGCTATTGCCATGGCCAGACTATGAGGAGGACTACCAGGATGATGGACAGCAGGAGGTCTATGACAACTAGGATCATCTCCCATCGTTAGCATTGCCTGTGACTCTAAAGATGTAGCCCACTACTACGCTTATTATTCCGCTGCTTGTTTGTATTAAGACTGGATCATGACCTTATTATGATTTGTAATGGATGATGTACTGTGATATCCAATCTGTTATGTCTCACAAAAATGGTAATCCTGGGATTGCGAGGTATGGGATAACAGGTATCTGGGATTAAAAATCCGGGTGTTGACACGGGGTGTCACAGGTTTTTGGTATCAAAGCAGTACCGACCGTAGGAAAACCTTGCTACTGGCCGATGTTGAGTCTAGAGTTTGTGAAAGCTATTTTGAAAGCTAAAAAGTATTTGCGAAAACTCTGGTATGCTTCTTTTTACTCCTTATCTAGTTTCTTTCCAACTCTCGGTCATCTTATCTTGTGTTGACTTTGGAAAAGTTTTGATACCTCTTCTAGTTTTTCAAAGCTTAGCTGCCTTTTTGGCATGTCGTTTCTCAACCAGCTGACCTAGTGTTGAGTTTCTAGAGTTAGTGTGTGTGTTCCTTGTTTCCCTTTACTCTCCTTCAGTTGAGAGATTCCTTTCCATCATGATCTCTCTACCTTGTTGTCCCACAACATCATGTTGATGGTTCCACATTGATCTGTTCAAGGCTTCGAGGTTTCCTTTCGCCTCGTGTGCCTCCTTTTCATTTGTTTGGGTACTTCAGAAGTTGTATCTTCTTTTTGAAGCTACCTTGTAGTACCCTTTGTGCTACTATGATGGTAGTTACTCCTTTCTTTGGGTTTTAACCATTGTACTTGAACCAAAGATCCCGGATATGCTAATTCTGCTGAAGCTCGCCTTTAACCCAACATCCATTTTGTTGATCCCTGTTGTTAATGTTTAAAAATTACCTCAGGATGGCAAGTACCTTTTACTATAGCCTTCAAGCTTGTAGTTATTGTCGCGATTAAATTTTGATAAATTAAGGACTTTCCCTACCACTAGCTATGGCAGATGTTCTTCAATGAAACCAAATAGATCACGACAAAGGAGTTCTCCTTGTGACTCTCACCTCTATATTCGTGACTCTGCCACATCTTCCTTCTATGCATCTGTCCTCGAAAGATTGTTGACTTATGTATCCACATCTTAGGATTCTATCCTGAGCATGTTTCTTTTCCCTTGTTGTTTACGACCTTTTTCTACCATTTGGTAGCCAAGTAGTAAATGTGCATCGATATCTTTTGATGAAAGGTACTCTTGTGGTCTGTCAAGACAAACCATTTTGGGATGTCTAGGAGAAACAAACTCCAATGCCTCGTTCATTTCTAGGACCAGGACAAAGTGTTGTAATATGTAGATCGATAAGCATTGATTATATTTTGATCTATTCCACCTTAAGGTATCACACTTCTTTATACTAAGAGGTCATGCTGAGTTTCGTGACTCTCTTAATGAAGTGATGCTCTTACACATATTTATGCACTCTTCCTTCGAGCTTCCGTGCTCTTGAATGATGCGTGTGCTTAATAATGTGGCCATCTAAGATTCTTAGCAGTCATTATTGCTTTAAACATCAACAAGGACATTTGTGTCATTCTTAGCATGATGGTTAACTCTATCATAAAGAAAAGGATGATTACATTACCAAGTCCGCTACTCTTGTACACTTTCTTCGGTCAAAGAGTTAGGGTTGTGCCAAAGCTCTGCGACTATGTCTTCTTGACTTACCAAGCAAGTTTACTCTCGAACTAAGTGACATGTCGGCCGTCGGCCGGCCGTGGTTGACCCTATCGGCGACCACCTGAGTCGGCCGGCCGTGGTTGACCCTATCAACCGATTAGTGGGCCTAGCTGCCTGCGTGGCCCCCAACATGGCATCCGGGCCGAGTCGTCATCCACTGAGGCTAGGAGAGCCTCAGTACAAAACGCATAGTCAAAGTGCTGGCCTCGTGATGACGTCATCCTGACCTAATAATGGCTTTAAACTTTTTCGGAAATTGCAGAAAATAAGTAGATGTTGTAAAAATCATAACTATTTCATTTTAAGTCAGAAAAATATGAGTAATATATCAAAATATGAGTAATATATCAAAAGGATATCTACAAAATAGACTCATAATCATGCATTGTTAAGAAAATTTATTACAAGTTTAATTATAAGAACAAATTAACCCCTCATAGGTATTCTAGGGTTTCCCCTGTTCTATGGTTTGCGACCCTCGGACCCTATTTAAAATGGTCGAGCGTGCCTTAGGGTTACATTTCAGTACAATTCAACTTGTCATATCATCATCCTTGCTTGAGCATTGCATCGATGCCATGTGTTGATTGTTTCTTCCTTCTTTTCTGGTGTTTGCCTCTCCCTGGTAGAATACGATATCAAGATCAAGATCGAAGCCCAAGTTCAACACCGTCAAAGGTTATCGACGAACAAGTCCATCTGATGAACCCTGAAGATCTATAGTTGGGTATCAACAGGCAAAGACAAGCAAAACCCCACACATGATATAATCCTACGATTTCAATGTATTTCATTCTTGCCATGTGCATACGATTCTAAAGTCATTCTTCAATAGATAGAGTAATCATATTTGATGCATGTTACCTTTGTAGCCTATATTCCCTGATCCACTGCTCCTAGCATAACTAGGGTTTGTCTTTGTGAGCTTCGCTAGAGCTATTTATATCTGTTGTGCTTAGCCAAGCTTAGTTGTTACCGTTGGTCCATCTGGTTGATGAATAAGAGCTGCGAATGAACCTAGTTGGACAGGAGAACATGGTATGATCATAGATGAAAGTTAAACATGCTAAGGCTTGTATGGGAGGCCACGAGGGTTGTAGTTTTTGTAGTCCCATACTTGCCACCACTACGACCTGATTTCTTTCCTTTGGAGCAAGACTGAGCGTGCAACCACACAGGTGTTTATGGGGACCCCCTTGACCCGAAATTTTCTAGTCTGATCCATGAGTCCATAGTTTGAGATTTGGAGTTGGCATCTGCATATTTGGAGGGGTTGAAGATGGTGCATCATATAGGACGTGGCTGGTTGAAGGGTGCATGGCACTGAAACTGGATCCCGGTACACAGATTCACATACCTCCTTGGAGTATGGCCAAGTGCCGAAGTAGGGAGCCCTTCTAGGTGACTCATGGATTAGGCAAAAGAAAAGGAAAGGTTTTGGTCAATCACCCTCTATCAACAAATCAAGGAAGTGTGTCAAGTGACGTTAAGAATCGGTCGGGATGTGTGGGTAAAGTTGTACACCCCTACAGGGTTAAATCTTTTTGAAAAGCCGTGTCCTCGGTTATGGATGACTTGGTGACCAAATTCAAAGATCATAGGGAAGAATAACCTAATCGTAAAATTTGGCAAGTAAGGTATAGTGTGTTCTAAGGATTCTTCCTCAGGGATTCGAGGGGGTGATCCTAGTTTTGAGATGAGGATTACTTTGGTGGATATCACGATGATGATTAGTTCTTTGGAGATGTCGCTTTCTTATCCCCTTTTAAAATGTTCTATTTAGTCGTGCTTATTCTCCTTCTCTTTTTACAAAGAAAGATAACTTTATGCAAATGAACTCCACTAGCCATAAGTCTTGCAGAGTACACCCTACACCCAGCCTTGCTTCGTTGATTCTTTTGCAGTAGGTAAGTGTTACCATAAGAGATGATCTCTGTACGACAACGACATCGATGAGTAGCTTGGGGTTCCCGGTCGGTAGCCTGGAATCTATGGATTGGATAGTCATCATTATGCTTCAGGCCTCTTAGGACATTTGTTCAGTTTGCTATAATTAATAGCATAACATGCCCTCCGTTGCTTGATGTTTGTGGTCAATGACCTCTGCTTGTAATATTTTGGTTATATGGTCAGTTATGAGCTTATTGTAATAAATTTTGAGTCGTAGAGTCACTATAATGTTACTGATTCATTCTCTGTATGCTTCTGAGATTTAGGTTAGGCTTATATCAGACAGAGGTCTGGGATTTGTCTAGCCCTAATCCCGGGTGTGTCACAGAACTCTATCTTGAAGACACACTACAATAATTTTTAACCCGGTAGAGCCGAGGTATAATTACCTGCCGAGCCAGAATGAAAAAAGACAAAGGACCAGATGTGAAGGAAAAGTACCTTTCAACTTGGCCACCTCCTTCTTCAGCGCCTCGTTCTGGGCCTCCAACACCCAGGCCAAGTGGAACATAACCTGGCTCTAGGTGAGTGAATATTTGAAGTTTCTCAAGACCTAGGCCAAGTGGAACTTAACCCGGCTCTAGGTGAGTGAATATTTGAAGTTACTCAAGGCTTGGCCCAACTGGAACTTAACCCGGCTCTAGATGAGTGAATATTAGAAGGTACTCAAAAATCAGGCAAGTTGAACTTAACCCGGCTCTAGGTGAGTGAATATTTGAAGTTACTTGAGACCCGAGCCAAGTGGAACTTAACCCGACTCTAGGTGAGTGAATATTTGAAGTTATTCAGTTCCGAGTCAAGTGGAACTTATCCCATCTCTAGGTGATTGGATAGTTTAAGCTACTCAATAATTTCACCAAGTTAAAATACCTCGGATTTGGGAACAAGTTACGGGAAAATTGCACAAGTTTATTAAGAGCATCCGGCCGAGTAAGGTGTTACTTCCCCGGAGGCTCCGGGACTAGAGGATATATCTACAAGTACTTTCGTATATGTAAGGAGATGGCTCAAGGATTTACCTCAATCATTTTGTTGGCATCAACAATGGTCTTGCTAGTGATATGTTGCTAACATATCCATAAATTTTGATGTTCCATGCTTGGTTTTTATCTACTTTCTTATGTTTTGTTCTAACTTTGGAGTACTTTTCATACACTTTCTTGGGCTAACCTATTAAAAAGATGCCACAGTGTCAGCTACCTATTTTCTGCTGTTTTTGGTTCCAGGAAGGTCAGAAAATGAATATTCTCGGAATTGGACGGGACGAAAGCTAAAGTCGGTTTTTCACCGAGGGGGAGACGGAGCCAGAATACGAGACGGAGAGGGGCCAGGGATCGGCCACACCACCTAGCCGCGCGGCCAGGCCTGGCCCGCACTAGGGGTGGTGCGGCCACCCAGGGCACCCCCTCGGCCTCCCCTTCCGACTATAAGATGCCTCCGATACAGAAACCCTAAGTACTTGATCAAAAATTCCACGAAAGAGTCTGTACCCGCCGTCATCTCCATCCCTAGATCAGGAGGGATCTGAAGCTCCTCCCGGCACCCTGCCGGAGAGGGGAATTCACCCTGGCGTCCTTCTTCATCACCATGCAAGCCTCCGGTGTGATGCGTGAGTAGTTCATTCTTGGACTACGGGTCCATGTAGTAGCTAGATGGCTGGTTCTTCTCCTTTGTGCTATCATGTTTAGAACTTGTGAGCTCCGTTCATGATCAAGATCATCTATTTGTAATCCTACATGTTGTGTTTGCGGGGATCTGATGGATATTGAGAAGCTATTTTAGATTGATTATTGATTCTATCATGTCTTTTTTATTTGTGATCTTGCATGCTTTCCATTGTTAGTAGCTATCTTGACCAAGTAGATGCTAGAAACTCCAAGAGTTAGTATTTATGCTCGATACTGGGTTCATGCCTCTAGTAATCTGGGGAAGTGACAGAAATCTCTAAGGTACTAGATGTGATGTTGCTACTAGTGAGAAAACAACAATCCTTTGTTCATAGTACAATCGTATTGTTTACTTTACACGCAATGCGTAATGCAATTATCTGTTGCTTGCAACTTAATACTGGAGGGGGTTCGGATGATAACCTGAAGGTGGATTATTAGTCATAGATGCAGTTGGATTACGATCTATGTATAATGTTGTAATGCCCAATCAAATCTCAAAGGAGTCAAGATGATTAGTATATGAATGTATGCTTTCTCGATGTTTGTCAATTTCCCCGTTGTAATTTGTTCACCCAACATGTTATCTATCTTAAGGAGAACCACCACTAGTGAACTATGGACCCTGGTCCTTTCTTTTACAATCAATCTACAACTATTTACTATTTTCTGTTTACTTTCTGCAAGCTTTTACTTTCTTCCACACAATACATTTAATCCTTTGTGTTCAGCAAAACCGATGAGATTGACAACCTCACTGTAAGTTGGGGGCAAAGTTCTATGGTTGTGTTGTGCAGGATTCCAAGTTGGCAACAATACCTTGGAGGTGTTTCGTTGCTCCTACCGGTTTGATAACCTTGGTTTCATAATTGAGGGAAAACTTACTGCTGTGCTCATCATACCTTCCTCTTGGGGTTCACCAACGAGCTCGATATATTTTGGGCCATCAAGCATATTTTCTGGCGCCGTTGCCGGGGAGTTAAGGACATCTTCACAAGGGGAGTCCCTCATAACCAATCTCTTTACTTTTGTTGTTTTTGTTTTTCTTAATTTATTTTCTGCTTTGTTTGCTTCTTTATCAAAAACACAGAAAAAAATTAGTTTTACAAGTTTTGCTTTCTTTATTAAAAAGACAGAAAAAATTAATTCCTATCTTAAGTTGCCATTATGTCTAGCATTGCTCCAATCACTATGTCACCCGAGGAAATGATTTTCACTTTTAAACAAGGAATTGAAGCGAGTTTCAAAGATGCTTGGTCTAGAATCTCTTATCTACATGAAAAAACTGAACCTAAAATGACTCAAAGCTTGTTCCTTAGCAATTTTTACCTTGGAATTGCTCTTTTCTATAGATATGCTTTGGATGATGTTGTGGGAGGAGATTTCTTCCAATGCAATGGGGATGATGCTGTTAATGCCATAAAGAAGTTGGTCTTACTTACAACTTGCCTAGCAAATCTGATTCTTCCTTTATAAACATATTTGCTAGATTGAACACTCTTGAGACCTAAACTACTAGTTTAATGGATTGCTATAACAAGCTTAGAGAGCATCCTGATTATGTCCAATAAATTTTGAACCCTCAAAGTGGCTCCCCATAGTAAAGATTGTTACAAATAATGAATCTTTTCATGCTCGCTGTGATATCATGTCTGAATTTTGGCTTATGCCCAAAGATATCTATGAATCTTTGGGGGATTTCTGAAGGAGGAGAACAAATATTTCTTGCTAATAATGCCACAATATTACCCATTGTAATAGCTGAAGGGGTGTTTACAAAGATCTTATGGAAAATGATTTCTACTGATTATCTTGTTATTGAATGTGTAGGAAAAGGACAAATTACACTTGGAAGATCCCTATTGAAGCTCCTTGGAGCAGTCATAGATGTGGGAAAGGGCACCATCCACTTTTCTTCTCCACCAAACAATCATATGTTCCCCAAGGTTAAGAATAAAAGTAAGAGAGGTAAGGGCAAGAAATTTGGTTTTAATGCTTCTTCATTGGAGAATACTTGATTCTTTTTCTTGCTTCCTATACCTAACTTAAAGGCGTTAAAGAAAAGTACTTATTGGGAGATAACCCAAAAGTTTTAGATGAGTCTTGGAAGTTATTACTTCTGTAATAACCTCTCCTTATCCTGTTTATTTTCTTTTTTTGCCAAGAGTAACCTCTAATGAGAGAGAAGTAAGACTTGGTAAAGTTGCTGTCCCGAAACAGATTTTTGTTCTTCACCGTAAAAAATCGTATACAATCTCTGTACGTCTTTTTGAGGCGTGAATTTTTTTGCTTCTTCCCCAGGTCGTTATCTAACTTCTATTAGTTCAACACTTTTTTATTTGAGTAACACAAGGTCTTATAAAAAATTCTCCTTTACCTGCTGGTCTGTTTTGATAGATTTCTGCCATTATTTGCATTTGCTTCTTGTTGGTTCCTTTTTTAGTTCTTTTGGGAATTGAGCTTTTTGAGGGAAGTGCTAAAGTAGATTTTGCTTAAATGGAAGTTTTATTGGTGTTGAAACTGAACCCAAAGACTTATTATCTTGAGAGCACTAATGTTGCTAATAAAGATTGTGTGAACTTTTGTATGAAGGAAAAATTCCAGGTGTGTGGAGAGAATGCTATAATGAGATGAAGAATGGACTAAAGCTCAAGCTTAGGGATGCCATGTGTTTCACCCCAAGAAATATCCAAGAAGTACAAGTGTCAAAGCTTGGGGATGCCCAAGGCATTCCCTGCTTCATCAATAAAAATCCTAGGTTTCTTCCAGACACTTTATTTTTATTTTTTCATGCACAATTGTGTTGTTCTTGGAGCGTCTTCTTTTTCGTTTTGGTTTTTCGTTTGCTTGGTTTTATTAGTTTTCTTGAATAAATTGGTTCGACGCCCCTCTTTCATACATTGTTTTTCAAATAGTTTGGTTTGGATTGGAAAAGAGTAGGAAAGTTCATGCTTAAGTGGTAAAGAGAGCTTATTTTTGTCTGTGGCCGATGCTTTGTCATGCCATGCTTGATATTGTTTTGGCTTTATTATTAGTGATCTTTGCTATAGCATGACATGTTATAAACAATTGAGATTGCTTAATGTGCCTTGGAAGGATCATGCGTTGTTTTAGCATATTAAAGCATAATATTGTGGTATTCTCCTTTAATGCTTTATTTGGGTTGACTTGGCGCATGCTCACACCATGTTATTACTATACAAAGTCACCATAGACTTGATGATCCTTTAGTTTTTGACTTGTAATATCACTTTATGCTTGAATGAATGATGTTTTGTCACTTTGAATGATTATGGCCATTATTGCTCTCTTAGTTGGTCGCTCCCAGTCTTTTGCTAGCCTCCGTAACCAAGTATGAGTTCCACTCATGCATCCAACTCCTAAAACCAAGATATTCCAAATAGTCTACCATACCTACATATTAGCAATTGCTATTCCAAGTATATTCATGTTTTTATCTACCTTCCAAAATTAAATTTGTTATGTGAAAATTAGTGATTAAAACTCTCACGAACTTGATGGCACACTTTACTTTTCTTGCCCTTAATAAACTTGAACCATTGTGTCATCTATGTTGTATATGCTTGCACTTATATGTTGGGGATTAGCAGAACCATGATGTCATGGGGAACGCTTTCAACATTGCACTTGTACTTTGTACCTAGTTGATATCATGCTCTTTTGTCTATGGATATCGTCGGTGTGAAATGAAAGGGGAGCTTGTAAGTCCATGGAGTTATGTATGTGTGTTAGATAAATGCCTGTGCCGGTAGTCTAATCCATGCTGTCATGGTGGAAACCTGCAGCGTAACCATAATGAGCTGTCTATGAAGCATTCTTCTTATAAAAAAAGAGACAGAGATTGAGAAAAAGAGAAAAAGAGAAAAAAAAAGATATGAAAAAAGAGGAAAGAGAGAAAAAAAACACCATTTTCCCATGGTAAATAAGAAAATTGTTGAGATGCTCGTTGTCTGCTTGCCTTATCATTTTGATATGGGGATTCTTCCGTATCATCGGGCAAGGGGTACCCCGTTGGCGGTTCTCTATGATACACATGTACTTACAATGACAAGAACTTACCGGTGACTAAACTTGAGTAGCATGAGGAGCGACCCTCATATTCAAGGGACATGAGATTTCCAACTTATACTTTGTGAAGCATATACTTCATAGTTTGTTCACTTTAACCTTAATCACTTCAAGTTTCTTATGATAGGGGCAATGAGAGTTGAAAGCTAATAAGTACCATAATTTTTGAAAGCTCTTTATGAAACATGAATCCCTGCTTCCTTCTATGAAGGCCTTTTGTTTACTTTTATGTTGAGTCTCCACCTTCTATCTTTATGCACCTACTTTGAGAGCATAGTGGCCATTCTTAGTTCTATGTGCATTGTCCCAAGACTTGTTGATTGATGCATAACTTGATATTGCTTGTTCTTAAACTACTTATATCTAGTCACTCTTATGAACTTTGAAGGTGTCCTATGCATTTATATTTGCTACTCTATGAGGGACAAGTTGAATGCCACTATGCTATGTTTTCTCTATGTGAAACAAACAAACGTCTTGCAACACATAGTTATTCAAGAATCTTTTGTTTGTGCCTTTTTATGTTGCAACATAGTTACTATGTCTTATTGTTAGAACTTTATCTTTCATGCTATGTTGAAGTACCATGATCCTAGCTTTCAATGTTTTACAAATACTTTGATCAATTTTATGATGGTGCATGTCACCTCAAAATTTATTCTTTCTTTTTATAACTTACCTACTTGAGGATGAGCAAGAGTTAAGCTTGGGGATGTCGATACGTTGCTAATGTATCCATAATTTTTGATGTTCCATTCTTGGTTTTTATTTACTTTCTTATGTTTTGTTCCAACTTTGGAGTACTTTTCATACACTTTCTTGGACTAACCTATTAACAAGATGCCACAGTGCCAGCTACCTATTTTCTATTGTTTTTGGTTCCAGGAAGGTCAGAAAATGAATATTCTCGGAATTAGAAGGGACAAAAGCCAAAGTCAGTTTTTCACCCAGGGGGATATAGAGCCAGAATACGAGAAGGAGAGGGGCCAGGGGTGGCGACACCACCTGGCCGCGCGGCTAGGCCTGGCCCGTGCCAGGGGGTGGTGTGGCCACCCAGGGCACCCCCTTGGCCTCCCCTTCCGACTATAAGATGCCTCCGATACAGAAACCATAAGTACCCGATAAAAATTCCACGAAAGAGTCTATAGCCGCCGTCATCTCCATCCCTAGATCGGGAGGGATCTGAAGCTCTTCCCAGCACCCTGCCGGAGAGGGGAATTCACCCTGGAGGCCTTCTTCATCACCATGCAAGCCTCCGGTGTGATGCGTGAGTAGTTCATCCTTGGATTATGGGTCCATGTAGTACCTAGATGGCTGGTTCTTCTCCTTTGTGATATCATGTTTAGATCTTGCGAGCTCCATTCATGATCAAGATCATCTATTTGTAATCATACATGTTGTGTTTGTGGGGATCCGATGGAAATTGAGATGCTATTTCAGATTGATTATTGATTCTATCATGTCTTTGTTATTTGTGATCTTGCATGCTTTCTGTTGTTAGTAGCTATCTTGGTCAAGTAGATGCTAGCAACTCCCAGAGTTAGTATTTATGCTCGATACTGGGTTCATGCCTCTAGTAATCTGGGGAAGTGACAAAAATCTCCAAGGTACTAGATGTGCTGTTGCTACTAGGGAGAAAAAACAATCCTTTGTTCTTAGAACAATTGTATTGTTTACTTTACACGCAATGCATAATGCAATTATCTGTTGCTTGCAACTTAATACTCGAGGGGTTTCTAACCTGAAGGTGGATTATTAGTCATAGATGTAGTTGGATTACGGTCTATGTATAATGTTGTAATGCCTAATCAAATCTCAAAGGAGTCAAGATGATTAGTATATGCATGTATGCTTTTTCGATGTTTGTAAATTGCCCCGCTGTAATTTGTTCACCCAACATGTTATCTATCTTAAGGAGAACCACCACTAGTGAACTATGGACCCTGGTCCTTTCTTTTACAATCAATCTACAATTGTTTATTGTTTTCTGTTTACTTTCTGTAAGCTTTTACTTTCTTCCACACAATACGTTTAATCCTTTGTTTTCAGCAAAACCGGTCAGATTGACAACCTCACTGTAAGTTGGGGGAAAAGTTATGCCGTTGTGTTGTGCAGGACTACATGTTGGCAACAACACCTTGGAGGTGTTTCCTTGCTCCTACTGGTTCGATAAACTTGGTTTCATAACGGAGGGAAAACTTGCTGCTGTGATCATCATACCTTCCTCTTGGGGTTCCCCAACAAGCTCGATATATTTTGGGCCATCACTAGCAGTGTTCATCTACGCACCAATCTCCGCAGGACCAAACTTTGGCGGTTACCAGAGATGACATCAACATATTCAGCGTTGTTCCTATTCTTGGCAAACTCATCGAGTGAGCCGAGACTCCCACCACCAACATATTCAGCATTTTTAACTTTGGTCATCTCGGCTACGCTCTTAGCATTGGCGGCTGGCTTGGCTTGCCGCTACGAAGCTGAAGGTTGCTCTCCGGCCGCCAAAGATGGCGCGGAGGACTTGGTTTGAGGCTTCGGACGAGTTTAGTCTTCTCATCGTGTAAAGGTAGACTCAGACGAGGCGAGAGGTGCTTGTGGAGAAGATCTTGAAGCTGGAACTGCTCGAGGTTGAGGCAAAAGTTGAACTTGGGTCGGTACCGGAGTCATCGACGCCTCGGTAGAAACTTTTTCGGCACCGATGTTGCTGGCACCATCGTCATCTTGTTGTTGTGGAGAAGAAGAGGCACTTGGCTGATCCTTCATAGCCACGTCCTCGAGGGCACATACTCCCTTCGTGCCGATGTTGCCCTCCTCCTGCAGAAGTGGACTGACGTTCGGCATAGCGGCAGAACTTTCCCAAACGGGGCTTAGAACGGGAGCATCGTCATGGCAAGGAGAAGGTGCATTCCTGCAAAATGGAGAGGCTATGCTGGTACCGCTCTGGGAAATGTCCTTGGGGGCCCTGCCGAGTCAAACGGAAACAAGTATCAAGTTTGGACAGAAAGAGAGAAACAAGAAATACATGTAAAAGGAGCTATGCTACTCAAAGAACAAGAAAGGAGAGAAGAAGTTACTTGGATGCGGTAGGTGGAACCTTGGGCTTTGGAGCTCTCCGGACAATGGTCTTGACAGGGTGTTTAGTGCCAACCTTGTTGGCCCACTTCTTGTATCTTTTCCGGTCCTGGGTGCTTCAGATGAAGCAACCGAGGTTGTAGGTCGCTTCTTAGCCGGACCCAGATCTTCCACTACCACCGGTCACTTTGTGCACCTAACCAGCCGGGTTAGCTAGAGGGGGATCAGTAGGATATGCATATGAGATAGGCATGAGGTCAAATACCTCCAAGACATCACAATCATCTTCATCTTCATCCGGCCAATCCCTTAAGACAAAAGTCTTACCCGAGGGTCGGCTGGAGCTGGAGTCTGCAATAGGCATGAACGCCTCGGAGTCAGGCTCCTACGTATCCAAGGTATCCCGATCCTTTCCCCACTTGAGGTCCGGGGTCGAGGTGTCCTTTATTATTTGCTGGAGGAATTTCTGAAAATAATAAGGCAAATGGGTCAAATAGATGATACATGCTGACATAAAGTGTAACTCGGAAAAAGGATCACATAAGAGATGTATCTCGGGAACTAGCCTATCTTGGCTGAAGTGCTCTAGCCCCCACTCCCAATCCTTTGTCAAGGGCGTCTTGAAGATAGACTTAACCCGACGGAAGATTTGGGAGTCGGAGGGGTCGAATGATGAAACTCGGTTAGGGTCGAGCAAAGTTTGTGGGTGCGTTTTTGCAGCGAGAAGATTTGGCTCCGGATGAAAGTGAGCATCAGATCCTCGCCGGACATTCCCTCTTTCTTCAGATCAATGATGCACTTCTCCACCAGGTCAACCAAGGTTCTTGACATCCTGGGGATCCGGCCCCATCAATTCCTATCAGGGACGCCGACAGAAAAAGGAGGCACCTGAATCTTGTCCTCTGAGGTATGGTTCTTTACATAGAAGAATGTCTTGGCTGACCAAGGGATGTAAACGGATTGGATCGGATCGGATAATGTTCTATCCGTATCCTTTACCTTATTTTTTTGTAGGATTCGGAGCGGAGTGGATAATGATCGAATGCGGATTCGAATGCGGATTATATCAGACTACGGATTTGGATCGGAAATGGGATCAATTCGGACTGGAAACAGGCAAACATTATTGGATAAATACGGCCAACAAGACATAATTTCACCATCGCCAACAATATGAGCAACACAATCATTCAAAAGAACACTAGAAAGTGCTAAATTGTTCAAAGTTCAACCAGTGTGAAGGTCATAGTACTTAATAGCGTTACACCATGATGAAGGTCGTACTTAAAAAATACTTAACTAAAGGTTATGTTGTAGTTCCTTATTATAAAAGCAAGCAACCGACTAAGTAGGAGGCAAGGAGATGTCACACCCTGAACTTCTCAACGTGACATTCTTCATCTCCACTTGTCTTCTTCCTGCGGGTATGATGATAGATAATCAGATTACATTTCGCAAACAGAGAATAATCCATTACTACTTATGAAAAATGAATAGTAACTAGTAAGAATAGATATGCATACCTGTAGGAATTTCTTGCCACTAATAAAGTTGATTAGGGTCCACTAGGTATTCATGCTTTCGTTGTCCTATGCATTGCCAAATAAAAATAAATGTTCAAGAATAAGTGGTAATCAGACATGTATGACACTTGGCAAAAAGAAACATCAATATTCAAAAAGTAATTAGAAATGTATGACACTATGCAAGATGAACAACAATGCTCAAGAGGTAACAAAATATACTTGAATAGCTAAATTTTCTCCTAAAGATGAAGTACTGAGGAGATCACGAATTCTTTCATCATCACTACCAGCTTCTTCTTATTGCTACAATTAAATCCAACATATATATTACATCAATAAATCATGTACATGGCATTAAAGGTCAAGGAGGCAATTTCATGTTAAACTGAGCAAGAGAGGTGACGCTCCATACCTTTTCATCAAGTTGTTCCTCGAGATTCATATTAGCAACAAGTGTTTCCACAACTTCCAGATCTTTCACGACAGAACCAAGTTCAGCCCCTCTTTTAGTGTCACCTTTTCTAGATGCAGCCACCCAATATTTTGTACAGATCAATGCTTCTACCACCTGGGGGTCAAGACGACTACGACTACTGAATGGGTCGATAACACAGCCACCAACGCTAAAAGTTGATTCTAAGGCAACAGTGGACAGTTGAATGGCCAGAACATCATGAGCACAGAATATACATCTTGATGTGTTTTCCACCATGACAAGATATCAAAATTATCATAAGCATCCCTTGAAAGTATTAGTGTTTCTGTCATGTACTTATCCAAGTCATTGTCACCTTCGTTAGATACATGAGTGCCATGCTGAGGCTGAAAATAATCATCATCATCTTCTTCCATAAAATCAGTAGCATGCTCTTGGGCAGTAGCAGTAGAGTCTGTTCTCGTACTACTCTGTGAGTACTTAGAAGCATATGCAAGATACATCTTTTTCACAACAACGATCAGCTCTTCTACTTTACCATAATACAATAGCTCCCCACAAACCTTGTTCATGTAGTGTTCTATTCCACTTCTCTTATATATAGGGTAAAGAAAGAAGGCCACTGCAAGTGCAAGATTTGATTTCTGCCAGTACTTATGAAACCTAGTTTGCATAGAGTCTGCCATCTTTTTAATAGTAGCATCGCGACTTTTACACCAACTAGAAATTAAAGCCTTGATCTCATAGAAGCCTTTATCGAATAAATTTTATGTTGGATATTGATTACCTGAGAGTAGCGTAGTGAGATCATCAAACTTCTTCAAGCATCTACAAAGAGTAAGTGCCTCCTCCCACTCATCAGATGTTGGAGCAACCTTGTCAAATATTTTTTTATCAATCTCATACAGCCTATTAAAAGCCTTTCTATAGAATAGTGCATCCCTCAACATACAGTATGTAGAATTCCACCTTGTTGGAACATCCAGCTGTAGACCCCTTTTTAGATAACTTACACCCAGTTGCACACTTATAGAATTGTTGGGCCACGCAGAGATAAACAAAACTTTTTCTCTACGCGGTGATCCCAAGATCCATCTCAGGTAGAAGGCCACGAGGATTACCACTAGACGCGCAGTTGCGGAATCGATGAAGCACATCGCTTGGTGCAGTGTAGTCCTCACGTTCCGTTCCAGCTCCACGATCGTCGAAGTGTTGAACGTACAACACCTCTGTCAGTATCCACACATACGAGGAGCAGCGCCGGCGGTGGACTGCTAGATCCGGTTACGGTGGCTACAGGACGGACTGGGGCTAGGGTTTCCAACAGATGGAGTGACCTAACCTCTTCCTCTAAGCACCTGCGCCCCAGCTTATATAGGGAGTGAAAGTGGGATCCACTCACTTGTGGCCCATTCACTAAAAGGCCTATATTAGACATTGCAAGTCTAACTTTCTGACTAAGTCCATGTATCTATTTGGGTCCAACCAAAATAGATTTCTTGTTTGGGTCTAACCCAAACTTGGTCCCTCTCTTAAGTGTGTGACCCGACAGACTCATGGTAACCCGGACACGATCCGAGTCTCACTCGTGATCGATCAGTCGGTAGCGGCTCCTAGTAGAACGTGTCGACTCCCAAGTACCAATAAGTCATGACTACATACCTTCCAATGCGACTTTCCTCTAAGTCCCTTTTGCCTCATGGTATACCTTGTCGGACTATAGGCGAATGATTGTCATTCCTTAAATAGTCCGACTCTCTTTCTCCATCCGAGTTAAGTGATTCATCCGATTAACTCTTAGTCGGTCGCCTCGGTTAACACTTAACCGACTCGTGCATGGCCATGCTTTCTGAATCATATCTGCCAAGAGGGCCCAGAGAATATCTCTCCAGATGGAGGTGCAAAATCCCATCTTGGTCATTCACATCACGCTGCTTGATTCACAGTCGACCCGAACTCCGCTTTTATAACACCCATTGATGGAACAACGTTTGACAGAACCTAAGTCGGTGATCCTCAACTCGTACTGTGCAATAATCTCAGGTCTAAGGATTACATTGATTGAGACATGCAAATGACAACTTGTTCGTTGCATCTCAATATGGGTCAGTCCGACTCGCTAAACTCTTTAGCCGAATCCGAGTAAGTAGGAATAGCATCTCCATGCCCATGACATGTGGAACCTAGTCATCTGCCGACTTTCACATTAGTCTAAGTTGTGTGTCTAGCACAACGTCAATGACCAAGGACAATTAGTATGAACAACATGAATATATAGTTCCACAATCGAATCACATATTCGATGATACATATCAGCAATTCATACATGAACCATAGCTTTATGAATACATTGGGAAATATCATCAACCATGATTGCCTCTAGGACATATTCCCAACAGTCTCCCACTTGCACTAGAGTCAATCATCCGACATCACATGTCTAGGCATCTAATGCCCATAGCTCTCAAGTGTGCCTCATGCTTCGGATGTGGAAGTGGCTTTGTCAACGGATCCGCAATGTTTGCATCCGTGTGTACCTTGCATAACTTGATATCACCTTGATCCACGAACTAGCGAATAAGGTGGTACCGCATATATGTTTGTTCTTCTGGTGTTGTCTAGGTTGATTGTCTTGTGCAATAGCACCATTGTTGTCACAATACACGTCTAGAGGATTGGATGAGCCCTAAACCACACCAAGATCCATGAGGAAATTCCTCATCCAAACGGCTCCTTTTGCCGCCTCTGAGGTAGCAATATACTCAACCTCTATTGTAGACGCAGACATCGTCTCTTGCTTTGAACTTTTCCAGCTCATAGCCCCTCCGTTTATCACAAACACGTATCTGGATTTCGAACGAGAATCATTCGAGTCAGTAAGATAACTTGCATTAGTGTAACCCCTTACACTGAGTTCATCCTCACCTCCATAAACCAGTAACATATCCATAGTCCTTCTCAAGTACTTGAGGATATTTTTAGCCGCTGCCCAATGGATTTCTCCAGGGTCAGCCTGGTACCTGCTCACAACACTTAGAGCATAGGAAACATCCGGCCTAGTACAAATCATAGTGTACATGATGGATCCGACTGTAGAAGCATACTGAATCGCACTCATCCGACTTTGCTCATCAATTGTCGAAGGACACTGAGTCTTGCTAAGTTTTACGCCATGGGACATCGGTAAGAACCCCTTCTTAGATAATTCCATGTTGAACTTCTTCAACACTTTGTCCAAATATGTACTCTGACTCAATCTAATGCGACGCTTTGATCTATCTCTATAGATCCAGATTCCTAGTATGTAAGTCGCCTCACCCAAGTCTTTCATCGAAAAACTCTTTTCCAATGATTCCTTTGTCTCTTGCAACATGTGGACATCATTTCCAATCAGTAATATGTCATCCACATATAAGATCAGAAAGTTTACTTTGCTACCACTAAACTTCTTGTATAAACAAGAATCTTGATCACTCTTGATGAAGCCAAACGATTTGACTACCTCATCAAAGAGAATGTTCCAACTCCAAGATGCTTGCTTCAACCCATAAATGGATTTCCGAAGCTTGCATACCTTGTCAGCATTAGCCGGATCAACAAAACCCACGGGCTGTATCATATACACGTCTTCGGTTAAATTCCCATTATGGAAAGCCATCTTGACATCCATTTGTAATATCTCATAGTCGAAATAGGCTGCTGTAGCAAACATGATCCGAACTGATTTAAGCATCGCCACGGGAGAGAAAGTCTCATCATAGTCAACTCCTTGAACATGTCGAAGCCCTTCCGCGACAAGCCATGCTTTATAGATAGAAACATTTCCATCCATATCAGTTTTCTTCTTAAAGACCCATTTGCACTCGACGGGTCTTGCACCGTCTGGCAGATCAACCAAGTTCCAAACTTGATTTTCATCCATGGACTTTAACTCGGATCTCATGGATCCAAGCCATGACTCAGAATCAAAACCCACCATCGCTTCCGAATAAGTTGACGGCTCATCACTGTCCAACAGCAACACATTACGAACACTTCACAATCTTGCCGATCTTCGCAGTGTCGGTGCAGTTTCCAGCTCAGGTACCACGACCGACTCAACCTCTAAGGCTTTTGCTGACTCGCTGTTGGCCGGTATCTCTCGAATTTATTTGAGATGCACTGTACTCCCACTGACTCCCTGACTGAGAAACTCTTTCTCAAGGAAGACACCATTCCGAGCGACAAACACTTTGCCCTCTTCTCGGTTGTAGAAGTAGTAGCCCAAGGTTTCCCTTGGATACCCGCAAAAATACACTTATCTGACTTGGCTGTAAGTTTGTCCGACTTAAGTTGCTTAATAAAAGCTTCACAACCCCAAATCTTAAGAAAAGACAAACTCGCTTTTTGCCAGTCCACATATCCTGCGGTGTCTTCTCTACCGACTTTGATGGTACTTTGTTTAGTGTGAATGGTACAGTTTCTAGACAATAACCCCAAAATGATAAAGGCAGATCTGTCCAACTCATCATTGATCATACCATGTCAAACAAGGTCCAATTCCTCCTTTCTGACACACCGTTTCTCTGCGGCATTCCTGGAGGAGTGAGCTGGGGAACTATTCCACAACTCTTCAGATGGTCATCAAACTCATGGCTCATGTTGTCAACATCTGGATTTTTAATCCCAGATGCCTGTTATGCCATACATCGCAATCCCATGATTACTATTTTTGCGAGACATAACAGATTGGATATCACAGTACATCATGCATTACAAACCATAATAAGGTATTACACAAATAAAGGATCTCATGATGCAGTCTTAATACAAAGAAGTCACGGAATAAATAAGCGTAGCGGTGGGGTCCATCTTCAATGTCACAGGCAATGCTGACAATGGGAGATGATCCTAGTTGTTGTAGCCCTCCTGCTGTCCTCCTTCAGTGTAGTCCTCCTCATAGTCTGGCCACAGTAAAAGCCAGGGACAAAAGCCATGATTACTCTTTAAGTACTCGCAAACTATCACGAACAAGTAAGGTAGTTCTAGTAGGAATGCTAGCTCTAAGTTTATCTATAAAGTTAAGTTTGAAACCTAAGCTGAGTTCAGAAACAAAGAAAGATAAAATAAGGTTTTGAAATCACCTAAGTGGGAACTTATTTGTCATAGTCACAACCATGTTGTGGTCAAGTCATGTCACAATTCATTTTGAAAACATCTGACAACGGAATAGTATGTCCACTCCAACTGTCCATAACCGCGGACGCGGCTATTCAAATAGTTTGACACTCTGCAGAGGTGGTACACTTTCACCACAAAATTCGATACATCTATCAGGGATAACCCTGAATCATCATACTTAGTATGCAGATAATCAAACATAACCTTTCCTTTACACACTCTAGTATAAGTATCTCTCCTATGAGCTTGGCCTCCTAGCCATGGCCATCTGCCATCTTGGGCACTTCATAGAGGTAGCCTGAGCTCAAACCTGTCCCGCGAGGTAACTAATACTAATGCATATAAACTTCCGGCTAAGCATTACCCAATTCAGGTATTGTGGTTGTACGGTAAATTTGGAATGGTATCGCATCCGAACCCAACCATCAGTTTTTATACAAGGGCTAAGTCTCATGCCTCAACATTTTCATCATCATAAACCATTTTTGTTTCTCAACACATGTCAAAACATCTCAATAGAATGACTCGTCATTCCAAGGTTTTCATAAGTCATTTTCACCAAGTTTTTGGTTTGGCTCTAACCACTAAGTTAAGAGTGTTCACTAATGTGGGATGCTAAGGTCAATCTCATGCCATAGAATGACATCTAAGTCTAACTAGATAGGCCAAGTTTTATAGTCTTTATGCTATCTATAAACCAAGTAAAGAACTTTGGTAAAGTAAAAGCAAGTAAAGCTTGTAAGTAAAACTTGGGGTAGGTATAAGTCAATATGTATAACCAAGCATGCCTAATGCATCTTTCTTAGGTCATCTGGTATAATTCTAGCTTGCAAGGGTTAGCTTCCATTGTTACTGATAGCTTGCCTTGGTTGGTGAAGTGGTTGAAATTATCGTCCTCCTCTTCTTGGTAGAACTCCTCCTCGAAGACTTGTTCGGTACTATCATCTATAAATACATACGGAATACACAATCACCAAACAATACTTAACTAGTCTATTTATCACACTAAGGCACACATTGGATGATCTAGTATCATCACTAACATCACAAGGTGTAATGAATTAGTTTCATTTATTTTATTTGAGAAAAGTAATTTCTAATCATTGAAATTAACTAAGATATGGGATCATATGGACACATGTCATCACCACATATTCTAACACATGGGGATGTGATTTAAAGGTTGGATCACATTTTAAGTTTAAGTTTAATACTTAATGATTTAAAGTGACTAGAAATGCCTATATAGTATTATTTTGGTACTAATCAAAAGTCATTGCATGCAAACCTTAATATTATTTCATATTCAGATAGGTATGGTTAAATGTGATTTTTGAGAGTTGGAATCAACTCAAAAGCTATTATGGTTGATTTTAGAAAATGTTTGAATGTGAGAAAGCTTCTGTCTTGTTATTTTTGCTAGGAGAGATCTCTAACTCTAATTGATTTAATCCCAACAGGCTTAGATAGAGATTTTCATTACCTTTCCAACAAAATTGGAATCACTTGAATTGGATTTGTAAAACTTTCTGAAATAATTTTGAACTAACGGATAGAACTAAGTTTTAGCTAAAAAGGAAAAATCTAAATTTGAATTACAGGGCCAGCGTGGGAACACTAACGGGCCGACCCAATTTCACTCTGCGGCGCTGAGGACTACTGACAGGGGGTCCTGCTTGTCAATGGCTCATTAAACGCGAAGCGGTATGGGGCAACATGGACCGTAGGATTAGAACTAGAATCTACGGCTCACGTTCATCGTCGATGAATGACACGTCACCGGCGAGACGAAAACCTAGCGGCGCTGTGGGGGTGCAGTGGGGGCATACCAGGGCCCTAGCAAGCTTGGCGATGGGGGCGTTTGAACAAGGAGACGACGACAAGCTCATGCGAGGTCGCGGCAGCTCCGGGGGTGGACGAAACCGTCGAGGGCGTCTCCTCCTCTACAGCGGCTATCTCCGGTGAAATTCCAGCGGAAGGTTGCTCGAGCGGCTTCGACGAGAGGTGGGGAAGGACTAGTGGTGAGAGGGGAGTGTGGGAGTGTGAAGAAATGGTGCTGGGGAGTCTCCCTTATATAGGCTCGGCGAGGCGGCAGAGAAGCATGTGTGGAGCTCGTCGGTGATGACTGCACAGGGTGCTATCGGCGTGGGCAAGGTAGGCAGATGGTGGGAGGTTCCCTGGCAGTCAGCTAGGGCTTAATGGCGATGCTAGGGGCGGTGGCTAACAGTCGGGAGCGTCTCACGCTCTGAGAGATAGAGGCGGTGCTCGACGTGGTTCCCGGCGACTGTGGGTCGCGCGGAGGGGAAAGGGCGTGATTGGCAGGGTGAGGTGGTCAATGTAGAGCGGCGAGCGCCGGCTGTGGTCGAGGCACGGCGTGTGCTACCTTGCCGGTGATGGCGCTCTAGCGTGCACTGGCACGACGCAGAGGCTCAGTGCGGGGCTTGTCCTTGGTGGTCTAGGGGCTAGCTGTGGCCGTGAGGTGGACCATGGACGACGGTGTGATCAGGCCTTCCTTCCTAGAGCGGCGGAGAGGGGCTGGTGGTCTCCTGTGGCTTGGGCACGATCGGCCAACGATCATGGCCTCGGGGACTAGGGAGTGAGCTGTTTATGGACTGGTTGGGACTAGGGGAGAGAAAGATGGTTAATGATGCTCAAATGGCTCGGCCAATTTTGATCCAAAACAGTATTAGTTAGGCCAGTTTGATTCTGCTCACAAGGTGCTCGACACAATGGCCGCATGAACAAAACTTTGGAATTTGTGAATGAATTTTGGTGGAGTTTCTGATCTTAATCTTGAGCATTTCTAGTTGCTTGGGATTTTCAAATTGAGTTCATTTGAGTGGTTTTTGAAAAAGTGGGATCTAGCTACAAACACTTGATTCCATTTTCAAATGTCTTTTAAATTTAGAGTTTGAATGTTTTTGGAAGATCACAAAGTGGGCCTTGGTACATCTTTACTTGTACTATCAAGGGGTGCAAAGATCCACAATTGTTTCTGTTTGAAATTGAGTGCTAGGAACACCTAAAGTGTCCTAGTTGATTAAAATGGCAAAAGTGACCATTTCCTTTATTAATTCTTTTTGATTTCTTTTTATTTGGATTTTGCTCGGGAATGATCTAGATGATGTGGAATTCATCTTAGAATCATTTTACAACCTTTATAACAAACAATCATGGCAATTCAAAAAAAAATCATATTTAATGCAACACACACATGCATGCTTAATATTTAAATGAGAAAATGTTTTTGTTAACCCTAAATTGGGTGATTTAGATCTTGATAACTTGGATTAAAGTTTTGAGATGTTACAAACCTTCCCCCCTTAAAAAAAATCTCGTCCCGGGATTTAAGAAAAACTAGGAACTAAAGAGATCTGGAAACTCGGTCCTAATGTAATCTTCTCGCTCCGAAGTGGCTTCTTCTTCGGGTCATGGTGGTTCTCTAAGCTTCTTCCAAGATACGTATGGGCACTTCACGATATGTCAGATCCTTGTTGATATCAACGGCTCAGTGATCGATGTTCTTGAAAACTTCAGTCTTCTCCGGCACTTCTAAGCATTTGCGAAGTAATGAGATATGGAACACATTGTGAATAGAAGACATCTATTGTGGCAGTTCCAGTTGATACGATACTTCTCCTCGATGATTCAGAATCTTGAAGGTTCCAATATATTTGGGGGCTAACTTTCCTTTCAGACTAAAACATTGCATTCCCTTCAATATAGAAACTATGAGATACACAAAATCTCCGACATTGAAAGTCAGGTCTCTCCTTCTCTTGTCAGCATAACTCTTCTGTCTAGATTGGGCGGTCTTGAGGTGCTCACAGACTTTGTGCACCTTCTCCTCGGCTTCTCGTAGGATGTCGGGTCTAAAAATCTGACACTCTCCTACTTGCGACCAATTCAAAGGGGTACGGCACTTTCTTCCATATAAGAACTCAAATGGGGCCATTTGCAAACTGGCTTGATAACTGTTGTTGTATGAGAATTCTGTGAAAGGCAGACAATCTTCCCATTTTGATCCATACTCTAACACACAAGCTCTCAATATCCTCTAGGATTTGGTTGACTCTTTCAGTCTATCCATCAGTTTGCGGGTGATAAGTTGTGTTGAAATTCAACTTGGTTCCCAATCCTTCTTGGACTTTCTGCCAAAATCTAGAGGTAAATTGGGTTCCTCGATCTGATACTATGGTCTTGGGGGTTCCATGCAAACTGACGATTCTAGCAATGTATAACTCTGCTAGCTTTGAACTCTGGTAGGTTGTCTTGACAGGTATAAAATGAGCTACCTTGGACAGTCTATCAACGATGAACAAGATAGAGTTATTTCCCCTACTATAAGTAGGCAAACCGATGATAAAGTCCATTCCGACGGAATCCCATTTCCATTCCGGAATCTGCAATGGTTGCAACAGTCCTGCGGGTCTCTGATGTTCCGCCTTGACTCTCTGACAGATATCACACTTGGCGATGTAGCTTCCAATCTCTCTCTTCATCTTGTGCCACCAAAATTGCTCCTTCAAATCCTGATACATCTTCGTTCCTCTGGGGTGGATAGAATAAAGAGTATCATGAGCTTCCTGCATGATAACTTGCTTCAGTTCAGAATCTGCTGGCAAACAGATACGTCCTTTGTACCACAGAACTCCTTCATCTTCGGTGAATCCAGGTACCTTTCCTGTACCAATATGATGCTTGATTCCATCGATACTTGCATTTCCCTTCTAGCTTCCTTGATTTGACTAATCAAAGTGGGTTGAAGTTCAATGCTAGCTAAAAATCCTTTGTTAACTAGCTCAGTTCTAAACTTCTCCAACTCCTCATACAAACTTGGTTGCTTCTCCTTGATCATGGTGTTTAACCTACACGGAAATCTGCTAAGAGCATCTGCTACCACATTGGCTTTGCCGAGGTGATAGTGAATGTCAAGGTCATAATCCTTGATTAACTCTATCCATCTCCTTTTCCTGATATTCAGCTCTTTCTGAGTGAAAATATACTTCAAGCTCTTGTGATCTGAGTAAATCTCACAGCGATTACCCATAAGGTAATGATGCCATGTCTTCAATGCCAAAACTACGGCTGCTAACTCAAGATCATGGGTAGGGTAGTTCTGCTCATGCTGCTTCAGTTGTCGAGACAGATACGCGATGACTTTGCCTTCTTGCATCAATACACATCCGAGACCAATCTTGGATGCATCACAATACACATCAAACAGCTTCTTGATATCCGGCATGATCAATATTGGGGCTGAAATCATTCTATTCTTGAGCTCTTGGAAACTTGCTTCACATTTGTTGGTCCATTCAAACTTCTTGTCCTTCTTCAACAATTGGGTCATGGGTCTTGCGATGCTAGAAAATCCTTCTACGAACTTATGGTAATATCCCGCTAATCAAAGAAATGCACGGACTTGGGTTTGACTGGTTGGGACTTCCCATTCTTCAACATCTTTGATCTTGTCTAGATCAACAACGACTCTTCCGGCAGACACAATATGTCCTAGGAATCCTACTTCTTTCAGCCAGAACTCACATTTGCTGAACTTGGCATACAACCGATGATCTCTAAGGGTTTCAAGGATGATTCTCAGATGTTGCTCATGCTCTTCTTCTGACTTGGAGTAAATAAGGATATCGTCGATAAACACAACGACAAACTTATCTAGAAAATTCATAAAGATCTTATTCATGAGATTCATGAAATAAGAAGGGGCATTGGTTAATCCAAAAGACATGCCCGTATACTCGTATAATCCATATCATGTAGTAAAGGCAGTCTTTGGAATATTCGTTGCACGAATCTTAAGTTGGTGATAACCAGTCCTAAGATCGATCTTAGAGAACACTCTGGCACCAGTCAACTGATCAAATAGATCCTCTATCTTTGGTAATGGGTACTTGTTCTTGATTGTGACGTCATTGAGCTTCATGTAATCTGTGCACAAACGGTTGCCTCCATCCTTCTTGTCGACGAATAACATGGGTGATCTCCATGGCGATGTGCTTGGTTGACTCAAGCCTGTTGCCAACATAGCATCCTGCTGCTTCTTCAGTTCCACTAACTCTGATGGGTTCATGCTATAGGGTCTCTGAGCTATGGGTCCGGTTCCGGGGATTAGTTCAATAATGAACTCCATATCCCTATCCGGGGGCATACCGGGCAATTCATCTGGGAATACATCGGGGTATTCATAGACTACTCTGACTTGGTCTATGGTAGGTAGGGCTAGACTCTTGTTGCACTTCAATTGACGGGGCAAGGTTTCAGATATATGCTCTACTGATACTCTAGAGCTACTGATCATGGTGATGACTTTCCTGGCACAATCTATCATTCCCTTATGCTTTGACATCCAATCCATTGCTAGTACTACTTCCAACCCTTTGGTTACAAGTACTATTAGATTGGCATAGAAATCTATCCCATGTATTCGTATATGTACAACTTTGCAAATTTTTCTAGCTTTTGTAGTTGAACCGGATATTTGAACTATCATGACATGCTTCAAGTTGGTTGGGTGAATCTTACTAGTGCATGCAAATTCTTCGGTGACAAATGATGCGATGCTCCGGAATCAAACAACACTCTTGCTAAAACTGAGTTGATAGAAAACATACCCTGCACTACATCTGGCGCTTCTTGGGCTTCTTCGGTGTTCATGTGGAAGAGACAGCCGTTGCGGTTGTCAGGGTTACCTGGGGGAATCTTCTTTTGGGCTGAACACGACACTGCTGTTGCGATTGGGCATTCACATTGGCAGTGGCAGCAATCTTCTTTGGACACTCATTGGAGTAGCGACCCTTCACTCCACACTCGAAACAAGTAATCTAAGACTTGTCTTTTGCTACAACAGGCACAACATTGCCTCTAATTCTCGGTGCAGTGGTGTTGTTGTTGTTGTTGTGCTTGGGAGGTGCACAGTTGAAATTGTTGGAGTTGCCGGGATGGTTGTTGTTGTTGTTCCCTCCGGTCTTCACATTTCCTCCGCTATGGTTGGGGTAGCTTGGACGAGACATTGGGGGTCAATTTTTCCACGGGGCATATCCGGCAGATGGGTTGGGACGGTACTTCTGGTGACTGTTGGATCCAGCTTGGTGCACCATCCGACGTTTGCGGTTGTCGTTTGCTTGGTTGATCTTCGCTTCCATCTGAATGGCAGAGTCGACTAGCTCTTCAAGATCCTCGAAACGGATGTTGACGAGAACTGTCTGCATCTCATCATGTAGTCTGTTGAGGAATCTCTCCTTCTTCTTGGCCTCCGTGTTGATCTCATCAGGTGCATACCTGGCTAGGGACAAGAATCCATCACGATACTCCACTACAGTCATTATGCCTTGCTTCAACTCTCTGAATTCATCTCTCGTTCTGGTGACTAAACCCTGCGACACGTGGGTGCGGCTGAACTTGACTTTGAAGGCTTCCCATGTCATCACTTGACCATGGTTCATCGCGCGGGTGCTGTTCCACCATGCTCTTGCATCTCCGACAAGATAGTGGGTGGCAAACAGAACTTTCTCGTTGGCATCCACTCCGGCGAGTTCTAAGTTGTCCTCCTTGGTCGGCAAGCAATCATTAGCATCTAGTGGGTTTTCAGACTGGCTAAAGATTGAGGGATTGGTATTCTGGTAGATTTTGAGTTTGGATCCATGATGATCCTGATTTCCATGGTTCTTATTGTTGTGAGCCATCTGGGAAATCTGTTGTATGTTGGCTAGGTTTGCTTGGCGCTCTGCACTACTAGCTTCACGGTCTGGAATGAGCGTCTGCAGAATCTACAACATGGGGTCTTGCGATGAACTGCTCCCTCCTTGGTTTCCACGAGTCATCTGGAGATTGATATTGATCAAGGGGTAAGAGAGAAAGTTGTAAGGTTCATCATTTTGGTTTCAAAGATAAAACTTTGAGTTTGACTCAGGTTTTGCAACTAACTTCTTTTCATTCATTCAAGCAAAGTACACAATACAAACTCACACACACCACAACAAAGGGAAAACTTATGGTTTTAAGAACCATTCTGCAAGCTAAGATAAAATGGGACCGATACTTCTCACTCCTACGATAGTGCTCTAGTGCATCTACTCATCGTCGATGAAGTCAGAGTCATCATCATTGGTGTAGAAGTCCATGGCATCATCCTCTAGGTAGTCATCATCATTCCTGAGGTATGAGTCAATATCCCCTTGGATATCTTCTCCTTCTTAATCTTCTTATTTTGCTGCAAGCTGAGCTTCTTGCTCTTTGATGATCTTCTCGAGGTCGGCCCGCTTCTTGCAAAGACGGTCGATGGTGCGATCCTTCTTTGCGCGCTGACGGTGAAGTGACTGACGATCCTTGATGAGCAGTGAGAAAGTCTGGGCCTTTTGGGCGACAATGGCGAGGTTGTGGTTGGCGAACTCTCTAGCATTGTCCAATTCCTTCTGTCTATCGTACAGCAGAAAGTCGAGGTTCTCCACTTGACGCTTGAACTCCGGGTGACTTGGCATCTCTAGAGGCATTCCCATATAATCACGCCTTGCATAGTGAGAAAAGCAGGTTCCTTGGATTAGGTTGACATTCTGGGTGCAAAGACGAGCGAGAGCTTCATCGATTGCCTAGGCTAATCGATCTAGCCAGTTGTTCTCTCTCACAATGAACTGAATCCTCTCGGACATCAGTGCCTCTAACTTGCCTCGAAGAACAGCAACTACTAGCCATTGTAAGTCTCCTCCTGGGGTCCATTGAGTTGAGGTCCAAGGAATTCCGGATGCGGACGCTCCAAGTACTCCGATAGTGCATCTAGATCCCTCTCGAAGATCAGTTGGCCTCCGTTTCCCAACTGGTAGAACTTGCTGTACTGAGCTTCCATCTATAAGAATTTAGGATGAGAAAGTTAGTGAAGTGATCAAGTGTGTCAAATTTTAGGTAGTAATGTAAGAGTTGGAAGGAACACGTATTTTTTTGTGAGAAAGAATCCCAAGGACAAGAGAGGAAATAGGTTTTTATAAATACTCACTGCTTTGTTTTTGAAAATAAGTTTTTCTTCGGACGTCCATTCTAACTAGGGTCTCCTATGGTCACGATGGCTCTGATACCAACTTGTCAACACCCGGATTTTTAATCCTAGATGCCTGTTATGCCATACATCGCAATCCCAGGATTACCATTTTTACGAGACATAACAGATTGGATATCACAGTACATCATCCATTACAAACCATAATAAGGTCTTATACAAATAAAGGATCTCATGATCTAGTCTTAATACAAACAAGTAGCGGAATAAATAAGTGTAGCGCTGGGGTCCATCTTCAGTGTCACAGGCAATGCTGACGATGGGAGATGATCCTAGTTGTCGTAGCCGTCCTATTGTCCTCCTTCAGTGTAGTCCTCCTCATAGTCTGACCACGGGAATAGCCAGGGACAAAAGCCATGAGTACTCTTTAAGTACTCGCAAACTATCACGAACAAGTAAGGTAGTTCTAGTAGGAATGCTAGCTCTAAGTTTATCTATAAAGTAAAGTTTGAAACCTAAGCCGAGTTCAGAAACAAAGAAAGATAAAATAAGGTTTTGAAATCACCTAAGTGGGAACTTATTTGTCATAGTCACAACTATGTTGTGGTCAAGTCATGTCACAATTCATTTCATAAGTCATTTTGAAAACATCTGACAACGGAATAGTATGTCCACTCCAACTGTCCATAACCGCGGACGTGGCTATTCAAATAGTTTGACACTCTGCAGAGGTGGTACACTTTCACCACAAGATTCGATACATCTGTCAGGGATAACCCTGAATCATCATACTTAGTATGCAAATAATCAAACATAACCTTTCCTTTAAACACTCTAGTATAGGTATCTCTCCTATGAGCTTGGCCTCCTAGCCATGGCCATCTGCCATCCTGGGCACTTCATAGGTGGACAACATTGAGAGGTAGCCTGAGCTCAAACCTCTCCCGCGAGGTAACTAATACTAATGCATATAAACTTCCGGCTAAGCATTACCCAATTTAGGTATTGTGGTTGTACGGTAAATTTCGAATGGTATCGCATCCGAACCCAACCATCAGTTTTTATACAAGGTCTAAGGCTCATGCCTCAATATTTTCATCATCATAAACTATTTGTGTTTCTCAACACATGTCAAAACATCTCAATAGAATGACTCGTCATTCCAAGGTTTTCATAAGGCATTTTCACCAAGTATTCCCATCTAAAGTGATCAAGTATTTGGTTGGGCTCTAATCACTAAGTTAAAGTGTTCACAAATGTGGGATGCTAAGGTCAATCGCATGCCATAGAATGACATCTAAGTCTAACTACATAGGCCAAGTTTTATACTCTTTATGATATCTATAAACCAAGTAAAGAACATTGGTAAAGTAAAAGCATGTAAAGCTTGTAAGTAAAACTTGGGGTAGGTATAAGTCAACATGTATAACCAAGCATGCCTGCATCTTGCTTAGGTCATCTTATATAATTCTAGCTTGCAAGGGTTAGCTTACATTGTTAATGATGGCTTGCCTTGGTTGGTGAAGTGGTTGAAATTCTCTTCCTCCTCTTCTTGGTAGAACTCCTCCTCCTCGAAGAATTTTTCGGTACTATCATCTATAAATACATACGGAATACACAATCACCAAACAATACTTAACTAGTCTATTTAGCACACTAAGGAACACATTGGATGATCTAGTATCATCACTAACAACACAAGGTTTAATGAATTAGTTTCATTTATTTTATTTGAGAAAAGTATTTTCTACTCATTGAAATTAACTAAGATTTAATATTCTCCAATTAAAATATGAGATCATATGGACACAAGTCATCACCACATATTCTAACACATGGGAATGTGATTTAAAGTTTGGATCACATTTTAATAAGTTTAAGTTTAATACTTAATGATTTAAAGTGACTAGAAATGCCTATATAGCATTATTTTGGTACTAGTCCAAAGTCACTACATGCAAACCTTAATATGATTTCATATTCAGATAGGTATGGTTAAATGTGATTTTTGAGAGTTGGAATCAACTCAAAAGCTATTATGGTTGATTTTAGAAAAATGCTTGAATGTGAGAAAGCTTATGTCTTGTTATTTTTGCTAGGAGAGATCTCTAACTCTCATTTATTTAAATCCAAAGGGCTTGGATAGATATTTTCATCACCTTTCCAACAAAATTGGAATCACTCGAATTGGATTTGTAAAACTTTCTGAAATGAATTTTGAACTAAGGGATAGAACTAAGTTTCAGCTAAAAAGGAAAAATCTAAATTTGAATTACAGGGCCAGCACGAGAACACTAACGGGCCAGCCCAGTTTCACTCCACGGTGCTGAGGACTGCTAACAGGGGGTCCTGCCTGTCAGTGGATCATTAAACGCGAAGCGGTACGGGGCAACATGGACCATAGGATTAGAACTGGAATCTAAGGCTCACGTTCATCGTCGACGACGGACACGTCGCCGGCGAGACAGAAACCTAGCGACGCTGTGGGGGTGCAGTGGGGCATACCAGGTCTCCAACAAGCTTGGTGATGGGGGCGTTTGAACAAGGGGACGGCGGCGGTCTCAGGCGAGGTCGCGACAGCTCCGGGGGTGGACAAAATCGTCAGGGCATCTCCTCCTCTGCTGCGGCTCTCTCCGGTGAAATTCCGGCGGAGGGCTGCTCTAGTGGCTTCGGCGAGATGTGGAGAAGGACCAGTGGTGAGAGGGGAGTGTGCGAGTGTGGAGAAATGGTGCTGGGGAGGCTCTCTTATATAGGCTCGGCGATGCGGCAGAGAAGCATGGGCGGAGCTCGTCGGTGACAACGACACAGGGTGCTATCGGCGTGGGCAAGGTAGGCGGATGGTGTGCGGTTCCCTGGCGGTCAGCTAGGGCTTAATGGTGATGCTAGGGGCGGTGGCTAACGGTCGGGAGCGTCTCACGCTCTAAGAGATAGAGGCGGTGCTCGACGTGGTTCCCGGCGACTGTGGGTCACGCGGCGAGGAAAGGGCGTGTCTACCGGGGTGAGGTGGTCAATGCAGAGCGGCACGCGTGGGCTGTGGTCGAGGCGCGGCGTGTGCTGCCTTGCCGGTGATGGCGCCCTGGCGTGCGCTGGTGCGGCGCAGAGGCTCAGTGCGGGGCTTGTCCTCGGTGGTCCAGGTGCTGGCTGCGGCCGTGGGGTGGACTGTGGACGGCGATGTGATCACGCCTTCCTTCCTGGAGCGGCGGAGAGGGGCTGGTGGTCTCCTATGCCTTGGGCACGATTGGCCAGCAATCATGGCCTCGGGGTGGCGCGACACTGCTACTAGGGACTAGGGAGTGGGCTGGTTATGGCCTGGTTGGGACTAGGGAGACAAAGATGGTTAATGATGCTCAAATGGCTCGATCAATTTTGATCCAAAACAGTATTTGTTAGGCCAATTTGATTCTGCTCACAAGGTGCTCGACATAATGGCCACATGAAGAAAACATTGGAATTTTTGAATGAATTTTGGTGGAGTTGTTGATCTTAAGCTTGAGCATCTCTGGTTGCTTGGGATTTTCAAATTGAGTTCATTTGAGTGGTTTTTGAAAAAGTGGGATCTAGGTACATACACTTGATTCTATTTTCAAATGTATTTTAAATTTAGAGTTTGAATGTTTTTGGAAGATCACAAAGTGGGCCTTGGTACATCTTTACTTGTACTATAAAGGGGTGCAAATCTCCACAATTGTTTCTGTTTGAAATTGAGTGCTAGGAACACCTAAAGTGTCCTAGTTGATTAAAATGGCAAAAGTGACCATTTCCTTTTTAATTCTTTTTGATTTCTTTTTCTTTGGATTTTGCTTGGGAATGATCTAGATGATGTGGAATTCATCTTAGAATCATTTTACAACCATTAGAACAAACAATCATGGCAATTCAAAACAATTCCCATTTAATGCAACACACACATGCATGCTTAATTATTTAAATGAGAAAAAGTTTTTGTTAACCCTAAATTGGGTCATTTAGATCTTGATAACTTGGATTAAACTTTTGGGATGTTACACATGTAATCGCCTCCTCGGTCCGACCGAAGAAACTTTATTTTCTTGCCAAGTTGATTCTGTACCTCATTCTGGAATTCGAACTTTTCAAAGGCTTCCGACTTATGTTTCATCAAGTAGATATATCCATACCTACTCAAATCATCAGTGGAGGTGATGAAGTACTCATAACCACCTCTGGCTATCGTGCTCATCGGGCCACATATATCCCTATGTACTCGTCCCAATAAGTCGGACGCCCTTTCATAACTCTTTTCAAAAGGTGTCTTGGTCATCTTGCCGAGAAGGCAGGATTCGCATGTCTCGAACGACTCCAAGTCGAACGAAGTTAGGAGTCCATCATCATGGAGCTTCTTCATGCGTTTCCAACTTAGATGACCAAGCCGACAATGCCAAAAGTAAGTCATATTCAGATTATTTGGTTTCAACCTTTTCACATTTATTTTATAGACAGATTCACCCTCAAGATTCAAAATAAATAACCCATCTCCCAGATGGGTGCAAAGCCGTGAAACATATCATTCAAATATAAAGAACAACCATTATTCTTAATATTCGACTCATAGCCATGTCTCATCAAACATGAGGCAGAAATGATGTTTCGACTAAGCATTGGGACACAATAACAATTATTTAGCTCCATTAAGAATCCAGAAGGTAAATGAAGTTGCATTGTGCCGACTTCCAACACAGCGACTCTCGCTTTGTTGCCGACTCTAATATTAACCTCGCCTCTTGCAACGCTCCTAGTTCAGTTGCAGATGTGAATGACTGATCAGGTATCATATACCCAAGAACTACCTGGTGCATCAGCAAGATAAATGTCTATAACATTGCAAACAAGCGTACCTGAGCCAGAAGTCACACCTCCGCTCTTGGCTTTGTCAGCCAGATACTTCCTGCAATTCCTCTTCTAGTGGCCATCCGACTTGCAGTAGAAGCAAGTGGATCCGGTTTTAGGAGATGGCTTAGTCCCTGAGGAAGCGCTTTGGACTGGGTCCTCCGCCTTACCTCCCGACTTTAACTTCTTCTTCTTAGTCCAAGAACTCTTCTTGAATTTAGCCTTATTTTGCACCATCAACACTTGACTGGGACCTTTCTTGAGATCGGCCTCAGCCTGCTTGAGAATCCGATGTAATTCAGTGCGCTTCTTATTCATACCATGCATGTGGTAGTTTGATATGAACTTTCCATACACACTAGGAAGAAAGTTCAGAATTATGTCCGTAGCGAACTCTTCGCTTATGGGGTAGCCAAGTCTTTCCAGATACTACACGTAACCAACCATCTTGATCGCATGCGGACTCAGTGGATGGCCATCCTTAAGCTTGCGGCTCAACAAAGCCTGAGAGACTTGATACCTCTCAGTCTTTGCTTGAGCCTGGAACATACTTTTGAGGCTTTCGATCATATCGTAGGCCTCAACATTTTCGAACTGCTGCTGCAAGTCAGGTTCCATGTGAGCAAGCATAAGACAGCTAATCTCCATGGATTCATCACAAATCTGACGGTAGGCATTGGTGGCTGCAACAGTCGCATTATCATCCGGCTCATCTAGAAGTGGGTTGTCTAGGACACGGTCCCTCTTTTCTTGTTTGAGAACAATTCTCAGATTACGATACCAGTTGGTGAAGTTAGTTCCATTTAGCTTATCTTTCTCTAAGATGGTTCTCAAAGCAAAACCGGAAATCTAAGGGAGACTGGAAAAGAGCAAGCATATTAAACACTTTAATATTTATGCTCCCAGTAGAACCAACACCCCTCTGATGGTACTTAGTGATTCAAGACCCTAAATAAGCAAGTCGACTAGTGAGCTTTAGCATCACCGCTAGCCGTCAAGTGATCTAGACAGACAACTCCTTGTCAATCGTATCTCATACGACTCCTATTGGTTGGGTGGCATCACATGCCCCGGCTCCCATCTGACTTTTCCCCAAGTCCCACAACCGTTGTGATAGACCCGTCTAGATTACCAAGTGCTTCCGCTGTAAGAGTCCAACTCGAACCCACCTAGTCAGAAAGAATTGATAGCACCTCAATTTTATGAGCCCACTACCAAAAATGTCCGACTTGTGATGGTGCCGCACTAGCGGGGAAACCGACTAGACCTTCATTGACGGATTACTTTCTACCAACTATCTAATAGAGGTAAAAACAGAGACATAACAATAACACAAAATAAAGCAATTATAATGTGAAATGGTATGGCTCTCTTCATGGGGATCTCCATGTCCACAAAGTTTGTAATCCGACTCGTGTCAACTCTTGTCACATGACGTCTTACACCATGTAGCCGACTTGTACATCAACTTGCATGCCTTCCGGATTCTCCAAACAGCTACACTAGCTAGTAAAAAATTACATAGAGAATCCGACATGCAGGCCGTTATACAATAAAATGACAGCACCTAGGCTCCGGCCGGCTGACAAAAAACCGTGATACACAGATCACGTATGGAGTACACACATCACATGCATATAAGCCATACGATTCACAACAAAATCCTGCAAAAACAAGTTATACATGGATACATCTAAGATGCTACGACAGGGCGAATCCGACGGTCCTGCTAGCCGGGTAGCGGGTGGGGATCGAAGGGGTGGCGCCCGACGATAATTCTGAAAACACATATCTCATCTGCATTCTGGACATGGATTTCTTCATCGGATAAAACAATTTTACCCAAATCCTATCCGGACTCCGATTCAACCGAACTCTTTGATCTTCGATCACCGCATCCGGATTTACGTGTCATAGTCTACCCCGATGGAAGAAACCGACCGGTAGGGGTATGTCGTTCAACAACCTCAACAGTAAGATCACGGAAACCGGATCATCCAATTTCCAGAGTATAGTTGATCCAATCAGCCTCGTACAAAACCGATCTATCTCATAGATCGACCACCAAAACTGCAATTAGATCAAATCTAACGCCAACCGCATATCACATATGCAAGATCTCGAGCCTAAAACCAGAAGCTACGGCTCTGATGCCATGATACGTTGCTAACGTATCCATAATTTTTGATGTTCCATGCTTGGTTTTTATCTACTTTCTTATGTTTTGTTTCAACTTTGGAGTATTTTCATACACTTTCTTGGACTAACCTATTAACAATATGCCATAGTGACAACTACCTATTTTCTACTGTTTTTGGTTCCAGGAAAGTCAGAACATGAATATTCTCGGAATTGGACGGGACAAAAGCCAAAGTCAGTTTTTCACCGAGGGGGACACGAAGCCAGAATACGAGACGGAGAGGGGCCAGGGGCGCGCCACACCACCTGGCCGCGCGGCCAAGCCTAGCCCGTGCCAGGGGGTGGTCTGGCCGCTCCAGGCACCCCCTCGGCCTCCCCTTCTAACTATAAGACGCCTCTGATATAGAAACCCTAAGTACCAGAACAAAATTCCACGAAAGAGTCTATAGCCGCCGTCATCTTCATCCCTAGATCGGGAGGGATCTGAAGCTCTTCCCGGCACCCTACCGGAGAGGGGAATTCACCCTGGAGGCCTTCTCATCATCATGCAAGCCTCCCGTGTGATGCGTGAGTAGTTCATCCTTGGACTACGGGTCCATATAGTAGCTAGATGGTTGGTTCTTCTCCTTTGTGCTATCATTTATCTTGTGGGTAGATCATCTATTTTTAATCCTACATGTTGTGTTTGTGGGGATCCAATGGATATTGAGAAGCTATTTTAGATTGATTATTGATTCTATCATGTCATTGATATTTGTGATCTTTCATGCTTTCCGTTGTTAGTAACTATCTTGGCCAAGTAGATGCTAGCAACTCCAAGAGTTAGTATTTATGCTCGATAGTTGGTTCATTCCTCTAGTAATCTGGGGAAGTGATAGAAATCTCTAAGGTACTAGATGTGATGTTGCTACTAGGGAGGAAACAACAATCCTTTTTTTCATAGAACAATCGTATTGTTTTACTTTACACGCAATGCGTAATGCAATTATCTGTTGCTTGCAACTTAATACTGGAGGGGGTTCGGATGATAACCTAAAGGTGGATCATTAGTCATAGATGCAGTTGGATTACGGTCTATGTATAATGTTGTAATTTCCAATCAAATATCAAAGGAGTCAAGATGATTAGTATATGCATGTATGCTTTCTTGATGTTTGTCAATTGCCCTGCTGTAATTTGTTCACTCAACATGTTATCTATCTTAAGGAGAGCCACCACTAGTGAACTATGGAGCCCGGTCCTTTCTTTTCTCATCAATCTACAACTGTTTACTGTTTTCTGTTTACTTTCTGCAAGCTTTTACTTTCTTCCACTTGTAACGTTTAATCCTTTGTTTTCAGCAAAACCGGTGAGATTGACAACCTCACTGTAAGTTGGGGGCAAAGTTCTGTGGTTTGTGTTGTGCGGGTCTCCACGTCGCGTCTGGCGCTGGTAGTGTGCCCCGCCAAAGTCCAGCTAGCAACACCTTGGAGGTGTTTCCTTGCTCCTACTGGTTGGATAACCTTGGTTTCATAACTGAGGGAAAACTTGCCGATGTGCTCATCATACCTTCCTCTCAGGGTTCCCCAACGAGCTCAATATATTTGGGGCCATCATACCACTGTTGGGCCACACAGAGATAAACAAAACTTTTTCCCTACGCGGTGATCCCAAGATCCAGCTCAGGTAGAAAGCCACGAGGATTACCACTAGACGCGCAGTTGCGGAATCGATGAAGCACGTCACTTGGTGCAGTGTAGTCCTCACGATCCATTCCGGTTCCAAAATCGTCGAAGTGCTGAACATACATCACCTCCGTCAGTATCCACACGTACGAGGAGGAGTGCTGGCAGTGCACTGCTAGATCCGGTACGACGGCGACAGGATGGACTAGGGCTAGGGTTTCCAACACATGGAGTGACCTAACCTCTTCCTCTAAGTACCTGCGCCCTAGCTTATATAGGGAGTGAAAGTGGGCTCCACTCACTTGTGGCCTATTCACTAAAAGGCCTATATTAGTCACTACAAGTCCAACTTGCTGACTAAGTCCATGTCTCTATTTGGGTCCACCCCAAATAGATTTCCTGTTTGGGTCTAACCCAAACTTGCTCCCGCTCTTAAGTGTGTGACCTGACAGGCTCATGGTAACCCGGACACGATCCAAGTCTCAATCGTGATCGATCAGTCGATATTGGCTCCTAGCAGAACGTGCCGACTCCCAAGTACCAAATTATGGTCTCGTAGCATGGAAAACAAAAAATTTCTACCGCAAGAACGAACAAAACCTAGATCTAATCTAGATAAAAGCCAAGATCTAATCTATTAGACATGAGCAACGAGATAGATAGGAACTAACCCTCGTAGATCCGAAAGCGTTAACGAGATTAGATCTCGTGGTTGATGTAGTCGATCACTTGCCGATCTCAAGATCGTGTGGACGATCCTTCCGGCGTCGCGTTCCGGCAGCGCTTCCGCCGTCAGTCAAGTTGACGATCCTTCCGGCGCCGCGTTTCGGCAGCGCTTCCGCAGTCGGTCACACGTGCGGAGTCGAAGCAGACCTTCCTCTCCCTGTTCCAGCGAGCAGCGGAGGTAGTAGATCTTCTCCACGGAATCCCAGCAGCACGACGGCGTGGTGGTGGTGGTGGAGTAGAGAATTCTGCATGGCTTCGCCTATGCCTGTGCAGAAGAAAGGTGGAGGAGAGAGGCAGCAGAGATTGGAGTTATAAGAGCAGGGGAGGAGGGGGCGCCCCTGCCCCTCTATTTAAAGAAGGGAGGGCGCCTGGGGAGGGGGAGTCCTTGTAGGACTCCCCTCCTCTCTATGCCGGCGGATTGGGAGTGGGGGGAGGAGTCCTCCTCCCCCACGACTCCTTGTCTTGACCCACCAGGACTCCTTGATCCCTATCTTAATTTTCAAGCAAACTCCAAGATATCTTCTAGAACCTTCCCTTTACAAAACAAGAGGCTTACTAGGGACTCTCTTATCTTTACAAAACACACATGTATTAGTGTTTCCTAATAATACAATTATAGCATGGGATGTAAACATTCATCATAAACACAAAGATATAATAATAATCACTTTTATTATTGCCTCTTGGGCATATCTCCAACAGTCTCCCACTTGCACTAGAGTCAATAATCTAGATTACATGGTAATATACCGAACACCCATGGCGTTCTGGTGTTGGTCATGCTTTGCCCTAGGGAGAGGTTTAGTCAACGGATCTGCCACATTCAGATCAGTGTGTACTTTGCAAATCTTTATGTCACCATCTCGGACATACTCGCGAATAGCGTGGAAACGTAGCTTGATGTGCTTCAGCTTGCTATGTGACCTTGGCTCCTGCACATTAGCTATGGCACCTGTGTTGTCACAGTAGATGGCCATCGGGTCCAACGCACTGGGAACCACGCCGAGTTCAGTAATGAATTCCTTCATCCAAACGGCTTCTTGTGCAGCCTCCGAAGCAGCTATGTATTCCGATTCAGTTGAAGATTTCGCCACAACGCTTTGCTTCACACTCCTCCAGCTCACTGCAGCACCATTCAAAATAAATACGTATGCCGACTGTGACTTTGAGTCATCCGGATCAGTGTTCCAACTAGCATCGGTGTAACCGTTTACAACAAGCTGTTCATCACCTCCATAACAAAGAACCATATCCTTAGTCCTATTTAGGTACTTTAGGATATTCTTGACCGTTGCCCAGTGTTCCATTCCAGGATCACTTTGATATCTGCTAGTCAAACTAACAGCATGTGCTATATCCGGTCTTGTACACAACATGGCATACATGATAGAACCTATGGCCGAGGCATCGGGAATATTATTCATTTTCTCTCTATCTTCTGCCGTAGCTGGACTTTGAGTTTTACTCAAGGTCTTACCTGACAACATGGGCACGAACCCTTTCTTGCTATCTTCCATTCTAAACTTCTTTAGAACTTTGTCTAAGTATGTACTTTGTGAAAGCGCTATTAGGCATCTTGATCTCTCTCTATAAATCTTGATGCCTAGAATGTATGCCGCTTCGCCAAGATCCTTCATTGAAAAACTATTATTCAAATAGGTTTTGACGCTATTAAGAAGTTCTATATCATTCCCAATCAACAATATGTCATCTACATATAGTACTAGGAATGCTACAAAGCTCCCACTCACTTTCTTGTAAATACAAGCTTCTCCATAAGTTTGTATAAACCCAAAGTTTTTGATTACTTTATCAAAACGTTGATTCCAACTCGGGGATGCTTGCTTCAGTCCATAAATGGAGCGCTGAAGTTTGCATACCTTGTCAGCATCTTTAGGATCGCCAAAACCCTTGGGTTGTACCATATACAACTCTTCCTCAATGTCACCATTAAGGAACGCCGTTTTGACATCCATCTGCCAAATCTCATAATCCAAATATGCAGCAATTGCTAACAAAATCCTCACAGACTTTAGCTTCCCTACTGGTGAGAATGTCTCATCATAGTCAACTCCTTGAATTTGTCGGAACCCTTTCGCGACAAGTCGAGCTTTATAGACGATAACATTACCATCAACATCTGTTTTTCTCTTGGTTTTCGTACATGGATCCCATTTCGGATTGCATGGCTTCTAGCCATTTGTCGGAATCTGGGCTCACCATAGCTTCTTCATACGTCGCAGGGTCATCAGCGTTGTCCACCAACATGACGTTCAAGGAAGAGTCATACCAATCAGGAGTGGTACGAATCCTCGTTTGACCTGCGAGGTTCAGCAGTAACTTCGTTTGAAGTTTCATGATCATTATCATTAGCTTCCTCTCCAATTGGTGCAGGCGGCACAAAAACATCTTCCAGTTCTGCGCTACTCTCAAATCCGAGAGAAGGTTCAATAACCTCATTGAGTTCTACTTTCCTTCCAGTCACCTCTTTCGAGAGAAACTCCTTCTCAAGAAAGGATCCATTCTTTGCAACGAAAACTTTGCCTTCGGATCTATGATAGAAGGTATACCCAATGGTTTCTTTAGGGTATCCTATGAAGACGCTCTTCTCCGCTTTGGGTTCTAGCTTATCAGGTTGTAACTTCTTTACAAATGCCTCGCAACCCCAAACTTTAAAGAACGACAACTTAGGTTTCTTTCCAAACCACAATTCGTACGGTGTCGTTTCAACAGATTTAGATGGTGCCCTATTTAAAGTGAATGCGCCTGTCTCTAATGCATAGCACCAAAATGATAACGGTAAATCTGTAAGAGACATCATAGACCGAACCATATCTAAGAGAGTTCGCTTATGACGTTCGGACACACCATTACACTGTGGTGTTCCCAGCGGTGTCAACTGCGAAAGTATTCCACATTTCTTTAAATGCATGCAAAACTCATAACTCAGATATGCACCTCCGTGGTCAGAACGCAGAAACTTAATCTTCTTGTTACGATGATTTTCCACTTCACTCTGAAATTCCTTAAACTTCCTGAAAGTTTCGGACTTATGTTTCATAAAGTAGACATACCCATATCTACTCAAGTCATCCGTGAAAGTGAGAACATAACGATATCCACCACGCAATGCTACACTCATTGGACCGCACACATCGGTATGTATTATTTCCAATAAGTCTGTAGCTCGCTCCATTGTACCAGATAATGGAGTCTTAGTCATTTTTCCCATTAGACATGCTTCGCATCTTTCAAGTGATTCAAAATCAAGTGATTCAAGAAGTCCATCAGAATGGAGTTTCTTCATACGCTTCACTCCAATGTGACCAAGACGACAGTGCCACATGTATGTAGAATTATCATTCAATTTTAATTGTTTAGCATCTATGTTGTGAACATGTGTATCACTACTATCGAGATTCAGTAAGAATAAACCATTCATCTCAGGTGCATTACCATAAAAGATATTACTCATATAAATCGAACAACCTTTATTCTCGGACTTAAAAGAGTACCCGTCTCGCAATAAACAGGATCCAGATATAATGTTCATGCTTAACGCAGGCACCAAATAACAATTATTTAAATTTAAAACTAATCCCGAAGGTAGATGTAGAGGGAGCGTGCCGACGGCGATCACATCAACCTTGGAGCCATTTCCAACACGCATCGTCACCTCGTCTCTTGCCAGTCTTTGTTTATTCCGCAGCTCCTGTTTTGAGTTACAAATATGAGCAACCGAACCAATATCAAATACCCAGGCACTACTACGATTACTAGTAAGACACACATCTATAACACATATATCAAATATACCTTTCTTCTTGATGTTTCCGTTCTTCAGATCCGCCAGGTACTTGGGGCAGTTACGCTTCCAGTGACCAGTACCCTTGCAGTAGAAGCACTCAGTTTCAGGCTTAGGACCAGCCTTGGGCTTCTTAGCAGGTGCGACAGCTTTCTTGCCGTCCTTCTTGAAGTTTCCCTTGTTCCTAGGCTTGCCCTTTTTCTTGAAATTGGTGGTCTTATTGACCATCAACACTTGGTGCTCCTTCTTTATCTCCACTTCAGCAGTTTTTAGCATGGACGACAGTTCAGGCAACGTCTTGTTCATGCAGTGCATGTTGTAGTTCATCACAAAGTTCTTGTAACTTGGTGGCAGTGATTGAAGGAGACGGTGAATCCCCAATTCATTAGGAATCGATATTCCCAACTCTTGGAGCTTCTTCGCGTACCCAGACATGGTGAGCACGTGCTCGCTAACGGAGCTTCCTTCTTCCATCTTACAGTTAAAGAACTTTTCGGAGGCCTCATAGCTCTCCATGGCCACACGAGTCTCAAAAATTAGCCTGAGCTCCTTAATGATCTCGAACGGGTCGTGGTGCTCAAAACGCTATTGGAGCTCCGCTTCTAAACCGTACAGGATGGCACACTGAACTGTGGAGTAATGATTTTTCCGAGTGGCGTAAACATTATTTTCGTCATCGGTGGCATTATCTGCAGGTGGGTCACCTAGCGGTGCTTCGAGCACATAGGTCAACTGACCAGCCCTGAGGACGATCTTCAGTCCACGGAACCAGTCCGTGAAATTGCTTCCATTGTTCTTAAGCTTTTCTTTCTCTAGGAACGCATTGAAATTGATGGAGGGGGTCGCCATAATCTACAACAATTTGCAAGTAGTTTAGACTAAGTTTATGATAAATTGAGTTCTAATTTAATTCTTAAACTAACTAGGTGAACTCCCACTCAAAACAACATCCCTCACATTGTCTTAGTGTTTACACGAACCAAGTCCACTACACCAAGTCCGATCTTCACGAGAGAAGATGTAGTTTCATCGGCGAACAATCTCCATGTTCATCATATCAATTATATGACTCATGCTCTACCTTTCGGTATTCCGTGTTCCGAGACCATGTCTGTACATGCTAGGCTCGTCAAGATAACCTTAGTTTCTGCATGTGCAAATCTGGCTTGCACCCGTTGTATGCACACGTAGAATCTATCACATCCGATCATCACAAGATGCTTCGAAACGACGAGTCTTAGCAACGGTGCCAACTAAGGGTGAACACTTTATTACTTGAAATTTTAGTGAGAGGGATCATCTTATAATGCTACCGTCGCGATCTAAGCAATACAAGATGCATAAAGGATTAACATCACAGGCAATTCATAATTAGTGTGATATGATATGGCCTTTTCTTCTTGCGCCTTTGATCTCCATCTCCAAAGCACGAACATGATCTCCATCATCACCAGCATTGCGTCAAGGTCAGTGGCACCGCTTCATGGTTTTCCATCATCACCAGCAACTATTACAACTACTTGGAATAAAGCTATGACAAGATGAATAGACACGCAGGTCTTAACAGAATTAAAGACAACCATTAGGCTCCTGCCGGTTGCCATATTACAACAAGGATCATTGCATACATCAAATACAATCACAATCACATGGTGGCCATATCACATCACAAAACCCCTGCAAAAACAAGTTAGACGCCTCTAATTTTCTTTGCAAGTTTTACGTGGTTTGGGGCTTTCGCATAAGACCGATCTTACCTACGAACATGAACCACAACGTTGATACAAGTGTTGTCAAGATGCTCATTGTAAATAGAATCTTAACTATGGTGGGAGAGACAGACACCCGCAAAGCCACTTGTGCAAAGGAAGTTGCACGTAAAGCGTGGAGCAAGTCTCATGTGCGATGACATGTAATGTTAGCCCGAGCCGCTTCATCCCACCATGCCGCAAGATGCAAAGTACACGCTAAGACACCGACAAAAAAAGCATTAACGCCCACAAAAACATTGTGTTCTACTCGTGCAACAGATCTATGCATATATACGGCTCTGATACCACTGAAGGGTTCGTAGCATGGAAAACAAAAAAATTCTAACGCAAGAACGAACAAAACCTAGATCTAATCTAGATAAAAGCCAAGATCTAATCTATTAGACATGAGCAACGAGATAGACCTGAACTAACCCTCGTAGATCCGAAAGCGTTAACGAGATTAGATCTCGTGGTTGATGTAGTCGATCACTTGTCGATGTCAAGATCGTGTGGACGATCCTTCCGGCGTCGCGTTCCGGCAGCGCTTCCGCCCTCGGTCAAGTTGACGATCCTTCCGGCGCCGCGTTTCGGCAGCGCTTCCGCAGTCGGTCACACGTGCGGAGTCGAAGCAGACCTTCCTCTCCCCGTTCCAGCGAGCAGCAGAGGTAGTAGATCTTCTCCACGGAATCCCAGCAGCACGACGGCGTGGTGGTGGTGGTGGAGTAGAGAATTCTGCAGGGCTTCGCCTATGCCTGTGCAGAAGAAAGGTGGAGGAGACAGGCGGCAGAGATTGGAGTTATAAGAGCAGGGGAGGAGGGGGCGCCCCTGCCCCTCTATTTAAAGAAGGGAGGGCGCCTGGGGAGGGGGAGTCCTTGTAGGACTCCCCTCCTCTCTAGGCCGGCGGATTGGGAGTGGGGGGAGGAGTCCTCCTCCCCCACGACTCCTTGTCTTGACCCACTAGGACTCCTTGATCCCTATCTTAATTTTCAAGCAAACTCCAAGATATCTTCTAGAACCTTCCGGAACATTCCGAAACCTTCTAGAATCCTCATACAAACACTCCGGAACATTTCCTAACTCAGAAAATGATCTCCTATATATGAATCTTATTCTCCTGACCATTCCGGATTTCCTCGTGATGTCCCGAATCCAATCCGAGACTCCGAACAACATTCGCAGATTCCATATCTACTTAAAACAACTTCGAACCTTAAGTGTGTCACCCTACGGTTCGTGAATATGTAGACATGATAGAGACACATCTCCTATCAATAACCATCAGCGGGACCTGGAGATCCATAATGGCTCCCACATACTCAACGATGACTTCGTGATTGATTGAACCATTTACATACGAAACCAATTCCCTTTGTCACGCGATACTATACTCATCCGAGGTTTGATCATCGGTATCTCCATACCTAGTTCTACCTCGTTACTGATAAGTACTCTTTACTCGTTCCGTGATATGTCATCTCTTGTGACCCAGTCACATGCTTGGAAGCTAACTAGATGGCATTCCACCGAGAGGGCCCAGAGCATATCTATACGTCATATGGATGGACAAATCCCAATCTTGGTTCATGCGCTTCAACACATACTTTCAGAATACCCAATGACACTTTTATAACCACCCAGTTACGAAGCGGCGATTGATGTCATCAAAGTATCCATCCGGTGATGGTGATTAACATAACCTCATGGTCGAAGGATTAGGTTACTATGTGTTTGAAAGCTTACAGCAATACGAACTTTAATGACTTGATCTTATGCTACGCTTACTATGGGTGTGTGTCCATCACATCATTCTCCTAATGATATAACCTTGTTATTAATCACATCCTAATGTCCATGATCAGGAAACAACGATCATCAATTAATCAACAAGCTAGTTCAACAAGAGGCTTACTAGGGACTCTCTTATGTTTACAAAACACACATGTATTAGTGTTTCCTAATAATACAATTATAGAATGGGATGTAAACCTTCATCATAAACACAAAGATATAATAATAATCACTTTTATTATTGCCTCTTGGGCATATCTCCAACACCAAAAAGTCATGACGACATACCTTCCAATGCGACTTTCGTCTAAGTCCCTTTTCCCTCACGATATACCTTGTCGGACTATAGGCGAATGGTCATCATCCCTTAAATAGTCCGACTCTCTTACTCGATCTGAGATAAGTGATTCATTCGACTAACTCTTAGTCGGTCGCCTCGGTTAACACTTAACTGAGTCATGCATGGCCATGCTTTCTGAATCATACTTGCCGAGAGGGCCCAGAGAATATCTCTCTAGATGGAGGGGAAAAATCCCATCTTGGTCATTCACATCACGCAGCTTGATTCACAGTTGACCGGAACTCCTCCTTTATAACTTCCCATTGACGGAACAGGGTTTGACTGAACCTAAGTCGGTGATCCTCAACTCGGATTGTGCAATAACCTCGGGTCTAAGGATTACTTTGATTGAGACATGCAAATGACGACTTGTTCGTTGCATCTTAATATGGGTCAGTCCGACTCGCTAAACTCTTTAGCCGAATCCATGTAAGTCCGAATAGCATCTCCATGCCCATGACAAGTGGAACCTAGTCATCTGCCGACTTTCACATTGGTCTAAGTTGTGTGTCCAGCACAACATCAATGGCCAAGGACAATTAGTATGAACAACATGAATATATAGTTCCACAATCGAATCACATATTCGATGATACATATCAGCAGTTCATACATGGACCATAACTTTATGAATACATTGGGAAATATCATCAACCATGATTGCCTCTAGGGAATATTCCCAGCAAGAATTCCTCCTCCAACTGAGGAAAGGACTTCACTACCAAAACAAATGCCTTAATACCCAAAACTACATCTGGAATCTGGCCAAGACCATCTCTAGCAACCAAATTTTCAGATCTTCTTCCTCTGATACATAGCACGGATCGAAGTAGAAGGGCCTAGATTGACGAGGCCCCATAGCGGCAACGAGCAACGGAGTTGAGGCGAAGCGAGCGAGAGACAGAGAGAGGCAACGACAGCGTTATCACTAAGTGGAAGCGACATTAGAGGCAACTCTGCAAGGAGGAATAAGGAGAAGAATAGGCGAATAGGGAAATGGCTAAGGGGCGCCCCCGCTCCCCTATTTAACCATGCCCCTAGTAGGGGTACTGGGATCGTAGGGTGCAGCGGGCACACGATGTGGCCGTGTATTTGCCGAAGGAACCAATCAGCAGCAAGCCTCACAGGAGGTAACACAATGCAACGGATCATGCGACGTGACGTGGCTCTGTGGTTATCGAAGAGGCACCCACGATGTGATGTGCATGTAGTAACACCTAATAGCGTGCATAGTAACTGGCGCATAGGCCCTTAAAATGAGGCAAAGGTAATGATTAACTGCCACAAGGAGTACCTCAGAAAGATCCAAGGAGGGTCGAGATAAATATCAAGTCCACAAAGTAAATAGCCGAGTTAAATCTGGAGCGCACCGACATAAAAATACTTTGGCAAGAAGAACCAACAAATCAAGCGAATTGAACCTGCTGTGGCCTTATCAGCTAAAGTTGCTAATACCGCACCCGCTTTAGGGACTAATGTTGGGGGGGTGACCCCAGGTAGGGTCGAGCCGGGGTATAAAGGAAAGGTCTGCCGAGATACAACAAGGTCAAAGCAGGTGTTGGCTGACGTACGTAAAGGCCAGCCGAGTTATGGCCGACCCGGCCTTAGTAGTGTTCATTGAACATTACCTTGGCCGACGTAAAGCACATGTCAGCGTAACCGTGTTACTTGTTTGTAGGTACCCTCAGGGCCGAGTTAATCAGGCAGCAAACGGGTTACTACTTGCCTTATAGAATAAGGAAGGTATCTTCCCATGGTCAGCGCTTTTCTCTCTCCACTTTATAGAGAGCACAGACGACAGAGAGGACCAGCAGCACATGCCGACAAGGGTGACGTCATCTGACCGTTGTTGGTCGTGTGACATGGTGCCGCTGTTGGGGATATACTTTCCGGGTATCCTCACAGTTCCTCACTGACCAGGGTGGCCCACTTCGGGTTAGAGCTTTGCTTCACGGGCGGCCCAGTTAGAGAGAGAAGACGGAGTCTAATCCGACTACGGGAAGGCCAAGAAGACTTACCGACTTAGGCCCATAATGTTACTTGTAGTTCAAGATGTACTCTGTAACCAACTCTTAGTCATAGCCGGATTGATCTCTCCTGTAAACCCAAGGCCGGATATCTGTATAAGCCGTCCTAGGGATAGCCTTTAGGGCATAACAACAGATAACCTCAATAGTCTACAATCTCACATCACACAGGTGAAACCCTTGTAACCCATATTCCGGCTCTGCCGTATTACTGGATTGCTAGCAGGAGTAGGGTCCGTCCAAAGCCGGCGGATTCGAACCTGGGTAAACTTGTGTGCTCACCGTCCCGGAACACCGTACATCTCACACCCCTCTCTCCCGCACGCCTCGAGGACCCCCTCATGGCATACTTGTCCTCAAACCGACGACAGTTGGCACCCACCGTGGGGCAAGTGAGCTTCGGATCTGCGTTCCGAGCGGAATCTGCAAGAATCGGAATCGGCGAGACAATCGCCGTCGGTTGCATCCTCTATGCCAGCGACGTCCCTCTCATCGTTCTCGACGAGACTTGGATTCCGGCTAGGGAGGCCGTGACTGCCTATACTATCATGTCTTTTGGCGAGATCGATGTTTACATCAGTTTCACTGAACTGGCCCAACCCACCCCAGCAGTGATGATAGAGGCAGAAGATTCTTCTGGGTCCCCTTTGTCCGTGGAGGCGGCAGAGTTCCGGATCTCAGAAAGCCCTAATCCCACCCAGCCCGCACCAGTTGCGGAGATAGTGGAGAAATCTGAGCCTGAAGAAGACCTCACGGTCCAAGTCAAATCTGGAGTGGATCTCCCTGGAGAAGCCGGATCCCAGATCGACCCACCCGTGGAAGTCGAAATCCAGGAGGAGCACATCAACGACACTGATTCCGACTCTGACAATGTTGGGACAGACAGGCCTTTCCTCAGGTACACACTAAGATGTATGATACTGGAAGGCGCTAGCGCAGATGCAATCCTCGAAACCGTTAAAAGTTTCGATATGGCTGATCACAAAACCCGCAGGTACCTCAGGAAGCACGCATCGCACTTCGTCGGATATGTTGGATCCGGATACGGCTCTGCCGATGCTGGAGAAAACACCGACTCGGTGCTAGAGGCAATTGGAACAAACGCCGACGTTCCCGCATCTTCGGATGAATCAATGACGTCGGCAGATTTCTGAAAGTTCTCCGCGGAATATGAAGATGAGTACAACTCCAAAGCTGCAGAGGATGGAGAAGCCATGGATGAAGGATCCGGGGAACACCCTCCCGAAACGCAGGATGACATGGACGTCGAAGACAATCCCGAAGTCCAAATATCCGAAAGTACCGATCAGAGCATGACTCTGGGAAACGGACCCAAAGCCGTCTTTGCTACCGGCGCTCCCAAGAAGGCAAAGAAGAAGAACAAGAAAAACAAGACCCCAGCAAAAGACCCTCTAGCAGAGGAGGTGATTGCCGAGGAATACGAGGAAGACTCAGATGGAGCACTAATCCCAGACGAACCGAAAAAAGAAGCATCGGTGGATGGACACGTGATCACTGAAGGTGCGTGTAAACTCATCGATGCCGCATTAACCACACCTATCCCTACAACTACAGAACTTACTACAGATGAGCTGGACGAAAGGGCCCAGGCCCTAGAAGCGCGCCGTCAACAACTCCTTGATGAAGCCAAAAACATCGAGGTGGAGAAGAAGCGCATGTCAAACAAGGAGTACATGTCCCGTCTACATCAGAAGACACGGAAGCGTCACATAGATCACAACCAATTCCCACGTGTCTGTGCCATCCTTTTTGGAGATGAGATGGGGAAGCCACAAAAGGATAGCAACGGAGATTGGGTTTACCCAACACCAGTGCAAAATACGGTGGCAGCTCGCGAAATTTTATCGGCTAATCCAGGACCAGAGGAGATACGTTTGGGTATCAAGCTACTCAATAAGGGACTGGAGCAGCAAAAAGTCGCCCTGTCTGGAAGCAAAAAGCTGGTCTCGGATTCCGACCAATGTCGCACAGATCCGGCATGGGCTGACGTAAGATCCCACTACGATCAGGCGCGGCATCGTCACCCCAAACGCAGGGAAGACAATTATTCAAGAACCGGATCGTCGGGGCAACACCGTAGAACTACACATAACTGGAGCAACGTCGCTCCAGCAGCCGAGAAAGACGGGATCGCTGCACTGATTCCGAGGAATCCTCCCCGAAAAGGAGAAGATAAAGAGAAACGTCAGGAGGAGGATTGTCAGAAAATGCCACCTCCTAGACACGAAAACCGTTCGGCTGAGCCTCACCATGGTAGGAATGACGGACGAAGGAACGACGGAAACCACGCTGGCACGAGCCGGCAGGGGGCTCGTCATAGTCAAGAACTTCCCCGGAGCCGGAATAATGACGCTCCGGACGGAGGCCGGCGATCAACCGGAAACAACCCAGCTGCACCACCCTCTCCACAACACAGTTATCACAACAGCCCCCAAGGAGGTCAAGGAGGACGACGTGGCGGAGGAGGTGGTGGCAGAAGCCGAAGTCTGGCTCCAAGGCACCGCAGCCACAGCCGATATTCTGGACGATCCCTATCCCCAAATGACGCAAGGCATATGATCAACTCCAACATAGAGGCTCGGCGCTACGAAAACGATGACGTGTACGTGGGCACAAAGTGCTTCGGACCATGCATCAGAGCTACAAAATTCCCGGAAGGATTTGCTATCTCAAGACACATCCAAGCCTACGACGGCATTGCTCGGCCAAACACCTGGTTACAGGATTTCTTCCAAGCTTGCTGCATCGCCAAAGGCGGAAACAGCCTGGTCGCAACCCGATATCTCCCACTTATGTTGCGGAAGACGGCACGATCATGGCTCAATGAACTTCCGGCGAACACCATCCACAACTGGTATGACCTACAAAGTGCGTTCTTTCGGAATTTCGAAGGCACATATCGGAGGCCCTGTACGATCGGAGACCTATAGCGTTGCACCCAGAAAGCTGGAGAAACTTGCCGGGATTATCTCGGACGATGGATTGACACCAAGAACTCCTGCGAGGGAGTAAATGATCAAACTGTGATTGAAGCTTTCATTGCAGGTCTCCCAATTGGTTTACTGCGCCATCGCTTGAAGTGTGACAAGGTCACTGATCTGGGAGAGATGATAGAAACAGCGAGAAAGTATGCAGATGCTGACGACGACGCAGAGGGATTACTCAATGTCCTAGCTGTGCCTTAGTCGGCAAAACAACCAAAGCAACAAGCTCAGAAACGCAAAAATACCCCGGAAGAAAAACCCAACGCGGAGACAGCAGTAGTCACTACTGTTTCCAGGTCTGGAGGACTAGGAGGACGTGGCGGTTGCCGCTGGCGTGGTCGTGGGACATCAAGGGTCCAAGGTAGAGGAGAACCACAACCAGGCAAAACCTACACTTGGGCCGGCATCGCCAATAACCCATGTGTGCATCACTTGGATGCCAATGGGGGCTCGTTCCACACCAACGTTGGATGTCGTTTTAACGACGACATCAAGAGAGATGATACCGCTGGCTACAAAGCTAAGCGGAAGAAGGGAAAGAAAAATCCCGAAAAGGACAAAGAGACCAAGGAAGATTCCGACATGGAGGAAGCCGATGCTTCAAATCCTAAGTCGGAAGGGAAGAAAACTTTTCCTACCAAGAAGGACACTTACGTCACCTTCCTCGGATCTCAACCAGCAAAGGTCAAGAAAGCAGTTCTCCACGAGAGCAACGCAACAGTTCCGGCTGTCCCTCAGTATCTGGACTGGTCGGAAGTGACAATAACGTTTGACCGCGCTGATCACCCGCCTAAGCTACACAGGCGAGGAAAATACGCCTTAATCGTCAATCCACTTATTGACGATTATGGTTCCTCCAAGACCCTCCGGGACGGTTGTAGCAACATCAATATTCTCTATGTCGAAACGCTATGCCGGATGAAGATCTCGGAAACACAGTTGAACCATAGCTCTGTGATCTTTCACGGAGTTGTCCCAGGAAGACAAGCTAATTCCCTGGGAGAGATCACTTTGGATGTTACTTTTGGAACACTAAAGAATTATCGGACGGAGGCACTTTCCTTTGAAGTGGACCCGTTCAAGAGCGCATACCACGCTATATTCGGACGTCCGGCTTACTGGGCTTTTATGGCTCGTCCGTGTTACATTTACAATATGATGAAAATTCCAGGTCCCAACGGCGTGATCACCATCAGGGGAGACCCGAAGAAGGAGCAAGAGTGCGAAGATGGAAATGCCGCTTTTGCCGAAGCCGTGCTGCACGCCCAGGAGTACCAGGAGATCAAGAATAGCATAGATCCGTCTGAGATGCCCGCAACAAGGAAGGAGGTCACAAAGCCAAATCCGGAGTTCAAGGCATCAGAAGAGACAAATACGATGCCGTTGAAGGATGATAAACCCTCCAGGGTGACCCAGATAGGCATAGGCCTAAGTAGCACATAGGAAAGCGCGCTCGTCAAGTTCCTCCAAGCAAATCAAGATATCTTTGCATGGCAGCCATCTGACATGACCGGAGTACCTAGGAAACTTGCCGAGCATTCTCTAAATGTAAACCCGAATGCTAAACCCGTCAAACAGTCCTTACGATGGTTTGGTGATGAAAAGCGTAAGGCCATAGCTAAGGAACTAGTGCGGCTCGAGTTAGCCGGATTCATAGAAGAGGTCATCCATACTGATTGGTCGGCCAACCCTGTAATGGTCCCTAAAAAGGACACCACTGATTTAAGGATGTGTGTTGATTATACTGCCTTGAACAAGGCTTGTCCAAAAGAACCGTTCGCTCTGCCTAGAATTGATCAAGTTATCGATTCTACGGCAGGCTCGGAACTCCTCTGTTTTCTCGACGCATATTCCGGTTATCACCAAATCCGGATGAAGGAATCTGACAAAGTCAAAAATTCATCCATAACCCCCTTCGAAACCTTCTATTTTGTTACGATGACATTTGGGCTGAAGAACGCAGGAGCTACGTACCAGCGCACGATGCAGCGTTGCCTCCATGATCAACTCGGACACAATGTACATGCATACGTGGATGATATCGCGGTCATGTCCAAGAAGAAGGAAACATTGATTTCCGACTTGGAGGAATCGTTCGGTAATCTACGAAAATACAACATCATGCTTAACCCAAAGAAATGCTTCTTTGGTATACCAGCTGGAAAATTGCTAGGTTTCATCGTGTCGCAAAGAGGCATAGAGGTGAACCGTGAAAAGATCAAGGCTATTCTCAATATTTCCAGGCCAACTCGCCTAAAGGACGTACAAAGATTAACTGGTTGCATTGCTGCGGTTAGTCGATTTGTAAGCCGGCTTGGTGAAAGAGCCGCACCATTATACAAACTCCTGAAGAAGACCAAGGATTTTGTCTGGACTGACGAAGCTGAAGTTGCACTACAAGACCTGCAGAAAGTACTCTCATCTGCTCCTATCCTTGCAGCACTGGAACCTCAGGAACCGATGTTGCTCTACATTGCTGTGACAAATAAGGTTGTCAGTATCGTTATGGTAGTGGAGAGACCAGAAGAAAATCAGGAACACCTGGTGCAGCATCCGACGTACTTTGTCAGCGAGGTCCTGACAGAATAAAAACAGTGGTATCCGCACTATCAAAAGTTGGCTTACAGTGTTTTTCTAGCATCTCGTAAGTTACAACACTATTTTCAGGAGCATTCAATTACCGTGGTGAGCAAAGCTCCCATGAGAGACATAATCAACAATAGCGATGCCACAGGACGCGTCACCAAATGGGGCATAGAGCTTGCAGCTTTCGATATTGAGTACAAACCCCGGACTGCAATCAAATCCCAGATCCTTGCTGACTTTGTCGCTGATTGGACAGAGACCAAGGAGAACATGTTCCTCCCTGAGTCGGAATATTGGACCCTCTTTTTCGATGGGTCTAAGGCTCGAGGGGGCTCAGGGGCTGGCGTGGTGCCCAAATCACCCCAAGGAGATAAACTGTTATACGTGTTGCAGATCCACTTCACAGCGACAAATAACATTGCCGAATATGAAGCACTGCTGCATGGAATCCGGATTGCTAAGGATATTGGCATCCGATGTTTGATGTGTTACGGAGATTCGGATCTTGTTGCTCAGCAAGTCTCGGATATTTGTAATGCAAATAAGCACATGGCAGCATATAAAGCTGTCGTGGATGATCTATCTAAATCGTTCGACCGGTTTGAAGTTCAACACATCCCTCGAGCAGAAAATGAGGAAGCAGATGCATTATCTCGAATAGGCTCTACGCGGAAAGAGGTCCCGGATGGCGCATTTTTGGAGCACCTCAAAGTTCCCTCGATAAAGGGAGTAGATGAGGAATATCTGACCAAATCCGACTCACCTTTGATAGCAGTTCTGGCTGTAATTCCCAACTGGACTCAACCCTACCTCGATTACTTGGTAGATGGCAAATTACCCGAAGACGAGGTGTTGAGCCGACAGATTATCCGACGAGCAAAAGCCTATACTATTGTTAAAGGTGAGCTCCATAAACGGAGTGTTTCTGGGGTTTTCAGCGCTGTGTATCTCCGGAAGAAGGAGTGGAAATCTTAAGGGAAATCCATGAAGGCGAGTGTGGTCACCACGCTGCAGCCAAATCTTTAGTGGCAAAAGCTTTTCGACATGGATTTTTCTGGCTTATAGCTTAGGCAGATGCCGAACGATTAGTCAAGCCATGCAAAGGCTGCCAAAAATACGCCAAGCAAACTCATGTTCCGGCTGATCAGCTACGAACAATACCTATAACATGGCCCTTTGCGTTCTGGGGCTTGATATGGTAGGATCTTTTAAACGAGCCCCAAGTGGATTCACTCACCTCTTAGTGATGGTGGAAAAATTCACAAAGTGAAAAATTCACAAAGTGGATCGAGGAATTACCTCCGGCCCGGGAATCCGACAATCATCTTCGTTGGCCGGAATAAGTTCGGCCAAGCGATGATGATGAAGCTCGTGTGGATTTAGAGTGGACTGCCAAGACCCGTTGGTTAGGCGGGTTCTGGCTCCCTTCTTATGCATGGCCATGATAGTAGTGCTGGACCCAGCGGCGACGGCAGCCTTCTTCTTCTTCATGGTGGCAGCGGTGCCAGATACCGCGGCAGCAGCGCCTTTCTTCTTCCCCATTCTTCTTCGGTGGAGGGACCGAAAAATAATAGGAAAAAGCTCCAAGGACATCTAGCCAACAAGGATGTGTGGAGCAATAGAGCAGAGAAAAGTGACAATGGCAGCAGCGTGAGGACGACGAAGATGCAAAGTGTAGAAATTACTACTGCAATTCAATACTTAAGCAATGGTAAAAGGCCATTCAGCGGTCGGTATTTCTCTACCTTAACGCGTGTCACACATCGGTAAAGATGCGTGGCAACACGTGCACCAAATTTTCGCAGCACAATCCCCACTCATTGCGAAAATCGAGGAGACGCAGTTAAAATCCAAAAATTACATGTGACTAGTCAAATCCTGATCAGACAGTGGGACCCACTATTTTCACGTCCCAACAGCACCGCTCACGCCGACAGCTGAGCTCATCCAATCATCAGCAATGACGTCATTTGCACCCACACTAGCAACCGCTAAGGGAAAAGTGTGCAACAGTAATTTTTCTTCGACTACTTAGCTTTCGCTCGAGTCCATGACTTGACCAAATACTCGGGGGCTACTCCCAACACAAGTGCCAGTTGCGCACCGGAAGGTCTTCCAGGTGTAGTGAATGTGCGGACGAATAATACAAAATCCATGGCAGTAACACCTTGACCCCCTTCAAATCAACAATTCGACTATGGGCTCGGGGGCTACTCCCATAGGGAGCGCTGGAATCTCAATCGACAATCTATAGCCAATGACAGTAGTCACAAGAATTCAAAGTCCCTACTCGAGTCTATGACTCGAAAAGGCACTCGGAGGCTACTCCCATAGGGAGCACTGTCCCTGCACCCTATGAAAAGAAAAAATAGTTATTCATGGCAAAAAGCGTTGACCACATACTTACCATGAGCATTCGAATTTTTCGATGACCTTGACTCCAATCAAACACGAACTTGCCTGAAAAGGGACATCATCTCTTGGGCCACCCGAAACACCTCCGAGGTGACAAAACTTTGGATGTTTCATTTACAGCGTGAAGTTAAGACCTGCGGATGCAATCCAATGGCCTAGCAATGCACCTTCTGTGCTCTACCAGAAGTATATTGTGCCTATAGGTGCGATGAAAAAATCCTTGATGGAGGCATCGAGTGCACAAATTAAAACACTAGAATTCGACTCGGTAAGGCCTCCACGGCATGAGTCGAATGACGCCAGCAAATTTCTGAATTTGAGACCAGGTACTTGAGTTTGAGTAGGTAGCGTTGTTTTACCCTAAGGCAATTAGCTGATCCTGATCTGTCGGATGAATGAGGCACGGTTATTGACTATCCCTATGACATAAGCAGGCACCCAGTAAAATTTTCGGATCGGCACTCGAAGGACTTCATAGTCTCCATCTGAATCTACGATTTGAATGGACACTCGGGGGATACTGACATGGGTATGCCCCACCGGTACACTAGATGAGCCTATACAGTTTGGCCCAAGAGGAACCCGTGGGAAAATTGAAGCCCAGCAAGGATTCGGGTGACCCAGGCCCAAGCAACTCCTTGAAGAACATGGCTATGAATAGATAGAAATTTAAAGGGAAAAGCCTAATCAATAACTGACTTGGCATGTTATCTCGAGACCTGTCCTCCCTATATAAAGGACAAGAGGGAGCAGCGAGAAAGATATCCGCAACCCTAGTTTACACACTATCAGATTACATCTACGCACCCCTATAACTTTCAAGTCCTCGATAATGAAAGAGCAGACAAGTAATAGTAGCATCCCTTTCGAGGGCTTGAACCTAGGTAAACCGCATGTGCCTTATGTGCTTGTTTTCTAGCCGATCAATGCCTCCGGCGCTCCACAATTCCTATAACCCAAGTCCATCAACGATGGCCATTGACGAGTTAACCCCTCGTCAATTGGGATGCTATAAGTCTCCCCCACTAAACAAGAATCTCGCCCCGAGATACCAAGGAAAAAGAAAAGACACAAAGAGAGGCAGGTGTTCGGCACGAAGGTGATCCTCACGTTCCCAAGTTGTTTTTCAACGGAATAGTGCATGCGACCATTCCACCTTGCAAAACTTTATGGACTTGTTGCGAGTCTTGCATTTTGCTACTTCAAAAGAAAGGATTGAAGAGATTTGAGGATTATCATGAACACGAAAGGTAGGATGAACATAGCTCAGGTGCCCTTATGAACATGATGAAGGAATTAAACCACTTCTAGAGAGAATTTTTGAAACAGAGATGACCCGAGAAGAGAAAGAAAAGACACATTGTTAGAATAAAGCTCAAAAGCTGCAAGTGGAGATGATTCCTTGTTTCGCTGGAAGGAAAGAATGACTTCTTTTACATTTTTGGGAGGGAGCCACTCCACAATTGTTCGAACCGTCTCTGGGTTGACGGCAATGCCCTTTGCGGAAATGACATGGCCTAGATAGGTGACTGGAGGGAGCGAGAATTCACACTTTGAGAACTTTGCATCAAGGTGGTTCTCACGAAGCTTGGTAAGGACACAACAGAGATGTTCCACACGCTCTTGTCCGCTTTAGAATAGACTAGGATGTCTTCGAGATATACCACCACTAACTTATCAAGATACTCCATGAAAACTGAGTTCAAAAGCCTTGAGAATGTAGCAGGAGCATTGTTGAGGTCAAAGGACATGACCATGTACACATACAGGCCATAGCGAGTTGTGAACGTTGTTTCAGGAACATCTTCCTTGCGGATCTTGGTTTGATGATATCCACTTCTCAAGTTGATCTTAGAGAACACCACTACTCTAGCAAGATGATCAAAGAAATCGTTGATCCGAGGAACGGGATATTTATTTTGATGGTTTTCGCATTGAGAGAACGGTAGTTAACACAAAGTCGATCAGTCTGGTCTCACTTCTTCACAAAGACTGTCGGACTACCCCAAGAGGAAGTGCTATGTAGAATAAAACCCAGCTTCTTTTTTTCATCAAGCTGCTGTTTGAGTTCGGCCAACTCTGCAGAACCCATCTTATCATGCCACTTAGAGAGATAGGAGAGATTCTAGGTTCAAGCTCAATCACAAACATGACCTCTCGAGTAGGAGGCATACCTGATAGCTGAAAGAACACAAAAATGCAGCTAAACCAGTGGCTCGGGGGTGGATTATCCACCCCTGCCAAGTGCCACATTATCCACCCCACCGGGTTTGTCAATTCCCACAAGGCACATTACGCAGAAGGGGGCAGATTTCCCCCTGGATTAACGGCCTGGGCCAGATATTTTTCCCGGGCTAGATAATCCACATCCAGGTAGTTTTCCAAAGTCCTCCAAGGAACATCACGCATAAGGGGGAGTTTCCCCTGGATTAACTGGCCAGGGCCAGAGCTTTTCTCTGGGCCGGATAATCCACCCCCAGGAGTTTTCCAAAGGCGACCAAGGCACGTCATGTGGAGAGGGGGCGAACATTTTGTCTGGATTGTCCAATTCCGGGCCGGATGTTTGCCCCGGCCAGATAATCTGGCTCCCACTTAGGCCGGATAATCTGACCCCCAATTCTTCCAACGACAGTTTTTTATGGGCTATAAATAGCCCTCTAGGTCCCCATTTCAGGTCTCTTGGATCCTGCAAAAAAGCTCTAGCCTATTCATATTGATTCAAGAGTGATCTCCATCTTCAACCACTCAAAGGCTCCGATCTTTGGGGAATCAAAGGAGGAGACTTTAATTTTGATCAACATCAATCAAGATCTTCACTTCCCCTCCATTCACTTGCAGGATTCTTAATCTAGTATTTCTTGCTAATATCTAGATCTCTGCTTCGGTTATTGATTAACTTATTCTTGTGGCAGCTTGTTGTCACCACGGGAACCTCCAATTCAGTTGTGGATGTGTGCATGCTAGTGTTGTAAAGGCACCGGTTCCCTCCTAGAAGGGTAACAAATAGTGGAAGATGGATTAGGCCTTTGGTGGCGAGATCCATTGGAGAACAGGGTGAGGCCTATTGTGGCGTGGTGGTCTTAGTACCGCCCACCCCTCCAACGCATACGTACTTCCCTTAACAAGGAAGGAACTGTGGTAAAAAAATCATGTGTCTCCGCGTGCTTCACTACGGTTACCTCGTTGCACTCCCTTTGCTTTACTCGCTTAGTAGTTAGGTTTACATATAGGGAAATTCCTCTTAGTTGCATATCTAGAGAGTTTACCTTTGTGTTAAGCCTAAAATTGAAAAAGAACTAAAAATTGGAGTAGCACCTATTCACCCCCACCTCTAGGTTCCCATACAATCCATTTCAATTGGTATAAGATCATCGGCTCTTTATTTGGGCTTTACCGCCTAAGAGAGTATGGGTACTAAGGATGATGGTAGTGAGTCTGGGAATAAAGTCACCATGGATGATCTCAAGTCCTTGGAAACAAGGTTGATTAAAACAGTGGAGACCCAAATGCAAGAGATGCGTGAAATGATAGCACATCTCTCACCATCCACAACCCCTCCACCATCTTCCAATGAGGCTACAACTCCTATCTCTAAGGACAAAGCTAAGGGTAACTCTGAAGAAAAGGAGTTTGAGAGTGAAAATAAAAATAAGGGTTCCTCTTCCAATAAGGGAAGTGGTAAGGAGGACTATAGTGAGGTTTCTCACTTATATTCACCCGATCCACCAATCCCTAACCCTCATATAAACAATATGGGTGATGCACCCAAGCTTACTGCATCTTCCTATAATTAATAGCAATTTTTGATGAAATCTCATGTGTGCAGTTCGTCCGTTGAGTTATGGAGAATCATTGAAGGTGGCCTCCACATTGGGGATCCAAACAACTTGACAAGGAGAGAAGTGGTTTGATTGTCAACTCAATGCAATCGCTTTGCACATGATTAAGTTCGGTATGGGTCCCAAGGACATACCACACATTGAACATTTCAACACAGCTATGGAAGCTTGGGATTCTCTCACAGACTTGTTCATTGGAAATGAGAGCATGAGAAGAAAGAGGTATGATGCTCTAAGCAATGAAGCTGAAGGGTTCTATATGTTGGATGGCGACTACCACGAAGACATGTATAGAAGTCTCAAGGGCATTGCCACCACCTTTATAAAACATGGTGCCACACATGTTGATGATGCATGGATTACAAGGTAGACATAACTATCTGTCTTTTGAGCCCACTCAAAGAGAAAATATGTAAGTACACTTATGCCTTTTGAGCCCACCAATTTGAAGAGATTACAAGGTAGACATAACTATCACAAAATGACTTCCAATGTATTCATGCAAGAAATGACTACATTCAAAGTTGCGGCAAAGAACACTAAAGATGCTCCTGCTAGAGCAATCCGTATGCAAAAAGATGTGAATGTTGCTTTGAAGGCCAGTCTCGTTGAGCAAGAAGAATACAATAGAAGCCTTGACATAGTCTCAATGACCTGTCCCGAGGGGGTCAAGCATCCTCATGGTGAGTACATGGTGTTATATGAAACAAACTTTTGGAAGGACCCTGCTAAAGCAAAATCTGAACTTGAGCGCAAGAATGGGTCAAGTGGAAGGAAACAAACGGTCCAAAACTGAGATATTGTTACAATTGTGGTGACCATTTGCAATTCATAGCTAAATGCCCCTATAAAAGTAGAGAAGATCGTGGGGGATACTAGTTCTCAAGGAGAAATCAAAGGCTCCTCGCAAGAAGCCATTTAACAAGAAGAGTGCTCCCTACAAGAAGCAACCAAATATTGTGTTGGTATCCCAAGAGGAGTATTCATCCACAAGCGAAGATGAAGAAAGTGAAGTTAGTTCAAGAGATATGGTTGCCATATAAACTAGATCTACACCAACCGTTTTTCTCTTCGATTCTCCAAATAACAATGTGTACAACAAGAACGTCACTTGCGTCATGGCAAGAGCTTGCGAGAGCTATGATTCCGGTGTGTCAAAATGGGTGCTTGATAGTGGATGCACAAGTCATATGTCTAGAAGCAAGGAGATCATCACGGTGATGAGGCCCCATTATGATCAAATTAATGTCTCCAATGGTGACAAGTGCAATTCTAAGGTATTGGGTCTTGGCAAGGTTATGGTTTCTCATGATATCTCTCTCGTGGACGACATTCATGTTGAGACCCTGGTTATAATTTCCTTTCTGTTTGTTCCCTTGGTAAGATGGGTTTTGCAGTTTTCATTGATGATGATATCGTGGTACTCTTGTGGAGCAAGTATTTCAAGGTTTCTTTCGTTGGGTATGTCAAAAACGACTTGTATGTGGTGCACTTTCGGGGAAAACAACTACAACTCTGATGTGCCTACTCAGAATGGCCGATGTGGGTTGGCTATGGCATCGTCGGCTAGATCATGTCAATATGAGAACTTTGCAAAGTCTTCACAAGGGTGGCCACATCCTTGGACTAAAATAAAATGTTTCCTTTGCCAAAGATCATGTTTGCAGGGCTTGTGTTGAAGGAAAGATGCACGACTCTCCCATCGAAGGAAGACAATTATTTCACCAAGAGGATCTTAGAGCTTCTCCATCTCATGCAATTCTAGGTGGGAAGAAGTATTGTCTGGTGATTACTGATGACTATTCAAGATATACATGGGTTTACTTCTTCAAGTAGAAATGTGAAACTCAACAAACTGTCATCAACTTTGCCAATGACGTGCAACGTCAACACAATGCCCCCATATTGGCAATAATAAGCAACAATGGATCCGAGTTCAAGAACTACACTTTGAATGAATTTTTGAGTGAAGAGAGGATAAGACATCAATATACCGCTTTGTATACCCCTCAACAAAATGGTGTAGCTGAGAGGAAAAATTGGACTTTGATGGATATGGCGAGATCAATGTTGGCTGCATTCAAGTCACCATATAACTTCTAGGCTAAAGCCATATCTACCGCTTGTGACTCTTCAAACTGGCTTTACCTCCGCAAGATCTTGGACAAGACTCCCTATGAGATACTTACCGCTAACAAGCCAAACGTTTCATACTTCCGCTTATTTGGTTGTAAGTGTTTCTTTCTCATTAAAGGAGTTCATTTATATAAATTTGACTCTATGGCTTTAGAAGGCATTTTTGTTGGTTATGGTGCCGAATCCCACACTTATAGAGTATACAACAAGACCACCGGGATTGTTGTGGAATCTTGTAGTGTGGTGTTCGAAGAGAATGACAGCTCCCATGTGGGCCAAGTTGATGTTTGTGACACAAATGTTGAAATAACTTAAGATGCCATAAGAAGAATGGGTGTGGGATTCTCCTACCCCATTGAAGAACCCCTTGTGGAAGATTGGGAAGGACAATTCTCTACTCAAGTAGAGCCCTCGTTTACAAAAGATTAATGAACTCCACCTGTTGAAGCAACTACTTCACAAACTCGACAATCTTTCGAAGATCATCAAGCTAGAAGTCCCAGGCCAGATTATCTGGCCCTGCTTCTCCATCCAATACAAGGCACAAAGATCAAGATGGAAGTCCTAGGCCGAATTGTCTGGCCAGGGGGGCGGACTATCCATCCATGCTTCTTCCACCCAGGCAAGAAACAAAGACGAAGCTAAAACTCCCGGGCTGGATTATCTGGCCTCCGCCACGGCCGGATTATACGACCCTGAAAGCTCAGTCCAGCAACCTCCTGGTATGGCTACTGAACAAGATCAAGGGCACATTTCACATTCAACTACCAGCGCTGAACAACATGTTGATCAAGCTAATAGTCAAGATGGAGAACAAGATGATGAATTTATCCCTCCAAGGAACAATGAAGAAATTGAGATTCTTCACAAAGCACGAGCTAAACAGAACGCATAACTCATGGGTCACACACTTGATAAAGTGGTGGGTGATCTTACGAGATGGGTATCCACAAGGGGGAGCTAGCAAGATTCAGTGATCATCAAGCACATATATCCATGGTGGAACCCAAGAAGGTTTTTGAAGCTCTTGAAGATCTGGACTGGGTTGTGCCTATGCATGAAGAGATCAATGGAGCGCAACAAAGTTTGGAAGCTTGTTGAGAAGCCTAAAGAGTGATGCAATGTTATCGGCACAAAGTGGATCTTCAAGAATAAGAAAGATGAGAATGGAATTGTTGTGAGGAACAAGGCAAGACTTGTGTCACAAGGCTTTTCCCAAGTGTAAGGCATCGACTTTGGCAAGACTTGTGTTCCAGTGGCTCGCCTTGAGTCCATATGTATCCTCCGTGCTTATGCATCTCATCATAACTTTAAATTGCAGCAAATGGATGTTAAAAGTTCCTTTCTAAATGGTCGATTACATGAGTTGGTTTATGTTAAGCAACCCCGGGCTTTGAGGACCCCAACTTTCCGAACCATATCTACAAACTCGATAAGGCACTCTATGGCCTTAAATAAGCCCCACATGCGTGGTATGAGCATCTTAAAGAGTTATTATTAGATTGGGGCTTTGAAGTTGGGAAGAGTAACCCCATTCTTTTTTACTAAAAAGGTTAATGGGGAGCTTTTCATATGCCAAATTTATGTTGATAACATCATTTTTCGCTCAACCAACTAAGCTTTTAACGATGAATTTTTAAATCTTATGACTGACAGGTTTGAGATGTCTATGATGGACGAGTTGAGATTCTTTCTTGGCTTCAAAATCAAGCAACTACAAGAAGGGACATTTATTAATCAAGCAAAATATATAGAAGGTATGCTCAAGAGATTCAAGATGACTGATCTTAATGGTGTTGCTACCCCGATGCAAATGAATTGTCACCTTGAATTAAGTCTCGATGGTAAAGATGTGTACCAAAAGGTATACCAGTCCATCATAGGCTCTCTTCTTTATCCCTGCACATCTATACCGGATATTGTGTTGAGTATAGGTGTGTGTGTCTGTGTGCAAGCTATCGAGCAGCTCCTAAAGAAATCTACTTAGTGGCAGTCAAGAGAATCTTTCGATATTTGGTTCATTCACCTAACTTTGGTCTATGTTATCCCAAGGGTTCTACTTTTTATTTATGTAGATACATGGATTCCAATTGGGTTTGTGATAAAGATGATAGGAAGTCAACTTCTAGAGCTTGCCAATTTTTGGGAAGGTCTTTGGTTTGTTCGTCTTCTAAGAAGCAAAATTGTATATCTCTATCCACCATCGAAGCGGAATATGTGGCTAATGCAAGTGCATGCCCTTATTTGTTATGTATGAGGCAAACTTTAAAGGAATATAGTGTTAATTGTAATAAACATCCTCTTTTTTTGTGACAATGAAAGTGCCATCAAAATTGCTTATAATCTAGAGTAGCACACAAGGACGAAACATATTGAGATCAGTAATACTTTTATTCAAGACCATGTTGCTCGTGGAGATACTGACCTATCATTTGTGAGCACGAAGAATCAACTAGCAGATATTCTCACGAAGCCACTTGATGAAGCAAGGTTTTGTCATTTGAGGAATGAGCTAAATATCTTGGATTCAAGGAGCTTGACTTTATTTCCCTTGCATACTCCCCTATGTCTCTTCCTCTATTTGGTTTAGATGTGGGCATGGATATAGGAGGAGTGTGGCCCTAATTATTGGCCTAACACCCCCCCCATAATGCCTAATAGCAAGATAAAATCATTTCTCTTTATATCATTTTGTCATATGTGAGTTTATTGATGAGTATTGGCTATGAACCCAAGATACATCTTCGCGGTGTCATACCATCTACTCCTACATGGTGGCTTCGGACACCGCCATCTTATTTTTGAAGAGTTGGTTCTTTGAGGGTTTGATCGTTTTTTATTTGGGTTTTATTTGACCATCTTTTCTTCTTATGGAAAACACACCAACAATTGGCTTTTCATTATCTTGGTTTTTGCAATTCTTGTTGTGTAGTACCATCTTAGTTTGTCTCTCTAAACCTAAGCCTATCTCCCTCCCCAAGCCATCTATCTTTCTAACAAGTTCGTTGTTTATCTTGTGAGGGTGTTTGAGGGGTTGTGCTGGCCCAATTCCTGTGTAAATAGAAAAATTGGAGAGGGCCGGATTATCAGCCCCAAATGGGGTCCAGATTATCTGACCTAGGCGGTTTTGTTTGATATAGGGCAGGGCGTTGGGTGGGAGGGCTCAAACTGAGCGGCCACTCCCACCCTGACGCCCTCTCTCTCCCAGTCGCTACCGACACTCAATGCCCTCCCTGGTGCCATTCTAGCCACCATATTTTCTCGGCCTACCCCGAATCTTCATCACCACTCCTCCGGATACCTTCTCCTCCAAGTTATTCTTCCAATGCTTGAGGGTAATCCCCTCTGTAATCTTGTGTATGGAAGTTGTTGTTTCGTGGTGAAAACCCGGTCTAGAAGTTTCCCCTGTGTTCCTTTGCATGTTAGAAATCATTGACTAGTAACCTATTTGCCAGATCTGTATTGGTAATGATAATCTTAGACGATCTGCAATTTTTTTGCCGAGGTCGGATTATCCTCCCCTGGCATGGATGGACTATCCGCCCCGGCTGGATTATCCGGCCTTGGCTTGGCCGGATTATCTAGAATGGAAAGTTTGCACTTGCTATAGTTGGTCTCAGACTACAGTATGACATATGATTAGCTTGTGGTTGTCTTTCTACTGTTCTTAGCATTCCTCCTGGACTTGTGTGTGTGCTTATATTTTTTCTATCTTCCTTGTTCACTTCGCATGTGGTTCTCGTGGTGTCACAAAAAAAGTATCAGCACCGTCCTCGTGCTCGGTATTTCAGGCCCGATGAAGAGGGTGTGCTGGTTAATAAGAAGTCACGGGATGGTTCTAACTGGAAGGCCAAGCAGACTAGGGTTAGCTACAAGGACATGGACCTCGTTTCGTACTCAGCTCTTCGGCATCGTGATTTGGACTTGGAGGCTGAGATTGATGAGGAACTTGGGGACCCCAACTTTTGGTGTGCTCATCAGAACTTCATCTTTGATGACATATACGACTGCTTGAAGTTTCGCCCCATGCGTCCTATGGATCTGACTGAGGCAGGCTGTAAGCCTCAATGTGTTCATCCTCTGGTTGTGACTGAATGGATGGGGCTGCACCATCTCATGCAACTTCAGGGCTCCTATTATACTTCCTTAGTGAAGCAATTTTTCTCCACTCTCATGGTGTGTGGTGATGAGCGTTGCACCATGAAGTAGATGACTGTTGACAACTATCTGCAGGCTGATTTCTACATGTTTGCTGAGGTCCTTGGCTACTCATTTGCTGGTCGAGATCATTCTTGTGGATATCACATCATAACTCCTATCGATACTGTAACTACCTCGGTGAATTACGCTCTTAGTTACATGCCTGGATGAACGAAAGTGGTTAAAATAGTACGGTGGGGCCCAGGGCCACTCACGGTAGACCTTTCGGCCGTCCTAACCACTTTCAGACAACGGGACAAGAACGAGCGGCGTAATCGCCAGGCGAAGGGATAAACTACATACACAACTGATTATGTATGCAAGCCACATACAACAGTCCTCAGAGCCATTCCATCTAAAAGAAATAGAAATATTGCAACGCCATACGGCAAGATTCAAATGTCCTAGATAGATATAATAATTTAGGATAGATCCTCATACATCACACATCAGAGTATCAGGCGGAAGCGGAAAACAAGATCCGAGTACGGATAAGGAGAAAATCGGCATAAGATGCCCCATAAATAAACACATCCCGCCCACAGATCTCACGGATCCCTGTTCCCGGAATCTCTACACCGAATGATCGTGGCCAACATCATCTGTCTCTTCCACCCAGTATCTATCTTGCGGGTACACCTGTTCATCTGAATCAAACAATTTATCGTGTGAGACCCTAGGGGTACTCAGCAAGTCTTTATGCCACTAATGGGGACACAACCTGGGGTGACGCAATTGCAGCAAAAGATAATACCTAACAACTCTATAGAGACTCGCTAACCATCCGCCAAACCAATGATAGACGGATGTCCGTGAATTAGGAACAATAGTTATAACAGTATAATTAACAGATCCATCCTCCTCCTCGCTTACCAACGAGGAAGCGGATGAACAACCCCCATCATCCGTTGGCAGTTTTACTAACCATTCCATGAGTATTGCACTATTTACTAGTCAAGTACTTATTCAAATTAAAAGCGGTACTTTAGTTATACTTGTCTATGGTCGAGAAACTGTGCTCCAAGTCGTCCATAACCGCGGACACGGCTTTCAGAAAGATTTACCCTGCAGGGGCGCACGAATAGAAACACACACTCGATCAACCTCGGAAAAACCAAATCAAAACCCGATGAGGCATTCACGACAAAGCAATCATAGGATTCAGAAATATTTCAGGGGGCCACCCCATTAAGCTACCCGCAACGAAGTTGGCCGGCTCCGAGACGGACCCAAGGTTTGCGCCAATGGCTGTAAACGACTGGGAACCCGAAAATGTGACTGGGCTTGTCGATACCGCGAAAACACTCAGCAATTCTTAAACAGTACAGGTGCTCCTCGCACAATCTTAATAAAACAGTAACATGGCATAATTACAGGATAGTAATAAAGCCCCAAACTACTTTGTGGCCCCAAGAAATAAGAATGAATCAAGCTCAGGCTCAGGGGGGTCCATAAGGCCTCCCGGATGTGGATAGTGCGAATAGTCAAGGAACATGAATCAAATACCCGGGGTCCTACGGGACACAAGTGAGCATGAAAAACCAAATAGCGGATATTGCTCACCCGTGCCTCTTTCATTAGTTATCCCATTACTACTCGGTTAAGTTTTTTAGGTACCTCGTTATTCATCGGACACTCACATACCCTACACATGCTTTTCTACGACTCGCATGGCTCAAAAAACTCCTGTAGTAATGGCTCATGGGATGGAGGAACAAGCTTCGGTGAGGTTTAAAAGTAAAGGCTATGCAGTACTTGGGATTCAATTTAATGCATTCGCGACTCAATGATGCAAGAATAAGATAGAGGCAATAGGTACTGTATGTATGCAAGCATGTGGTAGTGCTTGCCTGGCAGCTCAGTTGAAGCGAGAGATGGATCTGGGTAGTACTCCTGTGATTCCTGATAATTCTCCTGCTGGGCGTCTATTCGAAGAAGAACCAAACAAACAAGGGCCAACATAAATAAAGTGCACAAGCATATGAATTAAAGTGCGATGAGCAAACAAGCATGCCATGATGAATGATGCACAATTTAGATGGCATTAAAATAGCATGGCAAAGGTGAGGTGTGGATACAAGAAATAAAGCATTTTATTATTTATTTAACCAAGTTTTATTGCCATAAACAGTTCATATTTGTAAGAATGATATGATTCATGGTTAAATTCAGAACAAGGACTGCTTAGATAGAACGGGCTCGTCGCGCTGATCGATTTAGACATATTATTTGTCAAATTTGGAGTTGTAGAATTAAAGTTATTAATTATAAGGAAAAGGGCATTTTATTGTAATTTTAATCATCTCGAAATTTTAAAGTTTTCAAACATTATTTTGAATGGCATATTTGAATTCCTCACATTTTTCTGATTCCAAAACATATATTATATGCATTATTTGGATTTGTAAATTAAAAGTTATTTGAAAACTGGTTTGAATTTGAGTTTAAATAATTTGAATTTGGTTTAAATAAAACAGGCAACCGAGAGGACTTTTGTCACCCAGGTAAGCCTAGCCACAGCCGCTGACGGTGGGCCAGTTGCTGACTGGGCGGAACCGCGCGCGAATTCTTTTCTCACCGCGGCCTGGCCAGCCTCTACGACTGACGGGTGGGCCAGCAACTGGAGGCCCACGTGCCAGCGAATGAGCGCTCAATGACTGCCAGGCGGGGCCGGGCTGGAGCGCGGGTTACGGCCTGAGGAACCGAGGGACTTTTTTGCAATACTGCCAGAGTGGTTGACAGGTGGGGTAGGCTGGACCGCGGGTTTAGGAAATAAAAAGGTTGGGGGGTTTTCTGAAAGACGACCACGGCCCCCACTGTTCATCTGTTTCCTCTGACTAATTGACGGAAAAGCGGAGCGCGGCGACAGAGTGGCGTGACGGGGGCTCGATCCCGCGTCGCGGGCGCGCGCGCTGCAGGCGTTAGCCAGCGCGGTAGGGCGGGGTAGTTGATAGGAGGGTGGCTGGGGCCTAGGTAAGGCTCGTTGCGACGCAGAACCTTACAGGCAATAGCGAGCGGCGGCGCACTGAAGGCGTTCGACGAAAAGAGCGGCGGCGCTAGACGGTGACGGCGAAGCGGAGGATGTCAGGGCGGTCGAGGGGCTCACCGCGGGTTGGTTGGTGTGGTAGGATCGGGCCGAGAAGCGGCGAAGCGGCGATGTTGCTGGCACCCCGGATCTAGGGTTTGGCGGCAGAGGTACTGGCGGTCCTGGGTCTCCTTCTTCACGTCGGCGTGTACTGGGCGGGTTAGAGGAACGTCCTCGATCTCCTGGACCACCTCCACGTCGTGCTCGCTGACTGGAACGAGGAGACGGCGGGGTAGACGGCGACTCTGGCGAGAGTGAGGCGTTGGCGAAAAGAGAAGAAGAAGGAGAGGAGAGGGCAGGTTGCTGGGGGATCTGGGAGAGGCGGAGGAGGCGTGTGGGGATGAGGACAACGCGAGGGGGAGAGAGGGGTAGCGTGTGGGCACGGCAGAGATAAAGGTGGTTTCGGCTACCTTTGTCTCTCCTCCTCACGTGCTGGCTCGGGCTGGGGAAGGTAGGGCTGGCAGGGTGGGGGGCTACAGGTGGACCAGGGTGAGGGGGAGGAGGCCGGTGGAGCCATCTGGCCGCGAGAGAGAGAGGGATCAGAGAGGGATCGGGGTAGCTAGGTTACCTTAGAGGGGGCTCGGGTTAGGGTTTGCTAGGGTTGGGGTTAGGGTAGCTGAGGTGTGGGCCAGGGAGAGAGAAGGGCCAGGTGGCCAGCTTGGTAGAGAGAGTGATAGAGAGAGGTGAGGTTAAGGTTAGGGTTTAGTGTAAAATTAGGGTTAGAAGTAGTTAGAGGGAGATAGCTAGGTTAGATTTTATTAGGTATTTAGGTTTTAAAATTTGTTTATGAGACCATACCAAGAGGAAGATGGAGCTTGATCTAGCATAAGTTAAGGTGGGGGAGAAAACAAGAAAGAAAGGGGGAGAAAAGAGATATGTAGGATGAGCCTCATATGATCATGCATGAAGAGATTAAAATTGATAATGATATAGATGAGTATATGGGGGGTGGTGGAATGGAAGGAGATGGTCCACAAAGAAAAGATCCATTAAAATAAAGGAAAAACCAATGGGATAAAAGGTGTTTGTACTTTTGCATGGCCCATGCAAAACAATAAATGCCAAGGTTTTATTTTGTGAAAACAATATTAAAAGTATGGCATTATTCTCATGCGTCCCCAATAAGTGGAATAAGGCCAAGCAAAGAATTTATAGAATTAGATCCATCCTATCTCCCATGGGCTAGGTTAAATACCCAAAAGAAAAATAGATGCCCATGGTAACAAGAATGGTGGAATTTATAAGGTGGTGAAAAGAAAGGTGATGGAGTTGAATAAAAGATATGCCCCCAACTCAACTTGGGCATTTAGACAATATATCAATAACCAAATACAATATCAAGAGGCAAATACAATTAATAATGCATGTGAGAGAAGAACCAAAAGAAAAAGAGTTTTATATGATGCTCAAATGCAAGGTAGCATGATGACATGAGCATGATATAATTATGATGCAACAATTATATATAGGAGTAGCCATTACCTTACTAGACCAAGTAGCATTACAATTGTTAGAAAATTGGGTTGCTACAGATACCAACAAGGACACTCTTCTTTCACCATGTTGGGGACCCTCTGGTGTTGTTGGTAAGGTTGGCGGTCTCTCCACTCTATGCTCAGTTGGATAGCATGTTCTATTACTGCATCGCTCCGAGTGGGGGCAACAAAGACAGTATCTGTGGTCACCTTGTTCAGCTACTTGGCTTTGCTTATGAGTGTGCATCCTCTTAAGACTCTACTGTGGACTACAAGTTGGATGTGATGGATTTCATTTTCCATGCGATGGCTGAGGCTTTGTACAACAGGCTTTCCATCCCATATGCTTTGTTCATCCTGATGCTCATCAAGCATATGCTCCCCAATGAGGATTTCATTGGGAATCTTGATGGTGAGCACAAGGTCAATAAAATCTAAAAAAAGGCTCGGAAGACCTCTCACCCCTCTACAGCTCTCGAGTCCTTCATGGGAGATGCTAGGGCGAGTGGGAGAAGGGCCCATGTGCAATCTATTGCTCAAGAGGTGAAGAAACTCAACTAGTTCCAGCGCAACATTCTTTGCATGGGGGTTGACACTCACAAGGGGCAGTATGAGGCATACCGAAAGCGTGATGATATTTCTCACACTGAGCAGCTTATCCTTCACCACGTCTCAGGGGCACCAGGCCCACCTCCTAGCCAGGCTGCTCCTACTGCGTATGCACAGTGGAACACGTCAGGAATCAGCTATGGTGACTTGGAGCATCACTTGTGTAACATCCCAAAGTTTTCCTATTTTGGAATGTTAAATTAGTAAGTTGATTTAATTGTTTGATCTTGTTGAAAGTTTTGAATGAAAAGAAACTTTTGTTGTTTGGCTGAAATTTTACCAATCCACATTAAACAATGGGTTAATATGACTATCACATTGGTTGAGATGTTTTGAACAAATCCAAGGAATTTATGTTTTCTTTGCATTCATGATCCTTGGATCATTGCATTCATACAAGTTCTTAAATTAAAACCCCTTTTGCAACACCCTATTTTGAATTAACAAAAATACTCCTACCAGAGTACAAACAAGGATTCATAAATTCTTTTATTTTAAATATAAGAATATTGCCAAAAAGAATTCTATGTTGATCTACGGAATTTGAGAAAACTTTGGAAGAAAGAATCAATTAATTTGGATTCCTAAAACAAAATTTATAAAAGAATTACTAATAAAACAGTAAAAATAGAAAAAGAAAAGAATAAAGAAAAAATAACTAAACCTATCCTACCTGCTGACCACTCCGCGGCCCGGCCCACCTACTCCCTAAGGCCTAGAGGCCTAACTCCTATCTAACACGTGCGCGCACGCAGAGCAGCGCAGCAAGCCAGCTCCCGGCCCAGCTACCGCCCCGGCACAGCCCAGTCCACTCCTCTCCCACTGATAGTGTGGCCCCACCTGGGCGTCTTCCACCTCTAGCCGGTTTCCAGGAAGAACACGACATCCTCCTGTCCAGTTTCAAATCCGTAGAAATCACACCGATTCATTCGGAATCCTTTCCCCTCATGCACGAAATCGCCCCATACAAACTCCGAGCACCTCCTCGTGTATCTGTTTTCCTTTTTCCTGAATCCTAGCACCCCCACTGTCGAGCTTCAATCTCGCCACCGCCGGACTCCTCTAGATTGACCTCGAAGTCGAGGTTCGCGACTACCCTGGCCCTCTTTTCCCCTCTGACCTAGTTTCCCGTGCACCGCCGCTACTCCCTAACCCTTCTCCCCTTCTGTAGGAACACCACAGAGAGCACACAAGCTCGTCGGAGCCCGTGGTGACCCGAGCTCCTCCAGCCGCACCGTGTCATTGCCCCGAGAAACGAGTAACGACAAAAGAGATATCGTCGACCTCGCTGTGATCCCCCGCACCCCGTCGCCTACCTCTCCATCTCAAGTTACCACCATAACTGCCACCACCATCACCACCCGAGTCGCGCCGCCACCCACCATCATCGTCGTCTCCACCAGCTCGCTATCATCGACGAGTGCCATCCGATCTGACCTGGGTGGACCAGATCCCTTCGAGTCGAGCCAAGCCGAGCCGCAAGCCCGGAGCTCAAGCCGAAGCCAAGCCGACCAGCGAGCCCACCCTCCGCACCGTCCGATCAAGATCTAGAGGCTAGAGATGATCCACTTAACCAAAGAGGTATCAGCGAATCCAATCTCGCCATGTCAACCCCACATATCTGTCTTTTTGTTAATTGATTTAAATAGACAGAAAATAGTGTAACATTGTAAAAATCAGACTAAAATATCTACATTACCAAAAATTGCATATAATATACCGATGGAAAGATAATTTATCGTAGAACACTATTCCGTGATTAGATCTTATTTTGATCGTATATGTTTTCTGTATTTATTTAATTGATTAAATAGTCCTTTTATAGTATTTAAATTATACAAAAATAATTTAACTCAGAAAAATGCAAATAATATATCGTTGAATTCAGAAAATTATGTAGAATATGATTATGCTAATATATCTAACTTGTACTACATATATTTACTGCAGTATTTTAGTTGGTTTAATAGCCCATTTAGACAAAATAAATTATAGTAAATTATCTGTAGATCAGAAAAATACAATTAAGGTATATATGGATTCATAATTTAAAATACGACATTAATATGCTGTTAGATCTAACTTTAGTAGTGTATAATTACTGTAGTAATTTAAATAATTTTAATAGCCATTTAGATTATTAAATTCATAATAAATTATTTATAGATCGGAAAAATATAAATAATATGTCTATGGATTCACAATTTCACGTAGAATACAGATCTGGTCTTAGATATAATTTATGATGTAGTAAATATTTTAAATGATTTAAACTCTGTTAAATAGTAAATAAGTCATAGAAAAAGATCTACAACTTCAGTGAAGGTGAATTCAATTTCTACTAGTTCATATTAATGTGCTCTATGCAGTAAAACCAATAACCAAATTTAATTCTATAATTAGGATAGAAGTTACAATAGAACTACTAAAACCTCTTATTTAGTCATCAAGATTTAATAATAAATACCCTGTTGCATTAAATGATCTCCTACATGCATCATATGATTTAATACCATTCAAAGAACTAATATTAAATCGCCATGCATACTTTTGATCATCTTTGTTGAATTGAATGTTTGCACTGTGACGATGGTTGCAATTGTTTTGATTGGAATTACTTTGTCCTCGCGTTAGATTATTCAGAGTGCGAGAGCATTCATGAAGAATTAATCATCGTCAAATTATACTAAGGCAAGTTACACCACTTGTACATATTTTGTCCCAGTTTTCAATACTATGCATGTTTTGCTCTTCCAAATAGTAGTATGCATGTGTAGGAGTGTTTTAGTAGATTTACTTAGAAATATTTTGCAAGTGCGATGATTTTGTAGTTTGCCATGATAGTTCTATACTTAAGATTTCCCCCTCCTAATAGGTTATCCTTGTTTTGCTAAGTACTGCTTGTTATGCTATATATGTATAAAGCATCATTGGGAGGGTTCGAAAGACTAAAAAAAATCTAAGTATAAAAGCTCTCTCGAGCGAACCTTTTCCTTCTCAAAAACCCCCTTCAAAATAAAACTATGTTTTCTTCTGGGCGGAATGGTTGTCGGGTCAATGAGTGGAGTTTTGGTGGAGGACGGTCTCCCAAGAATCAAAGAAGTCTGCCATGTTTCAGAATTCAGAAACTTCTAGTGCAGCCAAAATACATATGGGCTCTGTCTTGGCCTAGTACTTAGTGGGAAACCTTAACTGGTACCAACATTTGAAGGTTCTTGGCACGGTTGGATCCAGAAGGTTGAGGGGCTACTAAGGGAAAGCCTTGCCATGGTCTTGTCTGTAAAAGGACTTGATCATGGATTGTGGGGAAAGTGCACAACCTCTCGAGAGTATTGTAATCTGATCAGTCAGCCGAGTTCATGGAAAAGAACACTATGAGCATCTGAAGGATGGAGCCTCTGAAGGATCTTCCTCTCTCATTCCAAACTTAAGGTTTTCTAAAACCCCATGCGTGCGTAATATCGCTAAAGGGTGGGATTTTGGGGACTTGGTGTGTCATATCCAAGTAACTTGGTGCGTAATATCCAAGTGCCACCTGGTTTGTAATATCCAAGTGTTAGGTTGCTTGGACACTTGGTGTGTAATATCCTCGTGTTCCACTCGACCCTATACTACTTAATCAAATGTTTACAAAGTAGGGTAAAACTCTCCCTCTTTTCTTCTTACTTAGAGAAAATTGGCTTTATGCAAATAAACCACAAAGCCTACTCTTAGCCTTGCATGTAGAAATAGCCAAGTCTTTTTCTTGATGGTGTAATTTGCCAATACCTTCAAAGTATTGACCAACTCGTTTGGCTGCACGTTTCATGTGCAGAAATTGGAGATTATTGAAAGGTGCGTTAGGATCGTGGGTCTTCACTCAACCTGCCTATGGCATTGATGGGACTCCAAGTTGAATATATTTTGCTTCTGTTGTAATAATGTAAACTCTGGATTATTCGATTCATGTAATAAAGACTTGTGTTTTACATGATATTTCATCGACTGTGAGTGCTAGCTATTGATCCAGGGACTAGCATGTTAATAACAGGGACTTAGAATCTATGTCAATCCAAGGTCACTACAACTTCTTTCCGAGGGATCCTACCATGCCACCCGTTGATGATGATGATGGGGAGTATGATGATGATGAGAAGGCCTACGATGAGGATGATGATGAGGACGAGGAGTGATCTCTCGTGGTGCTAGCATCGCTCTTTTCCCATTTTGGCATTTCGATGTCAAAGGGGGAGAAGTAGTTCTATTAGGTATCGAGGGGATTTACATGGGTCAAGCACAAGCTCATTTGCCATTTTATCGTTTTCTCTTATCCTTGCTTGTGCCCATTTAGTGTTGAACTCCCGTATTTGCTATTTCGTTTGTTTGTGTGAGACTATGTTGGTCCGTATTGAGTCATGATACTATGGATTTATATCTATAGATTTATCACTATGATATTCTGGATTTATCTATGAGGGTGTATCATCATGATGTTATTCTTAGAAGTATCAGTATTGGGTTCTAAAATGTGGCTATCTTTATATTACTGAGGAATTCATTATGGATGGTATGACCTATCTCTGTCTTTCTAACTCATCATTAGATATTAGTTTCCATTTCATGAAAAAGTATTGAACCTATGTATGTGCATTCGTATTCAAATGCAAGCTTAATATATGCACACATTTAGGGGGAGTCCTTTTTCATCCTTGGAATGATGTGTTAGTAGGGCTTTATTGCAAATCCTAGTATTGTCATCTAACACCAAAAAGGGGGAGAGTGAAAAAACATTTCATGATCTCTAGTGTTTTGTGTGTTAGATAACTATGCCAAGGATTATTTAATTGTGTGTTTAGTGGTGCAGAATTATTTCACACCCAAATCTAGCTAAACAAGTGGCCTGGGGGCGGATTATCCTCCCCTGCCAAGGGCCAGATTATCCGCCCGACCGAGTTCGTCAATGCCCCCAAGGAGCGTCACACAGAAGGGGGCTGATTTTCCCACAGATTAACCGGCCAGGTCCGGAGCTTTTGCCAGGGATGGATAATCCGCCCCTGCAGGGGCCCGGATAATCTGCCCCCATGAGTTTTCCAAAGGCGACCTAGACGTGTCATGCAGAGAGGGGGCAGCCATTTGGTCAGGATTGTCCAATTTCGGGCTGGATGTTTGCCCTGGCCAGATCATCCATCCCCCACTTAGGCCAGATAATCCGACCCTCGATTCGTCTAACGACAACTTTTTGGATGGTCTATAAATAGCCCTCCAGATTCCCATTTGAGATCTCTTGGATCCTACAAAAAAGCTTTGCCCTGTTCATATCGATTCAAGCACGATGTCTATCTTCAACCACTGAAAGGCTCCGAGCTTTGGGGAATTGAAGGAGGAGACTATGATCTTCATCAACATCCATCAAGATCTTCACTTCCCCTCCATTCACTTGGAGGATTCTTGATCTAGTATTCATTCAAAATATCTGGATCTCTATTTCGGTTATTGATTAACTTGTTCTTGTGGCACATTGTTGTCATCACAGGAGCCTCCAATTCAAATCTGGATGCGTGCCCCTCTAGTGTTGTAAAGGCACCAGTTCTCACCTAGAAGGGTACCAAATAGTGGAAGGTGGATTAGGCCTTTGGTGGCGAGATCCATCGGAGAACCGGGTGTGGCCTATTGTAGTCTGGTGATCTTAGTACCGCCCGCCCCTCCAATGCAGACATACTTCCCTTTACAAGGAAGGAACTGCGGTAAAATAAATCATGAGTCTCCACGTGCTTTACTACGGTTACCTCGTTCCACTCCCTTTGCCTTTACTTGCTTAGTAGTTAGGTTTACATATTGGGAAATTCCACTTAGTTGCATATCTAGAGAATTTACCTTTGTGTTAAGCCTAAAATTGAAAAAGAACAAAAAATTTGTGTAGCACCTATTCATCCCCTCTCTAGGCTCCCATACGATCCATTTCAGTTGCTCTTTAGGAAAAACATCTAGGAACTCACGGACCACCAGAACACTTTGTAGGGCTTCCATAACATCAATGTTCTGGACACCCAAAGAGTAGAGCTGAATAACAGAAGTCCGACTTGGAGAATAGACTATATGGCCTTCAGGAATCTTTTGAGAGATAGAACGTTGAGCACAATCAATCACAGCTTGATTGCATTCAACCAGGCCATACCCAAGATGACATCAATGTCTGAGTTGCCAAGAATAATCAAAGGAATCCAGAAATGAGGATCCACCAATTTGAATATTATTGCCATGCCTGATCTTTGAATATGCCATTGTTGCTCCGGGAGAAAGAACCATTAGACACTTGGCTAGAGGGTGCATATCTAGATCATGCTCATTTGAAAACTTGTGAGACACAAATGAATGTGATGCTCCATAATAAAAGAAAACTCGTGGAGGGACTGAGTTTACGGGAAGCGTACCCAACATGACTCCAGAGGCATGCTCAGCTTGAACAAGGTTGACATTGTTGATGCGAGCAATAGCTGACCTCGGCTTAGTGTTAATGTTGAGAGCCCGAGGTGTAGGTGCGCGAGTAAAAGTTGTTGAAGCAGGTCTTGGAGGTGGTGGAGGAAGAGTTGTCGTGTTGCTAGGGCAGTAGAACTGACTATGCCCAGGATCCCCAAAGATGTAGCAACCACCAGCCAGATGAAAACCAGGGTGTCCGGAAGGTTCTCCACCTTACGATGCTCGAGAGTTGTTGTTGGGGTAGAATCTCAGAGCGAAGTTGAAGGGATTTGGCGTCCTTGGAATATATCTTGAAATTCTTCGAGTGCTTGGTGGAGGAGTGAGAGGTGGTGAGGTATGAGGTACCCACACTCGGCGCTTAGAAGAAGAGGCCATTACCGAGGATCCAACAGTATCTCAACTGTCCTTCTGTGACTCATCATACGATTGCTTGATTGCCTCTTCTTGAGGAGGTGCTTGTTGAAGCTTGAGCAACGAGTTCAGAGTGGCGGGAGTGAGAGCATACTTGATAGATCCATTTGAGCCCTTGGCGGAACCTCTTTTGCTTCTTCTTGTCAGTAAAGAACTCATCACCCCCATAGAGAGATAAGTTTGCAATTTTTTTGATGTAGGTTCTCACATTGTCATTGCCTTGCTTGAGATTCAGGAACACTTCTTTCATATTTTCCATAACAATTTCTGGGAAGTATTTCTCTTTGAAGGCCTCAATAAACGGTCCCCACGTAGGCTGAAAACCTAGCGGGCTTGACTCCAGATAATTCTTCCACCAGACTCTAGACTTTCCTTGTAAGAGGTGTGTCACAAACTTGAATCTATCATGCTCTGCAATGTCTGCAGTGTTGAGAAGCCTGGTGGTCCATAGAGCCAATCATCAGCATCAAGCGGCTCCGCAGTCACCTCAAAGTGGCGGGGGTTGAAGTGTAAGAAGTACTTCATGATTCCACGCTCACTGGCACGACCAAATTCATTGCAGCGCACACTTTCCTTGAATCTGAGCTGGTTCTAGTGCACCGTACCTAGAGTGTTGGCGAGACTGACGAGTGCACCACCAAGTTCTAGAAGACCCAGAACCTCGCCTTCTTCAGGAGGGAGGCATGGAGAAGCCATCTAGTTATTGTTGTAAAAACTCACGTTAGTACCATAATGGAGAATTATAATAAATCAAAATAGCACTAGAATGAAATTAACCATGATTAAAGGATACAATTTACTAAGATGATATTAGAATATCAAGCAAACTTCAAAGCACCTAGAAGATAGTTAGCATATCGCACATGACTTAATAGGAGTGTGGAACACAAATCGACCAAAGAAAAATTCCGCATTTTTTGGCATTAAAATACCAACTAGATGCACAAAACCACTTAAGAGATAGAGATTAGCAACTCCACATTCTGTGAAAGCGTACTAAAGAACAAACTCCCCTAACAAGACCGCATCGATTAACAAAGATTCGTATATATCGCGTCGGTTTACACATAAGCCTATCAGTATGGAATGTACTAACAGTTGATAACCACAGGTAGATTACGAAGCAAGGTTGGATGCAACAGATTGACACGTCCTATGATACTATATATACTCGGAACACGTGAATCCTAGTTTGAATTTTTTGAAGAAGATAGACAAATGTTACACTTCCCTACTAAAATAGGGTAGGTAAGAAGAAAATGGAAGCAATCCTACTCTGACATTTAGTTTTTCCCTAGTATATAAAGCTACCAAAAGATTTTTTGTAGACTGATAACGACCAACTTGGTTGAGACCTTAAAGGGTGAAATGGCTCTGATACCAGATGTAATCCTCGGACCTCACGTTTCTAAATCACAAGCCGGTGTAACCCGAAGAGGGCAGGATGTACTACTATGGAGGTCGCGAGGCTGCCCACAAGCAGGTCGCAGTGGCAGGGCACGTTACCGACCAACCATCCACTTGAGTATTATGGTTATAGCTTCGTGTGCGAGAAACTTGATTGGCTGGTTGCGAGTCTAACGTACACAACTAAGTGCGTATGCCAGCGACATACAAGAGTACATCAGAGAAATTCCATCTAAAAGAAATAGAAATATATTGCAACGCCATTATGGCAGGATCCAAATTATATAGATAGTAGTAATAATATTTTAGGATTATATCCTCATACATCATTCAACAAATCATCAAGCGAAATCGGAAACATAGATCCGAGTATGGATTAAGAGTCAAATCGTCATAAGATGCTACAGAAATAAGGACATTCCCGCCCACATATCTTAGAGATCTCCATCCCCGGAATCTCTATGCAAGAGGGTCGATGGCTCCATCATATGCCTCATCGACGTAGTAGCCTCCATAGGGGTATACCATACAATACAATTAATATTTATGGTGTGAGACTCTAGGGAACTCAACATGTCTTTGTGCGTCTAAAGAGAACCATCTAGAGGTGACGCAATTGCAGCGAAAGATAAATATCTAAAAAGTTCTATAGAGACACGCTACAGCATCTGCCCAACCAGACATGGACGTACGCTCGTTAATTAGAACCAACAGTTATATAAGCAACATAAGTAAACATCGCTCGTCCTCCTTCTCGCTTACCTAACAAGAAGGCGGAAGAACATCCCATCTGTTGGCAATTTTATTAACCATTCAATGAGTGTTGTACTATTTACTAGTCATATTTTAGTCAAATTAAACATGGTACTTCAGTTATAGTTGTCTATGATCATGAAACGGTGCTCCAAGTCGTCCATAATCGTGGACACGGCTTTCAGAAAGATTTACCCTGCAGGGGTGCACGAATAGCAACTCGCACGATCGACCCCGGGAAAAACCAAATAAAAAGCAACGAGGCATCATGACAAAGCAATCACAAGATTCAAAAATGATTTCAGGTGACCACCCCACTAAGCTACCAGCAACGAAGTTGGCCATCTTCGAGATGGGCCCAAGGTTTGCTTTAATGGCTATAAATGATTGGGAACCCGAAAGTGTGTCTGGGCTTGTCGGTACCGCGAATACACTCTGCATTCCAAAAGAGTACAAACGCTCCACGCGCAATAGTAAATAAACAAGTAAAGCATGGCATAAGTACAGGATATAAATAAATCCCCAAACTAGTTATGGACCCAAGAAATAAGATGTGAATGAAGCTTAGGTGAAGGGCGATCCATAAAATCTTCCACATGTGGATAGTGCGATAGTCAAGTAACAGGCACCAAGTACTAGGGTCCTACTGGATACAAGTCAGCATGGAAGAACCAAATAACAAATATTGCCCACCGATGCCTCTTTCTTTAGTTATCTCATTACTACACAGTTTGAGTTGTTTAGGTTCCTCATTATCCAAGGACTCGCACAAACCCTACACATGCAATTCTATAGTAATTTCTCATAGGATTGAGGGTACAAGCTTTAGTGGGGTTTAAAAGTAAAGTCTATGTAGTACTTGGGATTTCAATTTAATGCGACTCATGACACAATAATGCAAGAATAAAGATAGAGCCATATGTGCTATATTTAATGAAAGAATGGGGAATTGCTTGCCTGTTAGCTCAGTAGTGGAATAAATGGGATCCGTGTACTACTCTTGGTTCTACTGATAACTCCCTTGCTCGGTGTCTATCCAGAATAAGAACCAAACACACAAAGGGCCATAATAAATAAAGTGTGCAATCATATTAATACATGCAACAAGAAAAACAAGGTATGCTATGATGGAATGATGCATAATTACATGGCATAACATAGCATGGCATGGGTGAGGTGTAGGAACATTTATAAAGTATTTTAATTAACTATGTAGTCATGTTTTGATCCCATACACCTTGTTGTTTACTTAATATTTATATTATGCATGCTTGAATTGATATCATGGAATACATAATTAGAACGTGCTCGTCGCGCTGATCGATTTAGACATTATTCAGAAAATGAATTTGGAATTATGGAATTAAAGATATGAAATTATTAATAAAATGCCATTTAATATTAATTATTAATTTGGGAAATTTAAATCCCTAGAATTTATTTTAATTAGCATATTCATATTCCTGGCATTTTTATGATTATAAAACATATATCATTTGTATTATTCACAAATATGAATTTTAAACAATATTAAATGCAAATTAATATAAATTTTGTCAAAAGTCAAAGGTATGACTAGGCAGGGTCAAATCTGGTCAAATTTGAAAACATGTTTGAATTCGTATTTGAAAAAGATTCATATTTCCTTTTATAAGTTTTTCCAAATTCAAATTATTTTAAAAGATAATAATTAAATTTGAATTATAACACTTTCTAGAATTTTATTTGAATTGGAAAAGATCCCTAGGTTTTTGTCACTCTGGTCAGACTTAGCCAAGATCAATGACGGGCTGGGTCACGTGTTATGTGGGGCCACACGCATGCGTGACAAGTGGCAACGTGAGGGGGTCATCGGATTGATGACAAGTACGCCATGAGGGGGTCCTCGAGGCGTGTGGAAGAGAGGGGTGTGAGTCGTACGGGATTCTGGGATGGTGAGCACACAAGTTTACCCAGATTCGAATCCATCGGCTTTGGATGGATCCTACTCCTGCTAGCAATCCAGTAATACGGTAGAGTCGGGATATGGGTTACAAGGGTTTCGCCGGTGCGAGTTGAGTTTGTAGACTATTGTGAGGGTGTTGTCTCGTGCCCTAACAGCTCTCCCTAGGACGGCTTATATAGATATTCGGCCTAGGGTTTACAAGAGAGATCTATCCGACTACGACTAAGAGTCGGTTACAGAGTACATATTGAACTACGAGTAACACTTTGGGCCTATGTCGGTAAGTCTTCTGGGTCTTCCCGTAGCCGGACTGGACTTCGTCTCTTCTCCCTACCTGGGCCACCCATGAAGCAAAGCTCTAACCCGAAGTGGGCCACCCTGGTCAGTGAGGTACAGCGAGGATACCCGGAAAGTATATCCCCAACAGCAGCCCCCAGAGGCCTCCAATATCCAAAGTCGGATTCATCATCTTCTAGCTTGATCTTCGGCTTGCAGAATCTTGAAGGGTTTCTAAAACATCACAAGAAAACATACGATCCGGGTCTCAAAAACGAGCTGGACCTATAAATACGTTATTCGGATTTCCAGCTCGAAATTCAAACTAAGCCAGAACTGGGTCTCTGACATCATCTGACACCAGTCATGGTCAAGTCACGTCAGACAGACATTTCCTGTCAGCACGACTGTTGGTGGGTCTGCCTTTCGCGGAACCGAGGCGCCATTTCAATGCGTGCATGGAGATCGAGGCGGCGTAATCATCGCGTGGGGGCTTCCCAGTCCTTTCCACGACGCGTGGCACGTTTACTGTAGCATTTGCACGAATCTTGACGCGGCCGGTGGTTATAAGTGGTGAGGATTTCTTTTCCTCATCTGCGTCACCTGTTCCTAGCACCATTTCCTTCTCATCTACTCCTCCTACGCACACAGAGCTTCCCTGTCCCCAAAAATTCCCAGCACCGCCCATCTAAGGTCATCGTCGCGCCCATAGAAAATGGCTTCAGCTTCGTCTTCCGGTACGGTGGCGACTGCAGCGGCGGCGGAGAAGGAGAGCAACCGCGGGGTCTGGATCCCGTGTGTCCTCAACAACGCCAAGCTCCAAGGCATAGAAGAAGAAGGGCTCCTCCGCACCGGCGACTAGCAGAGCGGCTTTGGCGAAACTGTCCCCAACCCTCGCGATCGTGAGCGAGTGCACTTCGGCACTCACCTGGACAGAGGTCTGAGTTTTCCTCCCTCGGATTTTTTCTGAGGTTATTGGTTACTATGGAGTTCAACTCCACCATCTCCCCCCGAACTCCATCTTAGAGATGAGCGCATACGCACCCTTGTGCGAGGGGTATCTCGGCATTAGGCCGAGCCTTACTCTCTTCCGGTACTACTTGTTAGTCCGGAGAAATTCCATCACTGCCGGTAATCCTTATATTACCGGTACGGTTAGTTTTCGGTTAGGCGAGAGCACGTCTATCCCCGGATCATGGCTAGTGAGTCAGTCAAACAATGGCCGGCCACTTTTTTCTACCATAAGGACATTCCCGCTCCCGACAAAGCTACTGCTTTGCCGGCTTTCGTCGACGGAGCCGCCACGCCTCAAGAATCTTGGGACAAGGTCGCTCCGACTCTCAATGACGATTTGTTCCTTGTCGAGAGGAGGATCGAATACCTGATGAAGCACAAGGGCCTTAGAGGGTCCGACTTGGTCAAGTGGTGGGTATCACGTCGGATCCAGCCTCTGCAACATCACGGAGATCGACTTATGCATTCCGTCACATCGTCAAAGAATGATTCCCTCCGCATCAGCCCCAAAGCCTATACGGCAAAGGATTATGTATGCCAAATCAAGTGGCTGACAAGGGAGCGGATCGAGAGGAAGATTCTGGAGGTGTCTTTGGATATGCATACAGCAGAAGATCCCATGGTGCTGGTAAGCTTCAGCAACAACCCTTTTTATGTGCTCATCTTTATATCATTTCACAATACTGAGATATTATCTTCTTTTCAGCTTTCCGATCTCCCCGAGTCAGAGTTCGCTCCTATCGAGGCATATCCACCCGAATTTTCTCTGGTTCCACTGCTGGATGTTGTTCCTCGAAAGGGTAAAGCTCCGACAGGGGCTATCGGCACAAAGGAGGTGCCCGTTGTGAAGAGGTAACTTTCTTCACAAATTCCGCCTTTGTACTTGGTTTGTACTTCTTTCCGAGATGTAATGTTCTTTGTTCTATTACTTTCTCAGAGCTAAACAACTCATCAAGGGCAAGGGGAAGGGAGTTACTACAAGGCCCCTGCGTCAGTCGAAGCTAAATTTGGCTTCTCCTGCCGTGGATCCTCCAACTCCTGCCCCTCAACCTTCTACAGCGCCAGAGATCACTCCATCTCCTATCGTTGTAGAAGATCCGGCTCCCTCAGCAGAGCCAGTGATCCTTGAATCGCAAACTGACGTCACCATGGGTGACTCAGGCATTGATAAGGGTGAACCCTCTTCGGGTAATGATCCCTCGGCAAAAACCTTCACCGACAATCTGCTAATCAATCTGGGACTTGCCAAACTTGGCCCGGCAATGCCCAGAAAGCTGGACCATCACTGTCGAAGAAGAAGAACAAGAAGCAGAGGACGTCAAGTACTCCGAACTTGAACAAGTCCGCCTACGCGACAAGGGATTAAGAGCTGGTGTGCTTCCACCGCCACCAATTATTCCACTCACCTTCGCCGAGAAGGTTACCACTGAAGTGAACATATGCCTGAGCAAGCTCATACATGAACATCATGTAAGTCGGAATTCCAACTCATGTTTTCCTTTATGGTATTTTATATCATATCCTCTAGCCCCCAAGCATGAAGTTGGATAAACAATCCGGGTTTATGCATACTTAGGATGCCAAAGAATGAACTAGTGTAGCCCCCAAGGCTCGTGCTGATATTAGTTACAATATTAGCCCGAGTCTTTAATAGACTTCTGACTCTGGGTATTCTGACTTACAAAAAGTTAACTCATATAACCAGGAATTGTTGAAGAATATATGCAACAAGCGGAGAGAGATCAAACCTCTCCGACTTGAAAATGTTGAACTGAAAGTTTCAAGGGATGAGGCTGAAGGTAATCATTTCAGGACTCAAACCTTTTTGCCTTTGATTTCATAGTCAAACTTTTTGCTCAACTGTTGTTCTTTTGACTACAGCACTGCTGAAGCAGTCCTGTGTAATGACTGAAGAGGCCAAGAATCTTAAGACCTTGGTGGTGGAAAATAAGGATCTCCACCAAGAGCTGTATAAGCTTAAGGCAGATCATGAGAAGAGCATTGCTCAAATTCTCGAATCTTCCTCCATGGCCACCGAGGGACGCGATCGTAAGATTGTGTCCAAGGACAAGAAAATCTTGGATCTCAGCAACGACTTGTTGAGAGAGAGGGATATCGCTGAGGCACTTCGGGTTGAACTCCAGAGCCTTCATGAGGAGAAGACCAAAGTCGATGATGTCATCTTTGGTATGTTTCCATCTTTGTGACTTGTTTGCATTCTTCGACTCTTTTAATGTTGGATTTCTTCTACTAACCATTTTGCATTACATGCATTAAACCCTCTGAACTTACTAGACTCAGCCTCTGTCGAGTCTCGCACTAGCCGGCTTAGACAAGTCAGCGATCTGCTTCGTGACTTCCACCAATCCATCGAGGATATTGGTGAAGCTCTTAAGGTTCTAGATATGCATAGCATGTCCGGATTTCAAGTGCGAGACAAAGCCAAGGACATGCCATAGCTCGTCCAGGACTAGAACATGTCCTACACGCGGACCGCAGCGTAGAACTCTCTCACCATGGTTATAAGCCACCATGGAAACATGGAAATCTAGCAAGTAACCAGGGGGGTACTACAAAGTGGACGAAGACGGACAGGAGCAGGACATCAAGGCTATCATGGACTCTTGTGCCAGATATGGGTGTCACGTGGCTGACTTAACCAACTACGACACTCCTTTCTTCACCCGCGTGGACACGCCTCCTCCGCCTGCCGAAGAAACAGCAGAAGTTTCCGACGATGATCAAACCGTATCGGATTTGAACATCTCGGAATGTTATCAAGGTGATGTGTCCAGCGAGCCGGCAGCTCCTATCTCTTCCCCTGCATCATAGATCATGAGAAAGAACAATTGTGTTACTCTGAAAACATTATGGATCTGTAAATAAGTAGTATGATACTTTTGCTAGTGCTAAGTTTTTATTTTATCTATTCAACACTTTTTGGTTTAAATGTTTATGTGCCTAAAATGTTTGCATAAGCACTTGTATTTTCTGTCTGCACTTATCGTTTATCTGGCTTTCCGCCTTGTCCCTTTCGTGAGCCGACCAACCTTTAGCACGGAAAATTTGTCGAGCAACGGAGCTCAATTGCTGAACCTGTTTAAACTCGGAAACAAAGCTGGCTTCCAGTACCAACAATTCACTACTTGGAAAATACCCGCATTTAGCAATCAGACAAATAACCAAAGTATAGACTATAAAAATTAAACTTATACCCGAAGGTAGCAATTTTAGAATCGGAAATCTAAACCAGAACAAACATGAGCATAAAGTACTTTCAAGTATTCTGGGATTTTCTACTATGACATGATCATTCGGAAATAAGATGGTAAAAAATTTCTTAGAAAAAATTTGAGGCAACAAATACTTTATTTCTCTTTGAGCATGTACACATATATGATTACAAAGAAGGATAAACTAAGAATAAAAGGGACATAGCTGAGCAATATTCCATGGTATGTCTAGTTCTTCAGGATTTGTACTGCCTCCAGCTCTCTTTCTCTTCTTAGTAGCAGGTCTTTCTTTGACTGGACGCATATCAGTTAGGTAGTATGAACCATTTTTCAATACTCGACTAACCAAAAAGGGTCATTCTCATACTAGGGAAAGTTTGTGCTTTCTTTGTTGCACAAGCTGGAGAACCAAATCGCCATTATTGAAAGGTCGGTTTCTGACTCTCTAGCTATGATACTTGCGTAACTTCTGCTGATAGGCTGTTGATCTCATTTCAGCAACGACGCGAACCTCTTCGACTAAGTCGAGATAATTTTGTCGAGAAACCTTGGCATCCTCTTCGATATACGTGGCAACTCTAGGAGAATTGTGAATCAAATCACTAGGAAGAACTGCTTTAGCACCATATACCAAGAAGAAAGGTGTGCATCCGATTGACCTGTTTGGAGTTGTTCACAAGCTCCATATTACAGAGGGTAATTCCTCTGCCCAAGCCCCCGCAACATGTCGCAGTGGTGCTCCGAGTCTTGGTTTTAGGCCTTGTAGGATTAAACCATTTGCTCTTTCGACTTGTCCATTAGCCTGCCGATGTGCGACCGACGCAATGTCAAGCCATATATTTTGTTCGTTGCAGAATTTGGAAAGCTCTCCCATACAGAAGTTCCTCCCGTTGTCCGTGATAATCCTATCGGATAACCATACCGGATTATAACATCCTCAACAAATCTTCTGGTTGTTGCTCCATCACAACTAGTGACGGGTTTACCCTCAATCCATTTGGTGAATTTATCCACCATCACTAAGAGGTGAGTAAATCCACTCGGAGCCCGTTTAAACAGTCCTACCATGTCAAGCCCCCAGACCGCAAAAGTCCATGTTATAGGTATTGTTCACAGCTGATCAGCCGGAAGATGAGCTTGCTTGGCGTATTTTTGGCAACCTTTGCATGTCTTGACCAGTCGTTCGGCATCTGCCTTGGCTGTAAGCCAGAAAAAACCGTGTCGAAAAGCTTTTGCCACTAAAGATTTGGCTGCAGCATGGTGACCACACTCGCCTTCGTGGATTTCTCTTAAGATTTCCACTCGTTCTTCCACAGGTATGCAGCACTGAAAGACGCCAGATACACTCCGCTTATAGAGCTCACCACTAATTATAGTATAGGCTTTTTCTCTTCGGAAGATCTGCTAGCTCAGAACCTCGTCTTTGGGTAATTTGCCATCTACCAAGTAATCGAGGTAGGGTTGAGTCCAGCTGGGAATTACAGCCAGAACTGCTACTAAAGGTGAGTCGGATTTGATCGGATATTCCTCGTCTACTCCTTATATTGAAGGAAATTTGAGGTGCTCTAAAAAAGCGCCATTTGGGACTTCTTTCCGTGCAGAGCCTATCCGAGATAATGCATCTTCTTCCTCATTTTCTGCTCGAGGGATGTGTTGAACCTCAAACCCCTCGAACGATTTAGATAGATCATCCACGACAGCTTTATATGCTGCCATGTGCTTATTTGTCTTACAAATATCTGACACTTGTTGAGAAACAAGGTCCGAATCTCCGTAACACATCAATCGTCGGATGCCGATATCCTTAGCAATCCGGATTCCATGCAGCAGTGCTTCATACTCGGCAATGATATTTGTCGCTATGAAGTGGATCTATAACACGTATAGACGTTTATCTCCTTAGGGTGATTTGAGTACCACGCCAGCCCCCGAGCCCCCGCGAGCCTTAGACCCGTCAAAATATGGGGTCCAATATTCTGACTAAAGGAGGGTCATATTCTCCTTTGTCTCTGTCCAATCAGCAACAAAGTCAGCAAGGATTTGGGATTTGATTGCTAGTTTATACTCAATGTCGAAAGCTGAAAGCTCTATGCCCCATTTTGCGACGCGTCCTGTAGCCTTCCTGTTATTGATTGTATCCCTCATGGGAGTTGTGCTCACCACGGTAATTGGGTGTTCCTAAAAATAATGTCGTAACTTACGGGATGCAAAAAACACACCGTAAGCCAGCTTTTGATAGTGCGGATACCTCTGCTTTGATTCAGTTAGGACCTCACTGAGGTAGTAAGTCGGATGCTACACCAGGTGTTCCTGATTTTCCTCTGGTCTCTCCACTACCATGACGACACTAACGATCATGTTTGTCCAGCGAGATAGAGCAACATATGTTCCCTTGGCTATGGTGTTGCAAGGATAGGAGCAGACGAAAGTACTTCTTTCAAGTCTTGTAGTGCAGCTTCAGCTTCATCAATCCAAACGAATTTTTTGGTCTTTTTCAGGAGCTTGTAAAGTTGTGCGGCTCTTTCTCCGAGCCGTCTTACAAACCGACTGACTGCAGCAATGCAACCAGTTAGTCTTTGAACGTCCTTCAAGTGAGTTGGCCTGAAAATATTGAGTATAGCCTTGATCTTGTCTCGGTTCACCTCTATGCCTCTTTGAGACACAATGAAACCTAAAAAAATTCCCGCTAGGATTCCAAAGAAACACTTCTTCGGATTAAGCATTATGTTGTATTTTCGTAGATTGGCAAACGTTTCCTCCAAGTCGGAAATTAGTGTTTCCTTCTTTTTGGACATCGCCGCAATGTCATCCACATATGCATTTACGTTGCGTCCCATTTGGTCATGGAGGCAACACTGCACAGTGCGCTGGTACGTAGCTCCTACGTTCTTGAGCCCAAAGGGCATCGTAACGAAACAGAAGGTTCTGAAGGGGGTTATGAATGAAGTTTTGATTTTATCCGATTCCTTCGTCCAAATTTGGTGATAACCAGGATATGCGTCGAGAAAACAAAGGAGTTTCGAGCCTGCCGAAGAATCGATAACTTGATCAATTCTAGGAAGAGTGAACGGATCTTTGGGACAATCCTTGTTCAAGGCATTATAATCAACACACATTCTGAAATCAGTGTGTCCTTTTTAGGGACCATTATAGGGTTGGCCGACCAATCAGTATGGATGACCTCTTCTATGAATCCGGCTAACTCGAGCCGGGCTAGTTCCTTAGCTATTGCCTTACGCTTTACATCGCCAAAACATCGTAGGGACTGTTTGACGGGTTTAGCGTCCGGGTTTACATTTAGAGAGTGCTCGGCAAGTTCCCTAGGTACTACGGTCATGTCAGATGGCTGCCATGCAAAGCTATCTTGATTTGCTTGAAGGACTTGATGAGCGCGCTTTCCTATGCGCTATCTAGGCCTACGCCTATCTAGGTCACCTTGGAGGGGTCATCATCCTTCAACGACGTCTTCTTTGTCTATTGCGATGCCTTGAACTCTAGATTCGGCTTGGTCACCTCCTTCTTCGTTGTAGGCATCTCAAACGGATCTATGGTCTTCTTGATCTCCTGGTACTCCTGGGCGTGCAACACGGTTTCAGCAAAGGCGGCATTTCCATCCTTGCACTCTCGCGCTTTCTTCGGGTCTCCCCTGATGGTGATCACGCCGTTGGGATCTAGAATTTTCATCATATTGTAAATGTAAGACGGACGAGCCATAAAAGCCCAATAAGCCAGATATCCGAATATAGTGTGGTACACGCTCTTGAACGGGACCACTTCGAAGGAAAGTGCTTTCGTCCGGTAGTTCTTTGGAGTTCCAAAGGTAACATCCAAAGTGATCTCTCCCAGGGAATTTGCTTGTCTTCCTAGGACAAGTCCATGAAAGATCACAGAGCTGTGATTCAGCTGGGTCTCCGAGATTCGCATCTGGCATAGCGGTTTGACATACATAATATTGATGATGCTACCACCGTCCATGAGATTCTTGGAGAAGCCATAGCCGTCAATAAGTGGGTTGACGACTAAGGCGTATTTTCCTCACCTGTGCAACTTAAGCGGATGATCAACACAGCCAAAGGTGAGTGCAACTTCTGACCAGTCCAGGTACTGAGGGACAACCGGAACTATTTCGTTGAGCTCATGTGGAACTACTTTCTTGACCTTAGCTGGTTGAGATCCGAGGAAGGTGACGTAGGTGTCTTTCTTTGTGGGGAAGGCTTTCTTCCCCTCTGGCTTGTGATTTGAAGGATCAGCTTCCTCCATGTCAGAATCTTCCTTGGTCTCTTTATCTTTTTTGGGATTCTTCTTTCCCTTCTTTCGCTTGGCCCTGTAGCGAGCAGTATCATCTCTCGTGATGTCATCATTGAAACGACACTCGGTGTTTGAGTGAGACGAGCCCCCATTGGCGTCTAGATGGTGCACACATGGGTTATTGGAAATGTCGGCCCCAGAGTAGGTTTTTCCAGGATGCTGGTCTCCTCTACCTTGGACTCTTGATGTCCCACGACTGCGTCCACGGCCACCGCCACGTCCTCCTCATCCTCCAGACCCGAAAGTAGCAGTAACCACTACCGTTTCCGTGTTGGGCTTTTCTTCCGAGGTGTTCTTGCGCTTCTTAGCTTGCTGCTTTGGTTTTTTTGCTGACTGTGGCACAACTAAGGCGTTCAGTAATCCCTCTATGTTGTCGTCATCATCTGCATACTTCCTCGCTGTTTTTATCATCTCTCCCAAATCAGTGACCTTGTGACACTTCAAGCGATGACGTAGTAACCAATTGGGAGACCTGCAATGAAAGGTTCAATTGCATTTTGGTCATTTACTCCTTCACAGGAGTTCTTGGTGTCAATTCATCATCCGAGGTAATCCCGGCAAGTTTCTCCTGCTTTCTGTGTGCAACACTGTAGGTCTCCTACCGTACAGGGCCTCCGATATGTGCCTTCAAAATTCTGAAAGAACGCACTTTGCATGTCATACCAGTTGTGGATGGTGTTCTCCGGAAGTTCATTGAGCCATGATCGCGCCATCTTCCGCAACATAAGTGGGAGATATCGGGTTGTGACCAAACTGTTTCTGCCTTTGGTGATGCAGCAGGCCTGGAAAAAATCCTGAAGCCAAGTATCCGGCCGAGCCACAATATCGTAGGGCTGGATGTGTCTTGAGATAGCAAATCCTTCCGGGAATTTGGTAGCTCTTATGCGTGGTCCGAAGCATTTTGGGCCCATGTATATATCGTCATTTTCGTAGCGTCGCGCCTCTATGTTGGAGTTAATCTGGTGTCGCGTCACTTGGAGACAAATATTGTTGTCCTGAGTGACGGCTATGGCTGCGGTGCCTTGGAGCTGGACTTCGGCTTCTACCACCACCTCCTCCGCCATGACATCCTCCTTTGCCTCCTTGAGAGCCATTGTGATGGCTACTTGGTGGAGAGGGTGGGGCAGCTGGATTGTTTCCGACGGTTGCCGGCCTCCGTCCGGAGCATCATTTTTCCGGTTCCGGGGTGGGTCTTCATTTTGACGAGCCCCCTGCCGGGTTGTCTCGGCACAGCTTTCGTCGTTTCTTCATCCGTCACTCCCACCATGGTAGGGATCAGTTGGATGGCTTATAGGTCTAGGAGGTGGCATTCTTTGTCGATCCGCCTCCCGACGTTTCTCTTTGTCTTCTTCCCTGCGATCGTTCGAGTCTCGCCGGGGAGGATTCCTCGGATACAGTGCAGCAATCGCCTCTTGCTTGGCAGCTGGAGCGACGTTGTGCCAGTCATGTGCAGTTCTGTGATGCTGCCCCTGAAGATCCGGTTCTTGAGTAGTTATCTTCCCGACGGACGGAACGGTAATGCTGTTCCGGAGCACGTTGGGGTCTTATATCATTCCAGGCCGGATCCGTGCGACATTGGTCGGATTGGGAGACCAGTTTTCCGCTTTCCGAATTCGCGGCCCTTTGCTGCTCCAGACCCTTGGTGAGTAGCTTGATGCCCAATCAAACCTGTTCTGGGCCTGGATTGTTTGATAGGATATCTCGAGATGCAAAAGTGTCTTGTACCGGTGTTGGATACACCAGATCTCCCTTACTGTCAAGTCGAGGCATCCCTGGGTCTCCCTCAAAGAGAACCTTGTGAACTTCCGGAAATTGATCGTCACGAGTGTGACTTTTCCGGGTCTTCTGATGTTGCTGAGAGATGTACTTCTCCGCAGTTGCCATGCATTTCTTTTCTTCCTCGATGTTTTTGGCTTCATCTAGGAGTACTTGGCGACGCGCTTCTAGGGCTTGGGACCTTTCATCCAGCTCTTCAGCAGTAAGTTCTGCAGCTGTAGGGATAGGTGTGGTTAATGCAGCATCGATGAGTTTACGTGCACCTTCAGTGATCACGTGTCCATCCATCGACTCTTCTTTGGGCTCGTCTAGGATAAGTTCTCCATCCGAGTCTTCCTTGTATTCCTCGGTAATCACTTCCTCTACGGGAAGATCTTTTTGCCAGGGTCTTGTTCTTCTTGTTCTTCTTCTTTGCCTTCTTGGCAGCGCCGGTAGCAAAGACGGCTTTGGGCCCGTTTCCTGGAGTCAAGCTCTGATCGGTACTTTCGGCCATTTGGTCCTTAGGATTATCTCCAAGATCCATGTTGTCCTGCGCTTTAGGAGAGATTTCTCCGGATCCTTCGTCCATCGCTTCTCCTTCTGCTGCAACTGTGGAGTTTAGCTCCTCTTCATATTCTGCGGAGAACTTCCGGAAATCTGCCGACGTCATGGAATCATCCGAATATGCTGGTAAGTCGACGCCTTTTCCGATTGCCTCCAACACCGAGTCTTTGTTGTCTTCGGCATCGGCAAAGCCAGATCCAGATCCAACGTACCTGACAAAGTGCGATGTGCGCCTCCTGAGATGGTTGCGGTCTTCATGGTAGGCCCCGTCGAAACGTCTGATGGTCTCGAGGATTGGATCCATGCTTGAGTTTTGCATCATCATGCATCTCAATGTATATCTCAGGAAAGGCCTGTCTGTCCCGGCGTCATCAGAGCTAGAACCAGAGTTATCTTCTTGCTCTTCCTGGATTTCGAGCTCCGCGGGTCGATCTGGGATTCGACCTTGCTAGGGATATCCACTCCAGATCCGACATGTACTGCGAGATCTGCCTCAGATTCAGCTTTCTCCACTATCCCCGCAACTGGTGCGGTTTGGGTGGGATTAGGGTTTTTTGATATCCGGAACTCTGCCGCCTCCGCGGACAAAGGGGACCGAGAAGCCTCTTCTATGAAACCACTGGGGTGGGTGGGACAGGTTCAGCCAAACCGATGTAAACATCGATCTCACCAAAAGACATGATGGTGTAGGTGGTCACGGCTTGCCTAGCCGGAATCCAAGTCTCGTCGAGAACGATGAGAGGGACATCAATGGCGTAGAGGATGCGACCGACGACGATAGTCTCGCCGATTCCGTTTCTTGCAGATTCCACTCGGAACGTAGATCCGAAGCTCACTTGCCCCAAGGTGGGCGCCAATTGTCATTGGATTGATGATAAGTACGCCATGAGGGGGTCCTTGAGGCGTGTGGAAGAGAGGGGTGTGAGTCGTACGGGATTCCGGGATGGTGAGCACACAAGTTTACCCAGGTTCGAATCCATCGGCTTTGGATGGATCCTACTCCTGCTAGCAATCCAGTAATACCGCAGAGCCGGGATATGGGTTACAAGGGTTTCGCCTGTGCGACTTGAGTTTGTAGAGTATTTTCAGGGTGTTGTCTCGTGCCCTAAAGGCTCTCCCTAGGACGTCTTATATAGATACCTAGCCTAGGGTTTACAGGAGAGATCTATCTGGCTATGACTAAGAGTTGGCTACAGAGTACATCTTGAACTACATGTAACACTATGGGACTATGTCGGTAAGTCTTCTGGGCCTTCCCATAGCCGGAATGGACTCCGTCTCTTCTCCCTGACTAGGCCGCCCGTGAAGGAAAGCTCTAACCTGAAGTGGGCCACCCTGGTCAGTGAGGTACAGTGAGGATACCTAGAAAGTATATCCACAACAGTCTGGCCGGGGTGTGGGTTGAGTGCATGATAGGTGGGGTCGCTAGGGACACCGATTAAGGTTCTCAGAAACCCAGTGGCTTATTTACAAGACCTTCCAGTGCTCACTGTTGTGTGGGTGACGGGTGGGTCCACTAGGTGGACACCGGGTTGAGACACAAAAACCGCAGGGGGTGATTTGCAAAGGGTGCAGCGCTAACTGACAACTACTATTTTTTCTTCTCTCTGTATGAACTTAATGAAGACAAGCAACATGCGAAAATTCAAAGGTTGTTGGGACTCGACCTCGCAAACTAGGGCTCGGGCGGATGGTGCGGAACCAGTTGGGTGGGTGTCCGGATAGTGCTAGGATAGGTTTGTGGCACCAGATGGGGTTTACTTACTCAACAATAATGACCATAATCGGGCGGCACCCACAACGACTGTGACATGCTCGGCCATGCGGACAGCTAGGGACCTAAGATGTGGCGGCAACATGGTTTGAAGCAGTGAGATTACACGGGTGCAGAAGTACTCGCGGCTCGGCACGGGGCGTGCTGCAGCCTTGGCTAGCTTGTGGGGGTGACGGCAAGCGGTGGCTCCGGCAAGGTGCTCGACACAAAGATCGCACAACCTAGGAAGGAAAGCAGGACGGGAGGATGTCTGGGAGGGTCACGTGCTCACCGTGAGGCCGATGGTGAGGTCGATCTTGGCCGAGGCAACAATGATCTACAACGTTTCTCAGGGGCGACACGGCTATGGTTTCGCTCAGTCAGCTCTTGGTACAGTATGTTCCTGGTGGTTGATGACTGCAAGTGCACAGCTCGTTTGTAGCTAGTTTCGAAATAAAGATATCGATCCCATAGAGAGTAGGAGTCTGAAGTCTAATAATTCTTGAAATAAATATTGCGGTAGAAATCCTAGATAAAGTTCTAAGTAACAGGATAAAATGCAAGTATTGTGTAAAAAGGTGTTTTGGAGGTTTTGGTATAAAAGCAACAATAAAGTAAAGTAAAATAACTTAATACAGAAAGTAAGTATTGCGTATGTAAGAGAGATTGGATCGGCAGTAGGGAAAAAGCTTTCTCACGGAGTAGCGGATACACCACTAGTATTGTAAAGATTTAAGATAAAGATTATCAGCATGAACATTCTCAACTATGTATGTGTGGGAGGAACTCCGTATTGGGATAAATAGGCAGCAATTGTTGCACACATCATCCTCATAACCACAGTAGTCAGCAATTGAGATTAATCAAATTACTGCGCTATTAAGGGATGTAATCTCGTAGGACGTATCCCATGGCATAGATAGTGTTCTGTGAGTTTCCTCGGTTTCCCAAGTCGATACAGAAGGGGTGCCAACAACTTTATAGTCACTGTAAGTGCTAGCACGCCTCCGTCTGCCAACAAGTAGTTCCCTCCATCAAGTCCCCACGAGAGGAAAATATTGAGAGGTCGACTTCTCTCAAAATCAAGACGTAGATAATCTAACACATGGTAAGAGCGATGAATATCATAATAGACTTTATCTTATTTTAATATCATACTAGGGTTTCTCCATCTCCCCAAGAACTAATGATCTACTCAGACATGGAGGCAATCAACATCATGGCAATGGTAATGGAAACAATCATAGATGAATAGTACTTGTATAAATCCACAATGAGTATAAGAGCTAGAACAAGATCTAGACAAGATGTAGATGGGATGGACAGAGATGGTGGCGATGCAGCGGTGGATGATGAAGATCGATGCCTTAGCCTCCCGGATCTGCGCAGTGCGAAGATGGATCCTTGGTGGATGAGTTCCCCCTCCAGATGCCTTCCAGAGGTGAGGTTTCTGTGATTTCTGGGTGTTCTATATGTCATCTCCTCGAACCAATTGCACAGGCTGAAACTATTTGACGAGGCAGAGGCGGCGCCAACTATATGGCTGGAGCTATACGGCCGGAAAATTTTCTCCCGCCGTATAGTTGGTCGTTGAACCTTCTGCCTCCCTTGTTTGCTTCTGGTTTTCTTCTGGTATTATTAATATTTCCCAAATAAGCGATTTACATTGTTTTTGACTCCTTTTCTCCATAGTACAACTGCTCCAATAATTGTATCTATTGGATCCATCATCTTTCCTAATCCTCGTGAAAACAGACATAAAATTGCACGTGAGCGCCGTAAAATACCAAGATCGTACATCTACGATGCAAAATAATAATGTAAAACATGATGCAAATATGCACTCATCAACTCCCCAAGCTTAGACTCGTGCTCGTCACGAGCAAGTTTTTAGCTTAATGGATGTGATCCTCATATTCATGAAGCTGAGTCGATAAAATAAATGAGGCAATTGCAGCATGTGTTTATCATGTACGATACATGGGAATAAGTTCATGAATAGTACCTTACTCGAACCATATGAATAGTATTAGAATGCTTCCACACCTTAGTTATCAATAGTTCATAAAAGATGAATCTCAACATAATGTAAAAGTATCCGGTTTGACCGAATGAGTTAACTACGTAGTCCCAAGTGTTTTAGGACCAACGTATTCACTTGGGATTCAAAATCTTGAAAGTGTTTCTTTGTCATACTACAACATAGTGGTATATGCCTATTTGCTATTTGCACATTCGCTCTTTTTCTTCTTTCTTTTTCTTTTATTTTGCATATATGTTCACACTTTTGTTTTAAGTGTTGTGCAAAGAAGCTAGCCATATATTCCACCTTATGTAGGAATTCAAAGTTCAACAATCTCAATTATCAAATTCCAACTGTATATGAAGCATTCTTATGACTTGAGATTCTACCACGACTTGTTCTCACTCTATTTTGATAGCACTTTAATTTTCCTTAGTTCAAGGTTTCTCTTTCAACTTAATTGTATAGATAATTTTTCTTTGTAAATCAAACCGTATACTTACATCATATTGACTAAATTATATTTAGGTGATATATTAATACCAATGGTGTGGAAGACTCCTATTGCTATCATCAAGTGCAAGTAAAATTATACTCAAGCCGTTCATATATCAATAAAGGAAACACAAACTCAATATTGCTCCATATATAATAATAAACTCGGAATTTCGTAAAAGGGATCAACTATTCCTGAAGGGAATTCTAATGATGCAAACTTAATTTCTAGTTTGAACTAATGCGAAAATAGTAATAAAAACTTATAAGATAGATTACAATGTCTTAAAGATCTCCCCAAGCTTGGAATCAAGCCAGGAAGGATAAAATAATCCCTTGCGATTATTTGATAACATGATTGTTGTAGATCACTGTGGCGCCATGGAGTGTAACACTGTGGTGCGTAGCTTCTTGTTGGTCTCCTCTAGAGTAGTTATGAGGTTGTAGCACCTGCGCAGATCAGATTGTAGAGTGTCCACAATATCTGCGAGCTTAGTCACCAATGGTCTTCCTTCTTCTCCATCTTGTTGAGATGGAGGTGGACTTCAACGCGATGGAGTAGCTCCTTCTTCTGATATATCTCCAGTTCCCGCACGCGATCCTTGGTCCTAGGGATAGCTTCCTCTTCCTCTACCTCATCCATAATTGATGGATCGGGGAAGTGGAAACCATACCTCCACTCTTCTTGAGGCTTAACCTTCATACGAGCACCAATGGTTGGCTTCATGGGTGGCTCCTTTGCTTGGTTGCTAGAACCTTCACCAATATTAGATAATTCCTTACGCTTGTGCGGCCTTGGATCCGTGGTGATAAACTTGGTCGTCTCCACACGCCCTTTTCCATGTGGCTTGCGATCTTCTCTCTCTTGTTGAGCTTTCTTTATTGCCGCCCAATCGATCTCCGGTGGATCATATATGTCACGGCGGATGTAGACGTCAACCACGTCATCATCGGAATCATTGTTGAAGTAGCTTGGCTCGACGTACTCCTTGTACCTCGGGTTAAACCTCTCCACATCCTTGTCATCGTTCTCCATGGACGGGCTGCTAGATTGGTCCCTGGTAGGAGCAATGAGCCCCATGGGTTTCCCACGGCCTGGGGCGGGATAGCGCATTGCTAGATTGGTTCCTATAGATTATGATTAGAGAGAGAGACAATGGCAGTATATTAGAGGGGTTAGAGGTTGGTAAAACTCGCGAGAAACACCAAATTGTCGTCCAAGAAAAGAATCCAAACAAAACAGGGAAAGAAATCTTGGATTTGGAAGAGTCCTGCCGCGTAAGGACCAACTATACGGGCGCAGCCTGTATAGGTCCGGCCATATAGTTGGCTCCGGACAGAAATTTCCAAATACCTCGAGTCCAGGTTGATTTAATAACGACTTGGAACCGACAATAACGTTTATTACGAACTAAAAAACAAAAGAAAAGTGTCTGGGAGTTTAACAACAAACTATACGACCGGAATTCTAGCTCCGGTCATATAGTTGTGACCATATAGATATAGACACCAAAAAGCAGAACTATCTGAGAGTTCAACGACCAACTATATGGCCGGAATTTTTACTCGGGTCGTATAGTTGCGACCGTATAGGCTCACATATCAAAAACAATTTCACAAAGATGATACCGAGAGTTTATCGACCAACTATACGGCGGGAGCTTCCTCTATGGTCGTATAGTTCCACCCGTATAGTTGGTAAAACCCCTCTAAAACTTCAGAAAAATACAAGGATTTCAAAGGCAGAATTTTCAAAAGTAAAAATTGTGAAATCAAATCACTTATTTGGGTAAGAACACTTACCTTGCACTTACCATTTGCTTATTCAGGGATGAAAAGTTCCTCCAACAACAAGGACACCTTCTGTTTTGGAGGAATTGACTTTAGTTCATTAAATAATTCTCGTAAACGAAAATCTCCGGGACTAAAGTTCCTCTCAATCAGATTGGTGTCTTCCTGGGCAAACATGGACACTACATCTAACATTTTTATTTCTTGCCTCTACATAATCAGCAACTCAAATTCTTGAAGTGAAAGAATCCAACAGATCAGCCGTGGATTATGGTCTTTCCTTTCAAGGAGTTCTTTTAAGACATCACGATCCGTGTGAACTCTCACCTTTGCATCAACTATATAAGAACGAAATTTATCACAAGAGAAAAATACAGCAAAAAGTTCCTTTTCTTCCTGAGGGTAATTCTTTTGAGCACCATTGAGAGTTCTACTAGCATGATGTATAATATTAAATCTACGACCAATATGTTGTCCAAGCGTTACTCCTACAACATCATCGCTAGCTTCACATATTAAGTCAAAGGTTGTATCCTAGGTAGGTGGTTTAATGGTGGGAGCACGAGTTAAAGCATTTTTGACTTTATCAAAGTCTTCAAGACACTTATCATCAAAATTAAATAACATTCCCTTTTGCGAGAGGTTAGTCAAAGGTTTAGATATCCCAAAGAAATTTCTAATGAACCTTCTGTAAACACCCACATGACCAAGAAAACTTTTGATACCTTTAATTTCCCTAGGTTGCGGCATTCTCTCTATTTCTTGAAACATAGCTCTATCAACTTCAATTCCCTTACCTGATACCTTGTGTCCAAGGACTATACCTTCTTTAACCATAAAGTGGCACTTCTCCCAGTTTAGAACAATATTAGGTTTTTTACAACGCTACAAAACTCTTTTGAGATTGTCCAAGCAACTAGTAAATGAAGTTCCATAGACAGAAAAATCATCCGTAAATACTTTCATTATAACTTCTATAAAATATGCAAAAATAGCAGTCATACATCGTTGAAAAGTAGCTGGAGCATTACATAGACCAAAAGGCATACGTCGGTAAGCATGTAAACCGTAAGGGCTTATGGAAGTTGTTTTAAGTTGGTCATCCGGATGAACAGCTATTTGAGAGAAAACAAAAATGAGTATGGTTTGCTAACATTTCTAAAGTTTGATCTATTTACGGTAATGGATAGTGATCTTTCCTAGTCTCTTTATTTAATTTCCTTAAGTCTATGCACATCATGTGCCCAACAATAGTTCTAGTAGGTATTAATTCATTGTTTTCATTAGGAACAATAGTAAAACTGCCCTTCTTAGGGACACAATGAACATGACTTACCCAATCACTCTCTTTAACTGGATAAATTATACCTGCGTCTAGTAGGCGTACAATTTCTTTTCTTACCACTTATTTCATTTTAGGCTTTAATATTCTATTAAATTCTGCAACTGGTTTAGCACCTTCTTCCATGAATATTCGATGGACGACTATTATGGGACTAATGTCCTTCAAGTCATCCATTGAGTACCCAAAGGCTTGGCGATGCTCCTTAAGTATTCTCATGAGTTCTTCTTCTTCTTCTCCTCAAATTTTAGCACTAATAATAACAGGGAATTTTTTTTGTATCATCTAAAAAACTGTATTTAAGATTTTCTGGTAGAGTCTTCAACTCTGGGGGTGGTAATTCCTCATCCCCTCTCTTTTCTGGCTCTTCAAAAGCCTCGTCGGTTGGAGGTCCCATTATGGGAAGTGAATCAAATTCATCTTCTAGTTCTTCTAGGGGCTTGTCCTCCATAACTTGTTCTTCATAGTTTGGATCTTCATTTATTTCTTCTTCTTGATTACCAAAGAAAAGAGCCGCCATTTCTTCAATAGTTCTCTCTTCCTGTTTTTCTTGTATTTGTGGAGGCCTGTCTTTAAATTTGGAAAAATGGAATTTATTTTCCATTCCCCCAAGCCTAAGAGACACAATCTCCTTCTTGAAATTAACATAGGCACCTATATCACCCAAAAAGTTTCTTCCAAATATAATATGGCAAAGAGTGTCAGCTGGCATATTAAGAACTACAAAATTGATAGGAAAGTTTTTGTTTCCAACTGTGACAGTTGCATTGTCAACTACTCCCATTGGAATTCTGAGGTTTTTATTGGCTAACATAATTGTTATATCAGTATTTTCAATTGTAGTTGGTTCTATTTCTTATTTTATTTCTAGGTAGAATCATAAGATATAACATTAACTTCGGTGCCAAGATCACATAAACCGTAATGAGAGGTTTCTTTAAATATGCAGGGAAGAATAGGCTTACCCACATATTTTACATTTATTTTACCTTCAACCAATACAGAAGTTTCTTCGTCAAGTTCAACTATGTTATAGTGTGAATACATAGCCATAATTGCTTCCTTGGTTACCTCTTCATCTTTGGTTTCTTTTAGGTGTTCCGTGACTCCTAGCATGCTTTCGTCTTCCTTCTTTTCATGTACCACTTTGACCTGTTCATATCCAAAAATATGCTTTTGTGCAGTGCTAGGGAAAGGCACTTCATATATTGGTACTATGGAGGCAAGTGTTGCTTTATCTTCTATTTTCTTTTCTGTTTCGGGTGGTGGATCATACTTGAGTGGACCCTCCTTTGGAGCTTTAATATGTTCTGTAAAAGCTTTAACAACTAGCAACACAAGATCTAAATCCAAATAAACTTCTTTGGATAATTCTATAACATGGCCTTTTTTATTATAGTCATTAATACAATCATGCTCTATTTCTACACCTCTTTTCAATTCCTAGGCCAAAATTCCATGAAACTCTATGATCATGAATTCTATTAAGTAAAGCCCAATCTTTAGGTATAGGAAGATTCATAAAGGCTCCTTCCACGATAGAGTCTAGCTCAATTTTATTAGGTTCAATTAAACCTCCATAAAAGATTTGCAGTAAATACCATTCAGGCAAATCATGATGAGGACATAGTCGTAGTAACTCTTTAAATCTAATATAAGCTCTTACTAGTCCTTCATTAGAATTATTCTTCCAGGTCATTATAAGAGGCCTGATTCCAAAAGATTTTGATAATGGATAATATTTTGATTGAAATTCATAGGCTAGATTATCCCAAGTAGTAGTGGCTTCAGGGGGTAGAGATCTATACCATGAGAGAGTTGTACTTGTCAAAGTTTGACTAAAAAGTTTAACCCATACCTCATCAGCTGTATATCCCGTCAATAGAAAAGTGCCACATATATCTTTAAACCATGCAATATGCTCATCTGGATCAGGATCTTCTTCATCTCTAGTAAATTGCTTCTTATGTAGAATACTAAGTAGTAGAGGATTTATTTCAAACCCCCTTGTCTTCTCATTGGAGTTGTCTCTTTTATAAATATTATAGGGGTTCCCAAAGAGGTTGAGTGGGTTAGCACTAGTCATATGCTCAAACTCCATCATGTTGTGGGAAAACGGTAACTCAAAATAAAATTTAGCAAGAAAAAATAAATAAGCAAAAACTAAAATACCTACATCGCTTAGCTCCCCATCAATGGCGCCAAAAAATAGTTTGTTGACTGCAAGTGCACAGATCATTTGTAGCTAGTTTTGAAATAAAGATATCGATCCCACAGGGAGTAGGAGTCTGAAGTCTAATAATTCTTGAAATAAATATTGCGATAGAAATGTTAGATAAAGTTCTTAGTAACAAGATAAAATGAAAGTATTGTGTAAAAAGGTGTTTTCGGGGTTTTGGAAAAAAATCAATAATAAAGTAAAGCAAAATAACTTAATACAGAAAATAAGTATCACGTATGTAAGATAGATTGGAACTTCAGTAGGGAATAGGTGTTCATAGGGAGTAGCGGAAACACCACTAGTATTGTAAAGATTTAAGATAAAGATTATCATCATGAACATTCTCAACTATGTATGTGTGGGAGGAACTCCGTATTTGGACGAATAGGCAGCAACCGCTGCTCACATCATCCTCATAACCACAACAGTCAGCAATCGACATCCATCAAATGACTGCGCTATTAAGGGACGTAAGGGGTGCCAACAGCTTTATAGTCACAGTAAGTGCTAGCACGCCTCCTTCTACCAACAAGTAGTTCCCTTCATCAAGTCCCCACGAGAGGCAAATATTGAGAGGTCGACTTCTCTCAACATCAAGATGTAGAGAATCTCACACATGGTCACAGCGATGAATATCATAATAGACTATCTTATTTCAATCTCATACTAGGGTTTCTCCTTCTCCCCAAGAACTAATGATCTACTCAGATATGGAGCCAATCAACATCATGGCAATGGTAAAGGAAACAATCATATATGAATAGTACTTGCATAAATCCACAAGGTATAGGAATTACAACAAGATCTAGACAAGATGTAGATGGGATGGATGGAGATGGTGGCGATGCAGCGGTGGATGATGAAGATTGATGCCTTAGCCTCCTGGATCTGCACAGGGCGAAGATGGATCCTTGGTGGATGAGTTCCCCCTCCAGATGCCTTCCAGATAGTTGGTCACTGAACCTTCTGCCTCCCTTGTTCGCTTCTGGTTTTCTTCTACTATTATTAATATTTCCCAAATAAGCGATTTACGTTGTTTTTGACTCCTTTTATCCACAGTACAACGACTCCAATAATTGTATCCATTGGATCCATCATCTGTCGTGATCCTGGTGAAAACAGACATAAAATGTGCACGCGAGCACCGTAAAATACGAAGATCCTACATCTATGATGCAAAATAATAATTTAAAACATGAGGCAAATATGCACTCATCAGTGGTCTCCTCTTCAACTCTGTATACTGGAAGGTTCCAACACTCCTCGTGGTCTTCCTCAACTCCCAGGCTCCACTCCATCTTCCCTCCAACGTCTGTGATAAGAGAGGCCGAGATGGTGGCTATGGTGGTATATGGCTAACAGAGAGGGATGGTGAGGAAAAGAGAGGGGTGTTGGGCAGAGCCCTACCGATCTGGATCAAGCCAGAGGGTGCCTGGGTAGCTAGATCAAAGGGGGAGGGGCAGCATCTCGTGTTAGGGTTTTGTGCATAAAGTAACTTGGGTTACTTTTCCCTTCTCTCCCTCTCTTCTCTATTCTCTTGGCTCGGCAGGGTATGGGTGATGAGGGGTAAGTCAGGGACGTGGTGGTGACTATCTGGGTTAGCAAGAAAGAGGGGAGGGTGTCTTAGCTTGGTGGATGGGTTGATTAGAGGCCATGTGCCATAACCATGGCACACACATGGGCTCGGGTTGGTGAGTGTTAGGGATAGGGAAAGGGGTGAGATGGTGGTGGTGGTGGTGGTGGCTGTGTGTGATCTCCACGCATGGGTAGGTTAGATATATAGATAGATAGATAGATAGATAGATAGATAGATAGATAGATAGATAGATAGATAGTTTTTTTGCTTATTTATTTTTATTTGTTTTTTGGTTTTTATTTAAAACAAGCTCATACAAGCTCCCAAATAGATAAACAAGACCAGAACGAAGAAGAAGAAACAAAGATGAGGAGAGTAGTTAATCTATTGAGGTTTTTAGAAATTTGATCACTTACTTGAATTCAATCTAAACAAGCTTTCCTACAAAAATCCAAATGAATTAAAATAAAAGAAGATGAGGGGAAGCTTTGCATGGGCCATGCATAGCATATGTAATAAATGCCACCTCTAGTTGTGAAAACAACCATATAACATTATGATCATTTATTTGAATATGCTTCAATTATTTGAATTAAGGCCTAACAAATAGAATGTAGCTTGCCTCTAGAGGAATAATACATGGATGGATATAAGTGGTAAATTTAGTGTATGTGTGTGTGTCCCCCTAATGTTTGTATAGCCACATATATATTTATACATGAACACAAATTCAAATAGAGCCCATATGGAAGCTTGAAAAACATTCCTACTCACATATCATGCAAATGTGGCCATGTGGCTCCACATATTTAATATTGTGAAAAAAACATGTATCATATATGGGAGCATGTAGAAATAGAAGTGGATCCATCCCAATACATATGAGCTAGATTTAAATACCAATGTAAATGCAATGACTAATAGATAATTAGGATGTTGGAATTTATAGATGGAACCAAAGAAAGGTGGTGGAGTTTGAAAACATATGCCCCCAACTCAACTTGGACACCAAACAATATATCAAGAGCAAACTACAATGTATCAAGAGGCAAATACAATTAATAGGCAAATGCATTATGAAGAGAAGAACCAAATGAAAAGGGGTTTTATATGATGCTCAAATACAATGTGGCATGTGTCATCGTAGTGAGCTCGGGGGTTCCTCACATTGCACCGAAGCACGTGGGCCAGAACCCACCGGTCTGCGACTCAACGGACACGTAGCCTGGCCAGCAAGGGCGTCGCAAGGATATGAGCACGGGGTGCTCCAAGCAGGTATGGCCTTGGCATGATGAGCGTATGGAGACTGATCATCGGCTATGGTGTAGGTGCCTATGTATGAGACGAACACCACAAGACAATCCTTGATCCACCAGCCGGGCACGGACAAGAAGGAAAAGACAACGGCGTGCGAGGCAGCCCGATCCATCCTTTCGATGGCTGCTCTAGAAGGAGGGTAATGACGCGGTTGGGGCACATCAAAGCTAAGGAGAAGCCTCGGCTGAGCCCCGGAAGGACCATGGAGCACTTCACTTGGGCCAGGCATGGCCCAGGAACCGGAGCCAACTGAGCCTGACAAGGCGTGTTAGGCCTAGCCTTGGGAACTGGTGACGCTCCAGCGCTGCTGGACATCATCATGGCAGTGTAGTCCGCTACAGTGTGCCACCGATAGGAGTGATAGCTCAGAGCTTGAGTTATCACTCAACAATCGAGTGCACATGTGCATCGCCCCTGGCCATCCATTGGCCACAGGCACTGGCTGTCTACCTAAAGACCGCGTGGCACCCCATGACTGATCCCAGGAACGCCCCGGATGGTGATCCATGCCGGCCCTTGTAGTGACCCCTTGGTGTATAAAAGGAGGCACTTGGCCGAGAGATCGAGGAGGGGTTTTGGGCAGAGAGATCTAGGGGTGGTTTTTGGGGGCAGAGAGATCTGGAGGGGTTTTGGATAGGAGTTTGGGAGAGCTTGGAGGAAGAAAGAAAAGAGAGAAAAGAAAGAAAGAGGAAGCCTGAGGAGTGTAGAAGCTAGAGAGAAAGTGTCTCCCTGGGACCAGAGAGATCATCTCCTTGTACCTTGATCCACCTCAGATAATCCACCAAAAAAGGATGTGGGTTGTTAGCCAAAGGGTGGCCTGAACTTGGGTAAAAATGTCTATGTGTGCTTTGTGTGATGTGTGCTCGAATCCGCATGTTCCTTCATCGACGTTGAGCCCGGAACGCCTTCGTGCCCACTACCAAACAAATGGGGGGTGTCCAACATCCCCGATGTCAGCGTAGGCGAGACGCGACATCTGGCGCTACAGGTAGGGGCGCTCACATTTTCGGCTTCGACAATCATCTTCATCATCAATAGCTTCGTGAGCTTCGTCGACATCACCGTCAGCGTCATCGACTTCCGTTTCATCTTCATGGTCAACATCAGCATCGACCGCGCCATCACCAGCTATGGCGCCCAAGAGAGGTGCTGGCGCCAGGTCTGGCCCTGCCGTGGTAGACTCGCCCGCTGCACGAACTTGCTCCCATGCCCTTCCTACGAATAGGGGCTTGGATGCCGAGCCTCATGCATGGAGCACGAGTGCCGTCGTAGGTGTCGACCCGCATCTAGGGCCAAGCACAACTGCACCACCGCTACTCGCGTCTCAACCGAACCCCATGGTTGAGACGGGCGAGCATGCTGGTGGTGTCGCTGCGCAACAGGTACCGCCATCAGGCGACGCATGAGGTGTCACGCTCGAAGATCGTTTTGCCGTCAATGCAGGAGGCGCCACCGACGGAGTGTCTCTCTCCGGTGGCATAGGAGACGCCGCCGGAGGGGACCATCTACCAGAAGGAATCGCGTCGGGCAGGGTCAGAGAAACTTACACCGAGCCAGAGTATCAAGTGTCAGCCTAGCACAAAGCAGCTCGCGCCGGGGATCACCTCGCGCGCCAAGTACTAACGGCCAATCCCAGTCCCACCACTCTGGGAACAAAACTTTGGGGGAAGCAGTCGCTCCTGCTCGTGCCATAGATCGACACCCACCAGCTCATGGGACGGCGGAGTACGCGGCATGGAGGGACGACCTCGACGCGCTGTTGGAGTTCATCAGGATGCATCAGGAGTCTGTCGACGCTCGTTCCCAATCCAACATGGAGCTGAGGCATGGGGCAGAGCACGATCCCACCACCACCGTAGGGCCCATACAAAACCCTGCCCTGAGGCCATGTTCCCGAAACGCTACCCCCGGGCTAGGGGCTACTGGACCCCCGCGATGGTGGAAGGAGAACCGACAACCATGCCATGGGCCACTCGAGGGCTAGTGCCCCGAGACCTGCAAAACAAGACCACATCTCTGTGGGGTCATCTGATGACCCCACGCGCAGGCGCGCCAAAGGATGCCGATGCAATTCCTCCCTGGCAATTGAGGCGCAAGTTTGAGACTACCTACTGTAGCTATGTCAACAAGATGTGGGTGCGGCTATCCCTAACCCACAGGGTGCAGCTGAGGCAGGAAGGATGGCTTTGGGGTATAGAAGTGGCTACCCCGCCTTCTCTCCTGCCTTACGGTAGGTGGCATGGCCGCCGAAGTTTTGTCCCATCATCTCCGTCAAGTTTGAAGGCAACATGAACCCGGAAAAGTTTCTGGACATCTACTCCACCGCGATGGTGGCTGCAGGTGTTGATGAGAAGGTCATGGCCAACTGGTTTCCAATGGCCCTAAAGGGCACTGCCTTGTCGTGGATCATGTATCTACCTAGGGAATACATCCATTCCTGCGCCTATTAGTGTACTCGCTTTGTGAGCGTGTTCTAGGGAGAATTCAAGCGGACGGGAACACTCATTTAGCTCCACACACTGGTCTAGGGGAGTGATCAGCGGCTACGATACTTCATGTTGTGATTTTCATAGATCGCACACAGTATTCTAGAATCGGAGGATGCTTCCATTATTGGCGCATTTACCATGAATGTGCACAACAGCAAGATGCGCGAAGAGCTTAACATGCATCCCATCAAGAGCATCCACGAGTTGTGGATGTTGGCTGGCCTCTTCTCCTTAGTAGAGGAAGGACACCTCGTGCCCGAAGATGCTGCCTGAGAAGTCGCTGGAGCAGCAGACCCAGGAAACACTTCTATGAAGAAGAGTGTCTCGCATAAGTAGGGCCCTCAACAGGCTTTGTCTGCGGAGCCTAGTACTCCCATTGGGGCTGAAAAGAAGAACAAGCCAGAGGAAGAAGTGGTGGCTACTAAGCCTGCCGTGGGGAATTGGTGCCCTGTGCACGAGTCTCACAAACATGATGCTCGAAACTGCCGCTCCATCCTTAGTTACATCGAGGGATGGAAGAGGCGCATTGCTGAGCAGGGGACTAACTGTACCTTCGGGAACTGTTACCGCTGCAACAAGGCTAGCCATCATGCGAAGGACTGTCTAGTCCAACCTGGACCAGGAGCCCCCGCTAGAGGTCGCGGGGGTAACGTGGTTGCTGCACGAGGGGATGGAGGCGGTGGGAAGGAGCAAGAGCAGGGCGCATAGGGGGCCGTGTGAACACATCCCCTCAACTGCGCGGCAATGGACCTGCCGTTAACTAAGGCGACAACGACGGGTTTGGACAGTACCCACAACTACAGGACTGTGTGTGTACACACGGAGGATCCTACACCATGACTTCCCATGGGGAGTTTAAGCATTTCTCCCATGAACTATGTGTCGTGCAGCCCAGCCCGAAGGCGCAGTGGACACTTTGGTGGTCTCAAGTGCCGATTACTTTTGATGCAGGAGATCACTCGGATTGCATCACCGGGTTGTGGCACGATACCCCTGGTGGTCTCCCCCATCATAAAGAACATCTGAGTTACCAAGATACTGGTGGATGGAGGGCCTGGCCTCAACATCCTATCGGCAAGGCTGCTGGATAACCTCTAGATCACTGAGGATCAATTAGCCCCTACGGGGTCTTTTCCGGGGATAAGCCAGGGAGTTTTCCAGCCGTGGGGGAAGATCGAGCTGCCAATCACATTCGGCACCCAAGAAAACTACCACACTGAGAACATCATCTTTGATGCTGCAGACATTGCCGTGCCGTATAACGACATAATAGGGGAGAATATCATTTTGCGGCCCGAAAGTTGGGGTGGACAGGCAACGCGGTACCCAAGTTGATTTTTATCACTGCGATTCGAAAAGTTGGGGCGCCAATTGCTGAGAGGGGTCTTTCGAGTGAATGATGGCCAAACCAAATATTTTCAAATCGCGCCCATTAAGTCAGGATATTCCGTTACACTAGTTCTTGCTATGCCCCTCCTTCGCCGGTCACTCTTCTTAGCCACTTTGCACGTGTCGTAAGGGAAAATCCATTACTGTACTTTCCTAACTCTCGACATTGAATCATGCTGCGGCGGCGGTCCCTATTCTTCCCTTCCCCGACCCTAAATCTGCCGGCGGCGGAGGACCTTTTTTCTCCCTCCCCCGACACTGAATCCGGCGGCGGCGGCCCAGCATGTCTTGCAAGGCGAAGGTTGTAGCTACGTCGCCGACTGAAAAGGGTCCGTCGGGGCCCAAGTCTGGGGCTCAACGCATAGCTGTGGCAAGGTCTTCAGCTTGTGAATTGCGAGAGGATTGTGTTCGGGCAAGATGTGCATCTTCTTGTGATTTGCAAAGAGGTTGTGTCTGTTTCGCAACTGGTAGATATGCTTGCCGCTAGAATTCCCTGGGGTTCTAGACAGAGGACAAAATTGGTGTGGCGCAACATGAATGATACCTATCAGCAAATTGAGCACTCCCATGAGCTTCAGATTGGTTGGGAGTGTTGTGCAGCTGATCGTAAGGTGAAAGTTGAAGCGATGATTGATGATATGTATGTAGATGCTGGAGATCTTGCTGCCAGAGCTTCTGCTCCTAGAGAATACGGACCAATAGATGTTGATCTGGATAAGTTCAGTATACACATAGAGGTGGATTCATACATGGCAAAACTTGATGAGGGAGTTAATAAGCCAGTTTCGTCATTGTGGAGATCACTGTCGATTCCAAAAACATAACTCCTGATGAAATGAGAGAGATGATCGGTAAGGAAATCACTATTGGCCCTAAGCAGATGGCAAAAATCCGGTGGTGGCATCATAAGAAGCAGCAATTCATAGATGTGTTGGATACTGAAGATCTTATGCAGATTATGCGGTGAAAGAAGCGAACCAGGAAGGTGTTCTTCCTTGGTACCATTTCGAATGTTGTTGAACAGGTTATAGTGGATGTAGATGCCCCTGTAGTGGCTGAACAGAATGAGGTGGTCGACATTGATGAGATCTGATGAGAGCTGCTACCCTAGGCTTGTCATATGGACCGCGGGGTTCCCCTGCCTGTATTTGTAATATTGACTACTGTTGCATTTAGAGCGTGCTTCTGTGATTATGTTTGTTGAGATATTGCGATTTAATGTTGTGCGAGTTGTTGAGATTTTCGGACATGTCACTCACTGAAACCATCGTTGTTGTAATAAGAAATAAGTACATTGTAGTTGACATGATTATGTTTCTTAAGATGACGTAATGTAATGTTTTGCGAAACCATGATAGGACAAGTGATGTGTAAGTACCTTGTAGTCGACATGATTTTGTTTCTTGAGTTGATGTAATATACTTGTTTCTGTGGTTACGTTTGTTGAGAGATTGTAATGTGATGTTTTGTGAAACCATGTTGTGGTTATGTTTGTTGGGAGATTATAATGTAATGTTTTGTGAAACCATGACTGAAGAAGTGATGCATAAGTACCTTCTAGTTGACATGATTTTGTTTCTTTGGATGATGTAATATACTGGTATGTTTTCGTTAGGCAATGAAATTGGGATGGAGGGAGTGCAGGTTTAATATTTGATATGAGAATGTGTGAAGAGAATCCATATCAGGCATGAGACAGTAATCCAGGGAAGGGGCATGGTATCCATTAAACTATTGTAACATGCCGATTTAGTCTTCATTGTAGCGGTAGAAGGGCTGCTCTCTCTCTCTCTCTCTCTCTCTCTCTCTCTCTCTCTCTCTCTCTCTCGCCGACGTCGTCGCCGTTGCCGTCGGATTCGCCATGATGTCCTTGAACGGTGAGGACGACCAGTCGAGGAGCGACAGCCTTCTCTACGACATCGAGTATTCTTTACACGATGTGAGTTCCTCTGTTTTCTCGGGCTAGGGTTAGGCAATGGTAAATCACTCGATCTAAGCCCGACCAGATGTGCATGCAATCGTGTTCGATTTCAGCTTTGCGTTTACCTATAGGTACCAAGGACGATCTACGACTCTGAATGGGAGGGCCTAGATCTCGATGGAGAAGTGCCATGTGACCATGGGCTAAAACTGAGGAGATATGTTGCATTCAAAGGCAGTAACACTGGGAGAAGGTTTTTCGGCTGTACAAATCAGGTTTGTTTACAATATGTGCAACTGTGACATGAAGTAAAATGTATCGTGCATGTTCATAACACTATAGTGTGTGTTTTTAAGTTGGCCCGGTGTGTAAAGAGTAGAGTGGGTGGATCTTGAGTGGCCAGATGCACTTAAGAAATGTTTGGCATAGTTATGGGAGATGTATGAGTTGGAAAGGTCAGGGAGATTTACTGATGTAAGTGATGCAGCTAAAAAAATTATAAGCTGTCGGTACGAAATAAGGAGCTGGAACAAGAAATCGAGAATTTGCAGTCAAAGCTAACTGACGGAATCGATGGGAGCTTGGTTGTTGGAACTGCAAAGAAGCTTCAAGATAGTCACAGGTTGCTGATTCATAATGCAGAAAAGGAGAGGGATCAGCTCAGGGAAGACAAGAAGAAGCTAGAGTGATGCATTGCAGATCTGTTAAAGGAACTGAAGAAGGTGCGCGAGGGTGAACAAGGAGAGACTATAGAGGATAAAGCAAATTTGAGATGAATAATTTATGTTGTACCAATGCCTGAAACTAATTAATTGTAAGACTTGCAGTTGCGCTTTCTGAACTAAGCCAAACTCAATCCTCGAGCAAACTAATTTCGGACGAACACACATATCGTGCATAGAGTTAAGTTCACGCTTACAAAATCACCACTTCAGAGGATAAACCAGGCAGTTCAGTACTAAATAGACATATGTTGTGCTCAAGCGAGCCTAGCCCGGAGCTGCCTGTTTTCCTCCCTAAGATTGGCCAGCTCCTTCAGTACTATGTCGTGCTTCAGCTGTAGGTTCCAGCGCTCCGTCACATGGCAGAGAATTTTGTCCGTAGCCATACGATTTTCCTTCAAGATCCCTTTCATGATCTTCGTTTGCTTCCTAGCCGAGGCGCGACCTTCACTGTGTAGCTTCACCCATTCAGCATTTAACTCCTTTAGTTTCTGGCACTTGTCAGAAAGGACCGCGAATTCAGCGCGCAGTTGGTCAAAGGCCAGTTTCTGGGAATTCCGCTTCTCCCTTTGGATTGCTATCTTGTCATTTAGCCAGGTCGCCAGGTCCTGGTCGATCTTTCGCCTCTTTCCCTGCAACAAAAATACATGGTATGGTTTGTTCAGTTCACTAGGACAAGCTGGTTAGTTTCCAAAATTAACTGAATCGACTAGTGGCACTGTCATAATTTCAAGGAAGAAGCAATCTAGGACTAATCAACATTTTATGAATTGACTAGTGGCATTGTCATAATTTCAATTTCGAAGACAAATAAGATTTATCAGCAGTCTAGTGTGCTCTAGGTTTTTCCCAATGCCACCAAATAGTAGTGGGAGACTAGCAAACTCATAATGCAGAATCCCATGTCTAGATACATATGGAAAGAGAACATGGTGTCCATTCATGAACATGAACACCAACACATGTCCAGATAGATAAGGAGTTTCCCTAGGATTCTTATTGCACCCTATAATGGGAAGCAGACATGGGCATTGCTCACTGAACCCTAAACATTACAAAAGGAGAGGAGGACGAACTGGTATTCATGTCCCCGCTAACAGGAATCAGACTTGGGCATTGCTCCGGTACGCCTCCAAACATGCCCTTAGCTCCTCGTTCTCTTCCCGAACACCCTCGAGTACGGTGAACCCTCTGCTCATGTCCGCCTTCATCTCCTTGACCGCATCCAGGCAACGGTTCCTGTCATGGTAGGCCTGGATGGTAGCCTTGGTTTCCTCGACGTGTCCTCTGAGTGCCTCGCTGATTTCGTCTTGCAGGAGAATGCACCTTTCCACGAGATTCTTCTCCTCCGTGAGCTTGTTGATATCTTGATGGCCTATTCTTGCCTGATCAAGTTACGGTCGAGCACTTTCTGCAGCCTAACGATGTCACGTGCAAAATCTAGCGAGATCTCCTTCTGCATAGATAATTGCTTGCGTAGGCTCTCATTAGCTTGGGTGAGGGAGCGTGCAAGCTCATGTTGGTTGGAAATCTTGGAACTGATCGCGGCCACCTTCTCACGGTACTCGGCCTTCGATCGCTGCATCGTTCATGTTAATTGAAATAGGAATTCTACAATTACACTCCAGGTCCCAGGTGAATACTAATACAGATAAAAAAATCCCAGTTGAATCTATTGGCCGCGGTGTTAAAAAATGGACCTGGATATCTATTCATGACCACGATAAACTAATCCTAATCACAAAAAATCCATAGTTAATCTATGAACAATGGTATTAAGGAAAGACCAAGAGATCCAGTCATATTCATGAAAAAAAATACAACTCGCAAAAGAAGAAGAAAAACCAATGCGGGGCGGACAACATCTAAGAAATCAACATCATAACTCGGAGAAATAACAGCGTGGAGATTTGCTACCTCGCCGAGACATGGAACGAGGCCGAACGGGTCCTGCAACGCCTCCGTCGTGGTGGATTCGGGCTCCACGGCCGACCTGTAATACGTAGAAGAGGAAGAGCCAGAAGATGAAGAAAAAAAGAAGAAGCTGATTAAGATCATGATGGAGAGGGAGATGGAGAAGAAGTAGAATAAGGAGACCGTACCGGGAGGAGCCCTCACCTGCTAGAACATTCGGCGCCATTCAGGGGAGATTGGGCCTCGATGAGAGGGTGGGCTTGAGCGGCTGGTAGAGAAAGAAGTGCCTCGCGGTGATTTCTCTCCCTTTTCTCCGCAAGGATCGTCGACCGGCCTCTCCCCCTCCTCAGTGGAGCCATGGCTTGGAGGGTGAGTGTGGCGGAGGCAGGAGAAAGGAGATAGTGATTATTAGTGTGGGAGAAGAGTAAAGAGTATAGGCCGTGGTCCAGTAGTACTAGTACTAATATACAAGACCATCGTGTACGGTCTACCTTCTCAAAGAAGCCATGGAGGCAGGGGTAGGGAGTCGATGGGACTTGTCTTTATTGCAATGGACACTTCAATGGTCTTCGGCGCCGCACAAAATCCAGTATATAATAAGGGGAGTGCGAGCCGGATGGTCGTCACGGGAATCGACGGGCACATCTTGCGTGCGTGTGTCACGTGTTAATGGGGCAATGACGCGCGCAACTGCTGCATGATCACGTCGGCACGTCCAACTCCGTCGAACTCCACATGACAGGCACGCACGGGATATTTACGAGTCTAGAATACGATGTGCCACTTTAGTTGTGATCAAATTATGTTCAGTATGCGAGATATTACTTTTTTTTGATAATCGACAAATGCACGCGTGGACACGACGCACGAAACCGCTGCTCGTCCTTGATCATATCGGCACCCCACTCTATGTACCCGCCATCGACCATTCGGAGCAACTACCTCGAGCACGATGCCCCCTCGCCGTGGCAATGGCAGGTCCAAGCCGTCCACTGACCGTCCTGCGTCCCCGGCTCTTCGCTGCATCGTCCGCGCTCGCGAGTCGCCTACTGAGGCAGCATGTCGTGTCCGACCATGCCAGGATCCATCGACATCGGCACTCGAGGACACCGCAACGTCAAAGCTCGTACCGGCCGTGCAGGAGGAGTGTGGGGTACCTACAGCGTCGGACGAGCGCAAAGTACCAGCCAGGACGGGGGCGCGTGTTGCGCCGGCGAGTACGGACAAGAAGAAGACCAGGAAGAAGAGAGGAGATAGCTATTTGGACGAGTCTGACTCAGCCAACGAGGAGGCGTTCATCGATCAGTTGGAGGCAGGAGCGGAGGAGAGTGACGTGGACCCGTGGGACTACGAAGAGGAGGAGGAGGACTCCGACGAGGAGACAGCGCGCTTATTCGAGGAAGGGGGTGGTGTCGAATCGTTAGAGGAGGGCACCGACGGCGGCGATGGCGGGGACCATGGCATTGACGAAGACGAAGACGATGGCTTCTTCGAAATATGATCATTTATTTTATTTATTTTAGTGAGACAGATGGATTTTCACTTTTTTATGGGGGTTTAGTATCGGTGGCACGGATAGAGAGGTGGCACGCATTGACCATGCATAAAAAAAAGTGGAGAAGGGAGGGGTTATCCTGCCCGTTGGATCACATGGGATCAACGGTTGGTGGAGACGATCCGCGTGACATCTCTGTCAGCCAATCAAGGCATAGCACCCAGAGTGAGCACATGTTTGGAATGTCCACACATTTGGGCTTTTGTGAGATTTGTGAGAGAGAGAGAGGGAAAATCTCTTTTCACAATCTACCTATGGATCCACCCGTACCATTCAAATGTCATTGCATTTGTGCTCTTTTCACAATCCACCCATGGATCTACCAGTGTCATTTGCAAGTGTGTTCTTTTTAGTAACAACAACTAGAGTCATTTTTCATGTGTAATCTCTTCACATACCACCTATGGATCCACCAATGTCATTACATGTGTGTTCTATTCACTAACAACAACCAGAGTCATTGCATGTGTGTTCTTTTCACATACCACATATGGATCACCAGTGTCGTTGCATGTGTGTTCTCTTCACAATCCACCTATGGATTCACCAGTGTTATTGCATGTGTGTTCTTTTTAGTAACAACAACCCGAGTCAGTTTGTATGTGTGTTCTTTTCACAAACCACCTATGGATCCACCAGTGTCATTGCATGTGTGTTCTTTTCACAATCCACGCACGGATCCACCAGTGTCATTGCATGTGTGTTCTTTTTAGTAACAACAACCAGAGTCATTTTGCATGTGTGACCTCTTCACATACCACCTATGGATCCACCCGTGTCATTGCATGTGTGTTCTTTTTAGTAACAACAACAAGAGTCATTGAAATGTGTGTTATTCTCACATACCACCTATGGATCCACCAGTGTCATTGCATGTGTGTTCTTTTTAGTAACAACCAGAGTAATTTTGCATGTGTGTTCTTTTCACATACCACATATGGATCCACCAGTGTCATTGCATGTGTGTTCTTTTCACAATCCACATATGGATCCACCGGTGTCATTACATGTGTGTTCATTTTAGAAACAACTAGAGTCATTTTGCATGTGTGTTCTTTTCACATACCACCTATGGATCCACCAGTGTCATTGCATGTGTGTTCTGTTCACAATCCACCTATGGATGCACCAGTGGCATTGCATGTGTTTTCTTTTGACAATCCACCCATGGATCCCACCAGTGTCATTTTGCATGTGTGTTCTTTTTAGTAACAACAACCAGAGTCATTTTGCATCTGTGATCTATTCACATACCACCTATGGATCCACTAGTGTCATTGCATGTGTGTTCTTTTTAGTAAAAACAACCAGAGTCATTGAAATGTGTGTTGTTCTTACATACCACCTATGGATCCACCACTGTCATTGCATGTGTGTTCATTTCACGATCCACCTATGGATCCACCAGTGTCATTGCATGTGCGTTCTTTTTAGTAACAACAACCAGAGTCATTTTGCATGTGTGTTCTTATCACATACCACCTATGGATCCACCAGTGTCATTGCATGTGTGTTCTTTCACTAACAACAACCAGAGTCATTGCATGTGTGTTCTTTTCAGATACCACATATGGATCCACCAGTATGATTGAATTGTGTGTTCTCTACAGAGACCACACATGGATCCACCAGTGTCATTGCATGTGTGTTCTTTTTAGTAACAACATCCGGTCATTTTGCATGTGTGTTCTTTTCACATACCACATATGGATCCACTAGTGTCATTGCATGTGTGTTCTCTTCTCAATCCACCTATGGATCCACCAGTGTCATTGCATGTGTGTTCTTTTGAGTAACAACAACCAGTGTCATTGCATGTGTGTTCTCTTCAGAGACCAAACATGGATCCACCAGTGTCATTGCATGTGTGTTCTTTTACTAACAACCACAAGAGTCATTGAAATGTGTGCTCTCTTTAGAGACCACACATGGATCCACTGGTGTCATTGCATGTGTGTACTTTTCACTAACAACAACCAAAGTCATTGCATGTGTGTTCTTTTTACTAACAACAACAAGAGTCATTGAAATGTGTGCTCTCTTCAGAGACCACACATGGATCCACCAGTGTCATTGCATGTGTGTTCTTTTCAATAACAACAACCAGAGTCATTGCATGTGTGTTCTTTTCACATACCACCTATGGATCCACCAGAGTCATTTTGCATGTGTGATCTCTTCACATACCACCTATGGATCCACAAGTGTCATTGCATGTGTGTTCTTTTTAGTAACAACCAGAGTCATTGAATGTGTGTTCTTCTCACATACCACCTATGCATCCACTAGTGTCATTGCATGTGTGTTCATTTAACTAACAACTACCAGAGTCATTTTT